>CM070648.1:16800100-17147600 GCA_036346575.1 Dendrocalamus sinicus
TTTGGAGTTGTATATTTGTATATGGTCATATGAATTAAAAATAATATATTTGAATGAGTATGAATTAAAAATTAAAATAATAAAAATAAAAATTAAAATACGTGAGCGGGAGAGAGCGGTGCGTCTGTGAAAGAAAAAGTGAACGGGATTTTTGTGAACTGAGCGGTGCATACGCTGAGGAGAGAGTGGCAAATACGTGTAAATTTTTGTGAACTAGAGGGTATTCGCTTCCTTGGAATATGGGCTGAGGGAGAGAGTGTGAAAGCTACTTTTTCACTTTATCTCTTCCTATTCCTTTGTGAGAGCACAAAAAAAGGAGCTTCATGGGTGAAGCTATTTGCAAAAAGGGTGTTTGGCAAAAAAACAGCTCACAACAGCTCATGAAGCTGTTGGTGAAGCTGTGCCAAACAGGGCCTAAATAATATCAAATGTAGATATAGAGCGAATACAAATCGAAACGAATATGATCACAAATATTTATCGAAACATGAAAACCCTTTAAACTATACATTCAAAATTAATAGAAACACATAAATAATTTATCTTATCAAAACATTAACGAAATCTAAATAAGTATGAGTATTTTTATCCACAATAGTCATACTATTGTATAAATTTTAAATCTTCAAATAACAGTTAATTTTTTTTCTAAAGTCCTAAATAATTCTTAATGGATTCCTGCTATTTACATGTGACTAATAAATTAATTAAGAATTTTAATTTGCATTAGAATGATTTAAACGATAGTACATCAATTTAATCGACACAAAATTTAATCTACCAACAATACTAAATTTATTTTTAATAAACACAAATATTTGCTAGTGGGCTGGTGGCAGGGGAGATGAGAGGTTGGCTTGGGCTGGGCAATGTTGGGCTGAAATCTCAAATTTTCAGATCTGTATTATCCGGATAATCCATTTTCATATGTGTATTCGCTGTGAGAGTCCATGTGGAGGTGACCACATGTTTGTGATGAGTAATTGACTCTTGTTTTAGAAAGTTTGAGTTTGGGTTGGGCTCTTCCTGCCAAGTCATAGCCTTAGAAGTGATCGAATCGCCTTACAGTGCAAAGTCGTAGCTTCGATCGTGGTCGTGGGCTCTTACGACCACATTGGTTGTGGTCGGAAGCTTTGTCGGGCAGGTTATGAACTTATTGTCGTCAATCGGGAGCCAGTAGGGTTGTTTACGACCACTCTATCGCAATCAGCCGAAAACAATGTTTTACTCTTTACGCCGTGGTCGGAAGGTCATGCGACCACATGGCGTTCGACCACTCGACCTTGGTCGTAGGTCACGAGGAAGTCTACGACCGGTTTTGCCGTGGTCGAAAATCTATTCGACCACGTTGGCGTGGTCGAAGCCTAAATGCGACCACGTTTGGTCGTGGTCAAAGCGATTCGACCACACCGACGGAGAACGCGGTCGTAAGGCGTAGTCGGTGGTCGGCGATCATACGACCACGTTGTCGCAGACTTCACTTCCTAAAACGGCGGGTTTCGACCACGTTATGGCGAACATGGTCGTAGCTCGGTCGGATGCGGTCGACGAGCTTGGGCGTGGTCGCAAGTGGGCGCTGCGGTCGGAAGTGTTCAAGCGTTGTTGGAAGGGCCGACCACGATGAACCAAGTCGTGCGTGATCGAGAAGGGTTTCGACCACGGTGAAAGCGATGAGCGTGGTCGGAAAGTGGTTCGACCACGATGGAATCTCTGGTTTTGGTCGTAGTCTCTGGGAACCGGTCGTATGGACTTCTGAGGTAGTCGTATCATCTTGAGATATGGTCGTAGGACTTAAGAAAGTCTTGATCTATGGTTTCGACCAGTCATAAGTTGGTACAACTTGGTGATAAGTTGGAACTGAAACTTGTGATGGTCGTAGCAAGCTTTAAGGCGGTCGTAAGGACCACTGGGGTGGTCGTATGGTCTATGGTAACGATCGTAGGTCTTGAGAATTAATGTTTAAGTATTTTTGACCGATCGTAGTGAATGTACGACCTTGTGAAGCATGTTTTGAGTTCCTTTTATGCAGATGTCTGTACACATTGTGTTGTGCGGTGCTATGTAACGGTTTGCTTGTCTATGTGGTCTGCAGGACTTGGAGCTATTTCATGGTGAGGCGTGGGAGGACCGGGACTAGGCACGGAGGTGTTGAGGTCCGACGGTCGGAGACGCCAAAGATGATCGATCTTTGGTGAGGTGGTTGTGGCGGGAGACAAGGAACCGGAGCTAGAGTTACCGGAAGTGGACACGACGGCAACGCGGAGGTCGTGCTTGTGATGGAGCGGAATGGGACTAGGCTCGGAGGAGTTGAGGTCCGATCGGTGCGGAGGAGTTTTTGACTAGGATCTTGAGACAAGTCTTGGTGAGGCTTGGAGTGGTCGGGACTAGACATGGGAGATGTTGAGGTCCGAGCGATGGGTGAAGCCGAAGAAGACTAGGGGCTCAAGGTGGTTGCAAGCGTGATCGGCAAGGCGGGAGGAAGCTTCCGGGAAGGCGGTGGAGTGGCATTTTGGAGAAATGCGGAAAGCTGCAAAGGAAGGCGTGTCTCTGCCAATGCACAGAGTTGTTGGCACTAACGGGCAAAGCGGTGGAGCCGTTGGGTGTAACGGGTAAAGCACTGGAGCTCGTTCTCGCTAGTGGGTAAAGTGAGTTGAAAACCCGGTGTTAGGTGGGGTTGCGGGTTCCCCTCTTTGGTGTGTGAGTGTGTGGCTATAAATAGAGAGGTAGAGCTCGGGTACTTGTGAGATTCGATCCCGAGTTGCTCTGTTCTTCCTTTGTTATTTGTGAGTGTGTGGGTTCTCGGGATGGAGCAAGTGTGCTCATGTATCTCCCGTTGGAGTGGTCAGTAGAAACCTCCATTATCAATCATTCATCTCTCTTCCTCTATTTGTTTTCTGTCGTCTTGAGATGTTGTGATTGACTTGTTTGCGATCTGTTTTGAGAGCTTGGACTTCTTGCTATCCTTTTCTCTCCTCTCTTCTTCGTGAGTGCTGCTTTCGTCTTTGTGTGCTTTGATTAGCTCAGGCGGGAATCTGTCTCAAGGCCACTTGGCCGCTTCATTCCCGAGGCGAGTCGAATTAGAGAAGTTCACTTTACTGGATGATTGTGCGCCTCGAGTCCTTCATTCTTGGTTCATCCTCTCGATTATCACTGTTTGATTTCTTTTGTCGGCTCGAGCAAGTGTTCGACCACGTGGTGTTCGACCATCGGTTGGCTTACGACCACGTGTGTTCGATCGAAGAAGCTAGTTCTTTCGCCCGATTTGTCGTGTGAGTACTTGGGAGTTTTAGAAGGCACCATTCATCCCCCTCTGTTGCCATTTCGGTCCTACAATTGGTATCGAGCGGTTAGCTCTAATAAATAGATCTTAACCGGTCTCAAGAGCCATGGCGACGGACAAGTACTCGACCAAACCTCCGTCTTTGATGGCTGGATTATCCTTCGGAAGAGCGAATGGAAACATACATCCGGCTCGGGGTATGCCATTTGGCGGAAGGTGAAGGTCGATTCGTTGTTCTGCCGATGAGAACATCAATGTGGCAAACATGCCCGATGTTGAGGCAAATGCGAAGGCAAGGAACATCATTATCCAAGGCTTGAGTAGAAGCGAGTTCGATCGCATCTCTCACCGTCGTCGCTTACGACATCCGGTGACCTCGATGCATACCATGAGGCACCACCTGATTAAGACGGTCCGACAGGACCGGTTCAAGCGAATACAACAAATTCGAGATGCTTGCTGGAGAGTCCCTGGATGAGTACTTTTCGCGATTTCACAAAATCTTGAGCAACCTCCGAGCGGTCGGTCTTACATACCCCGACTCGGATAACGCTCGCCAAATGCTCGCGGCACTCGATCTTCGTGTCTGGGAAATGAAAGTGACCACCATCAAAGACACGACAGACCTCTCGACCCTGACTCTTGACGCGCTGTACTCGCGCCTCAAGACTCACGAGATTGACGTTGTCTCTCGGCGGTCGAAGTCACGATCGATGGCTTTGGTCACCGATCCGTTTCTTCTTCCGGCTCTCTTGATTCTTCTTGCGGTTTCTCCTTGCTGCTCTCGTGACATAACCGATGATCGCTTAGAGCGACTGCGGATGATCGGTGGCCCTCCTAGCCCGAAGGTTTTCCCATGCCTACAAGGGTAGGAGAGACAGAAGAGAGGAGGACCCGTGATTTGCTTCGAGTGTGGTGGCCCCAACCACATTCGAGCGAACTTTCCCAAGGCGGAGAAGGGCAAGAACGACTCACGGCGGTTCGGGCAAAACGACTACACCGACAAGAACCGCAACAAGAAGACTCGGCTCGGGCGGGAAAGAAGAAGTTCCGCAACCGGGAAGGCCAAGAAGCTCTTCCACCGCGTCCTCACCGCTTCGACGACCTCGACCTCAGCGAGGTGGAGGGATGGAGCGACGACGACGGACGGGTGACCAAGAGCCCAAGGATGGCAGCGACGACTTCTCGGCATGTGCTTCATGGCCTCGAGGGCGAACTCGGCAATGAGTGTACTCCGACTCGGACGAGGTATGTCCCTCCTATGACCAACTTAATGAAGCTTTCCTTAAGCTAGGAGGATTTCATGCTAGATCTAGAGCTAGATGTAGCGAGTTGGAGAAGGAAGTAGAGAGATCACGGGAGCTTACTTTACTTATATCTACTCCTCCCGTGACGATCGTGATACATGCTTTGTGCTTTCTTTGGGTGATTTGGAGAAATTAAGGACCTCTCATGATAGTGTGTCCTCCAAGCTTGATTCTATTAAGGTGGAGAATGTTAGTCTACTTGCTGAGTTAGAGTTGAGTAGGATGGTCATTACCCTACTTACTCACCGATGAGACTACTTCTCCTACCTCATGTGAGGATAAGGACATTGTTGCTAGAGGACCTTATGCCATGCTCCTTGATCTGCCCGAGTCATGTAAAATTGCAATAACTTGAAGATGAACTTAAAGCGGCGGATCATAAAATTGCCGAGTTGCGTGCTTCTTTACTTGAGCCGATTGACTCATGCTTAAACCGTCCGGTTAATCACTGAACTTGAAGTCGTCTCCAAACAGTTTCAAGATAAGATTGATCATGATAGGAAGTTGGCTCAATATGCGACTAAGGACCTGTTAGCTCACCATGCATTAGCTGTGATAAACTAAAACTTGAACTCGTTGCTTTGAATGATAAATGTGTGAAGCTAACTAAGGATTTATTAGAGAAGCCATTAACTCATTGTAATGTGAATCTTGAGAAGGGAGAAGCCCGGGGTAAGGTTGAGGCGCTTAGCAACGTGAACCAACTCGCTAGCGATGAGGATGTCCATTCGAGAGTACTGTGCGTGCACAAGCCATTCTTCCTCTCTGCTGTTGGTTCTTCAATGCTCCCTTATCTCCTGCTGTTCCCTCTTCCCCTGCTCTTCTTGCACCTCTCTCTTTGGAGTGTCGGTACCTTATGAACACTCTCGAGAGATTTGTAGGCGGCAAGAAGAAGCTTAATCTTGTTCTGGACCGATCTAAAATTTGCAAATTTAATCGGGGTCTAGGATATGATTATTATGAGGACATGAGGAAGCATCCACTGCCGTGCTCGGACCCATAGCACCGGTGTGATCGAGACCGAGCCCGGGACCGAGAAAGTCCAATTTAAGTCGGCGGGCTATGTCCGGGGATTTCGACGACAAGGTGGTTGCACCTGCCGCTTGCCTCTCGGATAGCGGCTCGACCGTGCTACTTCTACCTCTCAGGATGAAGTATCACCGCACCTTGTCGAAAGGATGGACACACGTTGATCGATGCTTGAGCGCGCCAAGATCGCACGTAGAGACCGTGTTGTGTCTCTTAGGCATATTCGAATTCACCCCAGATTACGAGTACACCTAAGACCAACACGAGGTCTAGGTTTGCTCTGTTCACGGAGTTTAAGCGGCATAGAGGACTTGGTTTTCCGAGTTTTCTGCTTTTCCGTCCTCATGCTGCCCCGGTCGTGTCTTCCGTCGTCCCGAGGGTAGATCTCGGTTTCCTGTCGAGATAGCTACCCGCGGCGTGATCGGCGTGTTGCGGTGTTCGACTCGCTCTCCGTGCGATCGGACCCGCAACGCCTTCTCAGTCTGCTCCGGACCTTACGCTTCTTTGAGTCATGGAGGCGTAGGGTAGATAGAGGTCGATCGTGCTTGACTACTTCATCGCTCGGCGTGTTGTTCGATATTAGGTGCCAAAATCACTCTTGATTTATCCCATCTTCGAGACTTTACTCTGTTTGACTCGGTTCGCGGCGAGGAAGGAAAGGTTTGGATTGTAGACTCGGTTGTTCGTCATATGACCGGAGACTCCGTTGGTTTTCTTCCCTTGCCGTGCTCCGGTGATGAGGCGATCACCTTCGGAGACGCCGTGCAGGCGCGTCATCGCCAAAGTGCAGTCTGGATTAATGATTCTTTCATTTTGAAAGATGTTGCCTTGGTTAGTAAGCTGCGGTACAACTTGCTTTCCGTTTCTCGACTTACGGTGGCGTTTTGAGGTGAGCTTCAAGAAAAACAATTGTAAAATTCTTGATTCTTCGTGTCCGGTTTATGGGATTTCGTTTTGGGAGGATCTTTCGTGCTGATTTTTCCGAGTCTTCCGGTGATCCTCTCAAGGGTTTAGTTGCTACGAGTCCCGCGACCTCTCTTTCGGCATAGGAGACTTGGTCATATCGGTTTGACCATTTGACCGAAAGTTAGCGGCCACGACCTCATTCGTGGTGCGCCAAGCTCAAAATGGTCAAAGATCTAGTTCAGGCTCCATGCCAAGACGGCAAGATGGTTGCCACTTCTCACCCTCCAATCCACGATTACTATGGCCGATGCAGGGACATTGCTCCACATGGATACAATGGGACCACTCGAGTGCGATCGGCGGGAGGAAGTGGTATGTTCTTGTCGTGATCGATGACTTCTCGAGGTATTCTTGGGTGTTTTTCTTAGCCTCGAAGGATGAGGCGTTTCGCATTTCGAGGTCTTTTCGGTAGGCTTTCTGTTGAGCTCCCGGTGCCTTACGAGCGATCCGCGATGACAATGGCACGAGTTCAAGAATTCCTACTTTGAGAGTTTCTGTGGTGAGGCAGTGTAGAGCACCAGCTCTCTTCTCCGCACGTCCACGCAGAATGGCGTCGTGGAGAGAAAGAACCGTACCTTGGTCGAGATGGCGGGGCGATGCTCGATGAGTACTCTACACCTAGGAAGTTACGGTGAGGCTATTGCAACCGCGTGCCATGTTTGAATCGAGTTTTCTTGGGCACACTTGCACCGCACTTCTTATGAGTTGAGATACGGGCGAAAGCCCAGCGTCTCTCATTTTCGTGTGTTTGGTTGCAAGTGCTTTATTCAAAGTCAGGAACCTAGATAAGTTCGAGTCACGTTCTTGTGATGGAATCTTTCTAGGTTACTCGCCTTCTTCGCGGGCTTATAGGGTGCAGGCTGCGAGTCTAGTAAATTGGTAGAGACTGTGAGGTGACCTTTGACGAGGCGGTCAGGGACTAGGCCCGATATCTCGAGTTCTTTAGAGCGATCCGAGACCATCTTTGTGGATGATGAGGATGATGGAGACGACGGTTGTCTACGATCTCGTCCCTCATCCACCCCTTGAGTGCCGTCTTCCACCGCACCTCGAGGTGATCGACCCATGCCTTCGCTTCTTCCGAGTGGTGGCTCTGTTCCTACCTCGTCGACTCACGAGGTAGAGGCCACTTCTTCATCTCATCTGGACCTCCTAGACATATCCGAGCTCATCCTTGAGCGCAGATCATGGGAGACCTTTTCGAGCGTGTTACCCGATCAAAATCGGCTTATCTCAATTCTGTCTCCATTCTGATTTCATTGCCTCCTTTGAGCCCAAAGATGTCTCTCATGCTTTATCGATGAGTTTTGGGTCAATGCCATGCATGAGGAGCTAGAAAATTTCGAGAGGAACAAGGTGCAGTCGCTTGTCGAGCCCCGCGAAGTCACAATATTATTGGGACTAAGTGGGTGTTCAAGAACAAGCGAGCGAGGATGGAGTGGTTATTGAAACAAGGCTAGGCTGGTTGCTCGGGGTTTCTCCTGGTTGAAGGTCTAGACTTGAGGAGACCTTGCCCTCGTAGCTCGACTTGAGGCCATTAGAATCCTCGCTTGCCTTTGCGACTTCTAAGGGTTTCAAGCTCTACGAGATGGACGTCAAGAGTGCCTTCCTTAATGGAGTCATTGAGGAAGAAGTTTACGTCGACGACCTCCGTGTTTGAGAACCCCAAATACCCACACCATGTCTTCAAGCTTTCCAAAGCGTTGTATGGACTTAAGCAGGCCCCCAGAGCTTGGTATGAGAGGCTTAAGTCCTACTTGTTGAGTCATGGGTTTGACATGGGTAAAGTAGACAAGACCTTGTTCATCCGCCGTCATGGCAATGACCTTACGCTCGTCGGATCTATGTCGATGACATCATCTTTGGCGGTTCTTCCCATACTCTGGTTTCCCAGTTCTCGGATGTCATGAGCACCGAGTTTGAAATGAGTATGATGGGTGAGTTGACCTTCTTCCTTGGCTTCCAAATTAAGCGCACTCGGGAGGTACATTTCTTCATCAAGGAAAGTACACTCGTGACCTCTGGCGCTTCGATATGAGTGATGGTAAGCGGTGTCAACTCCCATGACTTCGCGACCTATCTTGACCCGGATGAGGATGGCGAGCGATTGATCGAAAAGAGTTGAAGTATGATCGGCTCCTTCTTTACCTCATCGCCTCGAGACCGGACATACACTTCTCGGTGTGTCCGTGTGCTCGTTCGAGCTTCTCCTCGCGTATCTCACCGTCGAGCGGTGAAGCGCATCTTCGGTACCTTCGAGCTACCATTGACTATGGTATCTCGGTACTCTTCCTCATCTGTCTTTCCCGAGAGCCTTTTCGATGCGAACTTGGCTGGTGTAGGATAGATAGGAAGAGCACTTCCGCACTGCCGATTCATTGGCACTTCTCGTTTCTGGTCTTGAGGAAGCGATCCGGTGTTACCTGATCCACTGCGAGAGGCCGAGTATGTTGTCGCCGCGATTCTTTGCGGCCAGTACTTTGATGGTTTCGACCTGCGAGGACTTTGGGTTAGCCTTAGACGGTGTTCCACTCTTTTGTGATAACACGTGCGCTATCAACATTGCTAAGAACCCGGTGCGGCACTCGCGAACCAAGCATATTGATATTCGCTTCCACTTCCTTAGAGACCATGTAGAGAAGGGTGACATAGTGCTCCAGTTGTGAGAGTGACCACCGGTTGGTGACATTTTCACCAAGCCTTTGGATAGTTCGAGGTTTTCAGCTCTGAGGAGAGCTTGGGGTGGTTTGTCCTTATGGACTGTAGTGAGGGGAGCTTTGGGCTTTCTTGCTTTACTATATTGATTATGCTTCATCTCATTTCATTGCTTTGCACTTGGGGTGCATCGGGCTTAGTCCTTCTAGCATAGGTTAGAGTGCCTCTCTTGTCTAGTTTCTTAGACTTCTTACTCTTATCTTATGCTTCCAGGATGCTTCTTATTAGCTGTTTCTTATCTCACTAGATTGAGCTCACTCACTTCTTGTAGGATCTAGCGAGGGTCGGGCCACCCTCGAGTAGGCAGTGCGTGTTTGCTCTCTAGTGTGTGATTTCTTGTTAGCCGATTGTCACGAGTCATATGGGGTAGATGAGAGTCGATCTGAGCCATAGTTGTCTCTATATCTTATCTATGCTTTAAGGATTTTTGTTTTGGTTTTATTTGCCACTTCTCGATTTATTGCTTTGGTTCGGGAGAGTTCATTTGGGAGCTTACGGAGCTTAATTGTGACTTAACTCAACTTGAACTAAAAGTTGCATGTCATGTTGAGGGGAGCTGGATTTTTACGCATTTTAGCATTTCGCATTGTAATATAACTACATTGAGCCTTGATTATTATCTGTTATGACATGCTTGATGCTTTACACCTTGTCATGACTTGTGCTTAGCTTGCTAAATTTATCATGACTTCATATGTGTAGACTAGCGTTTGCCATGATAAGTTAAGTAAAACCGATCAACTTAAATTAAACTTGTCATGCTAGCATTTGAGTTTAGTCTTTCTTGAGCTATCCTTTTATGATTCATGCCATGTCAAATAAATTTGAGTAGAGCGTTGAATCTATATTGAGCCTTAGTTTGAGTGGTTTAGTCTCTGATGATACATGAGTTAGTACAATGTGTTTAAAAAGGCAAAAGATCTCTTTTGTGCGAAAAAGCGATCTCACCAATTCTTTCCTATGAGACGGCTTGCCTTTGCACTTGGCATGAACTCGGGGATTTTGGATGACCTAGACTATCTTCTTAAGCTTCTTGCTTGGAGTAGTCGCATAAGGCTTGAGATCTAGCACATGATAAAACAAAATGTTGGTTGACAACCACCATATTTGTGCAAAAACTGATTTCACCAATCCTTTCTCATGAGACAACTTGCCATTGCACTAGGCATGAACTCGGGGAGTTTTGGATGACCTAGACTATCTTCTTAAGCTTATTGCTTGGAGTAGTCGCATAAGGCTTGAGATCTAGCACATAAACAAAAAATTGGGTTGAAAACAACCATATGCTTTCAAAAGACAATGTTTAATGTGCTCAATTTGCTTAATCTACAATCGAACCAAGTACTTTAACCAATGTTTCAATCTTGAGCTTATAGCACTCTATTTGGACTCAATGTTAGCTTCTTTGTTCCGCTTAGCTTATTGACATGGCCTGCATCATCCTTGGATATCTCTAGTTAGACTTTGCTCATTGATGACTTGACTTGCTCACTAAATGCATTACATTTCAAATTGTCATCTATGTGCTCTAGCTGGTTTATATATATGTTGTCATGATCTAGATAGCGTTTTATTGAGTTATGGCTTGGTGTATTACATTATTGTCATTATGGATAATTCTCATGGCTCTAAATGCTTAAATAAACAAACTTCACCATATTCATCCATTGACATGTCATATTCTCTCTATTGCATCTTGATGTGTTTATTGCCAAAAGGGGAGAATAGAGAAGAAAAAAATCTGTTGGGATCATTTTAGAGCTTTGGAGATCAATTTGCTCTTTCGATTGTTGCTCTAATGTTCCTTCATCGACATGGTCATTAGCTCCATTCTCTTTCTTTGGACCATGTTGGATTCTTAAAACTCAAACTCATCTTCATGGTTTTTAGGTTTGTCAATATACTCATCAAGCGGGAGATTGAGAGTCCATGTGGAGGTGACCACATGTTTGTGATGAGTAATTGACTCTTGTTTTAGAAAGTTTGAGTTTGGGTTGGGCTCTTCTGCCAAGTCATAGCCTTAGAAGTGATCGGAATCGCCTTACGTGCAAAGTCGTAACCGATCGTGGTCGTGGCTCTTCGACCACATTGGTTGTGGTCGGAAGCTTTGTCGGGCGAGTTATGAACTTATTGTCGTCAATCGGAGCCAGTAGGGTTGTTTACGACCACTCTATCGGCGATCGAAAGCGGAAAACAATGTTTTACTCTTTACGGCGTGGTCGGAAGGTCATGCGACCACATGGCGTTCGACCACTCGACCTTGGTCGTAGGTCACGAGGAAGTCTCGACCGGTTTTGCCGTGGTCGAAAATCTATTCGACCACGTTGGCGTGGTCGAAGCCTAGTACGACCACGTTTGGTCGTGGTCAAAAGCGATTCGACCACACCGACGGAGAACGCGGTCGTAAGGCGTAGTCGGTGGTCGGCGATCATACGACCACGTTGTCGCGAACTTCACTTCCTAAGACGGCGGGTTTCGACCACGTTATGGCGAACATGGTCGTAGCTTCGGTCGGATGCGGTCGACGAGCTTGGGCGTGGTCGCAAGTGGGCGCTGCGGTCGGAAGTGTTCAAGCGTTGTTGGAAGGGCCGACCACGATGAACCAAGTCGAATGCGTGATCGAGAAGGGTTTCGACCACGGTGGAAGCGATGAGCGTGGTCGGAAAGTGGTTCGACCACGATGGAATCTCTGGTTTTGGTCGTAGTCTCGGAACCGGTCGTATGGACTTACGAGGTAGTCGTATCATCTTGAGATATGGTCGTAGGACTTAAGAAAGTCTTGATCTATGGTTTCGACCGGTCATAAGTTGGTACAACTTGGTGGTAAGTTGGAACTGAAACTTGTGATGGTCGTAGCAAGCTTTAAGGCGGTCGTAAGGACCACTTTGGGGTGGTCGTATGGTCTATGGTAACGATCGTAGGTCTTGAGAATTAATGTTTAAGTATTTTTGACCGATCGTAGTGAATGTACGACCTTGTGAAGCATGTTTTGAGTTCCTTTTATGCAGATGTCTGTACACATTGTGTTGTGCGGTGCTATGTAGCAGTTTGCTTGTCTATGTGGTGCGAGGACTTGAGCTATTTCATGGTGAGCGTGGGAGGACCGGGACTAGGCACGGGAGGTGTTGAGGTCCAAGCGGTCGGAGACGCCAAAGATGATCGATCTTTGGTGAGGTGGTTGTGGCCGGAGACAAGGAACCGGAGCTAGAGTTCTGGAAGTGGACACGACGGCAACGGTGAGTCGTCTTGTGATGGAACGGATGGGACTAGGCTCTGGAGGAGTTGAGGTCCGATCGGTGCGGAGGAGTTTTTGACTAGGATCTTGAGACAAGTCTTGGTGAGGCTTGGAGTGGTCGGGACTAGACATGGGAGATGTTGAGGTCGAGCAGTGGGTGAAGCCGAGAAGACTAGGGGCTCAAGGTGGTTGCAAGCGTGATCGGCAAGGCGGAGGAAGCTTCGGGAAGGCGGTGGAGTGGCATTTTGGAGAAATGCGGAAAGCTGCAAAGGAAAGCGTGTCTCTGCCAATGCACGAGTTGTTGGCACTAACGGGCAAGCGGTGGAGCCGTTGGGTGTAACGGGTAAAGCACTGGAGCTCGTTCTCGCTAGTGGGTAAAGTGAGTTGAAAACCCGGTGTTAGGTGGGGGTTTGCGGGTTCCCCCTCTTTGGTGTGTGAGTGTGTGGCTATAAATAGAGAGGGTAGAGCTCGGGTACTTGTGAGATTCTGATCCCCGAGTTGCTCTGTTCTTCCTTTGTTATTTGTGAGTGTGTGGGTTCTCGGGATGGAGCAAGTGTGCTCATGTATCTCCCAGTTGGAGTGGCTGTAGAAACCTCCATTATCAATCATTCATCTCTCTTCCTCTATTTGTTTTCTGTCGTCTTGAGATGTTGTGATTGACTTGTTTGCGATCTGTTTTGAGAGCTTGGACTTCTTGCTATCCTTTTCTCTCCTCTCTTCTTCGTGAGTCTGCTTTCGTCTTTGTGTGCTTTGATTAGCTCGAACTGGGAATCTGTCTCAAGGCCACTTGGCCATTCATTCCAGAGCGAGTCGAATTAGAAGTTCACTTTCTTGGATGATTGTGCGCCTCGAGTCATACATTCTTGGTTCATCCTCTCGATTATCAACTGTTTGATTTCTTTTGTCGGCTCAGGCAAGTGTTCGACCACGTGGTGTTCGACCATCAGTTGGCTTACGACCACGTGTGTTCGATCGAAGAAGCTAGTTCTTTCGCCCGATTTGTCGTGTGAGTACTTGGGGAGTTTTTAGAAGGCACCATTCACCCCCCCTCTGTTGCCATTTCGGTCCTACACGCTGGATATCAAGCCTACTATATTCGTATTCGTTTCTGACAAAAAAAATTCGTATTTGTTTTCGATCCGAGAATTATTCGAAGAAAATCTGATCTGACACAATATGTATTCGTGTTCATCCAGATCGATCGGAAACTATCCAATCCGTTTTCATCCCTATTCAGAATCATATATAGTTATAGTATAAATTATACTAAATTTAGTTATATTGACTAAAATTATATATAATTATTTTATTTTATGTACTGTTCTGAACAACAGTCTAAAGTTAAAATTTTTAATTATAATTCTCAAAAAATCACCTAGAAGTGGGATTGGGATCGGCTTGTTCGAGCCGGACTCCCCGTTGGCGAGTGGCGACGCCTACGCCTGGCTAGCCAGAGTAACAGCACATAGCATGACTCTTTTTGGCTGTAGGACTCATGTCCCACACGAGAAACTTTCAATTGCACCAGCTGCCAAACAACTAGTACTTCCTTGGTCCACAAATAAACGTCGCCTCCACCTGTTAAAACTCTGACCATTAATACTGAGAGAATTCTTAATGTCCTCGAGAGTTATTAGAGTAAGTACAATAATAGTCTTATAACCAAACTAGTCAGTATTTTTACTGATGTGAAGGAGAGAAGAGAGGACAGAGATGAGAGCTTGGCTCTCATGCAAGCAACAAGCTAAGCACAGGAGCCTATGCAGTGGTAGGCCTAGATAATAAATATATGTGAGGAGAAATAGGAAAGATAATGTGAGACATGGTACCACATAATAATAAAAAACTTTTTGTAGACAAATTATTGTATAACTTAGCTCTTATAACTTGACTTATAGCCAAACACTTGGCTCTATTATTGGACTTGCTCTTAAGGAATATATATGTACGTGTAATAGAGATAAGTAAGGTGGATAATGTACTTGTAATTTTTTTTGTCTTATTTTCAAAGTGAAATGAGTGAAGAAGTTATTTCAAAAGATCAGATATTTATATTGACTTTTAATTTTTCTAAATAGAAACTGTTTCCGCCCGGTTGATAACCTTTTGGCTATATTCATACATAGTTGTTAGTAAGATCCTTAAAAAGAGGGATGCCGGTCCATGCAGCATCTAACGTGTGCATGACGGAATGGACCAAACCTTGAGAGGTCCTGTTCATGTGTGATCTTTGTGCGAGTCGTGTTCATGTGCGATCTTGTTGGTTTATTGGTTGTAAAAATCATAATTTATTAGTGTGTGTTCACGCGTTATATATGAATTTGGTATATATTCATACATGATCTATTATAAATTAAAATTGATGCATGAAATTGATCTCTACTTGGCTCATTAGTAAAGGGGCATTTTAGGCATTCATTATCGAAGGCAATGAGCCAACGTAAGAAAAAGCTATACTATCAAACAAGTTGACTTAGCTTAAAAGCGAACTGCTTTTAAACTACTTAAACCAAAAATTTGATTTTATGTTATAAGCCAAAAGTCTAGTTTTAAATTATAAACCAAAACACCTAAGTCTAAACAAATATGGCCTAAGCAGTGGCCACTTTGTCATAGGCGAAGCAGGGGCGGAGACAAGGGGGGGCGGGCAGGGGCCTGGCCCCCCAATGGTCCACCAGATATATTACTAGGACCTTTTAATCACCCTTAATCACAGTCAATTAGTCAATTAGGCTCCTGTATGCAACCATCCAGAGCTAAGTACATTGCCATCGCTTGCTGATCTAACAAAGGGACTAGTGAGATTAGGTAAAAATTTTATTTATCCAATGGTTGATAGATTACTAAGATTAGTCATAACTCTTCCAGTATCAACAGCGACCATTGAGAGAGTCTTTCAGTAGTGAAACTTGCCAAGACACGTACTAGGACTAAAATGGGAGATGGCTTTTTGCGAAGCTACATGATAGTTTATATTGAAAAGGAATTGTCAGCTAAGGTTAATTCCAATGATATTATCAAATCTTATGATCTAGTTGGTAATCGCCGTGCTAAATTCAAGTTAGTGGAGATGTAACAAATTCAAGTTTGTGGAGATGTAATGAAAGTACCTTTCTTTTGGGTTACTAGACGTATGCTACATTATTTTGCCATATGTGTTATGATTGAATTTATATGACAATATATATGCGTATGTTTAATTATATATGTGTATGTTTAATTTTGCCGACACACGGCGCCCAGGGCCCATGACGCCGGCGCCTTGGCGGGTCGGCCCCCCTCTTGTCTGGATCCTGGCTCCGCCCCTGAGGCGAAGCCACCTCCTAGTGATCTCGGGCGGTTGCCCGAGCTCGCCGGCGAGCAACTCCATTGAATTTGGCCACACAACAACTGACTTTGCCTAAGCTCCCACACGGAGGCTGGCTCTAATCGGACTCCAGTCATTTGCTGGCTCCGCCACTGCGCTTTGTAGAACAATGCTGTGTACGGACACCTGAAATACCTGAATGAACCAGTACGTTCTTCCCTCGCAAATAATTAATCCTACTTACATCAGGTTTTGTTAGTGCGAGGCCTTCTAACCAGCCTAAATCATTTCCTGTTATATATGCTTATAAGCTTCAATGCACCTCAAACTGGGCTTCCTATACTGTCACACCGACCGGCACGGCGACCAAGTGGAGCCCGTTGGAGTTTACGGGCTTGGTCCAAATAATATCTCTACTCGTTAAAAACATAAGTTAGTGATCATTGGTGCGTTCTCCTCTCTTTTCTCTGTAGCCATCCGATTTGATCTGGACTGTCTGTCTCTCTCCCTCCTGTCTCTCTCACGATGTAACCACCCCTCCCCTCTACTTCCCCCACCTCGCGCATTTCACCAGGCTTCACACTTCCTCATGCCGCTCCGATCTCAGCATCTCTCCTCCCTAGTCTGTACTTCGATCTCGACTTCTCTCCTCCCGCCACCACCATTGATGAGTCCATCGTCAGCCAGGTAACCCACCCTTCTCCTTCCCACTTCATGCCGCTCTTGTTGCTCCGCTCGCTTCCCCCACCCCTCTTCCTCTCTCTCCCAGACGCGGCGTGTCCCAGTGATTGAAGATGTTAGAGAAGTAGGTGCTGTTGGTAGCCAATGCGGTGGAGGACAAGTTGGATGAGGAGATCGTCGTGCTTGACCGCCTCGACCCGGACTACATCGAGGTGCTCTGGGAGTGCCAAATCCAGCAGATGCATTGTGTCTGCAATGCCTTTCCGGACCCAGCCGTGGACTGGGAGGACAAGATACATCAATGTCATGGACAGGGACGAATGTATTCGCACACCTCCTCCCACCACATCTCTTCCGCGCTGTGGCTAGGGACAACTAGATCCGACAATGTTATGGGTGGGGAGTACGAGATGTGGCCACGCCATGGATGGGGACGGGCGAACGGACCCCTTCCTCCAACTCCTCCACCTCGCCCTTCTCTAGTGACAACGAGGCCGTGGTTGAAGTCAAAGAGTCGTGGTCAAAGTCAAGGCAGTGGTTGAAGTCCAAGCCATGGGTGAAGGGGATAGTGGTCGAAGTCAAAAGGCCGTGGTCGACGTCAAGCTGTGGTCGAAATCGAAGGGGACAGTGGTCAAAGGAGGTAGTGGTTGAAGTCGAAGGGTCGTAGACAAAATCGGTCCGCGGTCGAAGTCGAGGGGTTGTGGTCGACGCTGGGGTCGTGATCGACATTGGGGCCATGGTTGAAGTTGGTGCTGTGGTCGAAGGGGGCCGTAGTCAAAGGGGGAAGTGGTCTATGTCGAAGGGCCATGGTCAAAGAGGACAGTGGTCGAAGGGGGCAGTGGTCAAAGTCGAAGATCTATGGTCGAAGTCGAAGATTCGTGGTCGAAGTTAAAGCCATGGTCAAAGGGAGCCATGATCGAAGGGGGAAATAGTCAACATCGAAAGGTCGTGGTCGTCGAAGGATCGTGGTCGAAGGGTATAGTGGTCAAAGTCCAAGCTGTGTCGAAGGGGGAAGTGGTCGACATCAAAGGGTCGTGATCATCAAAAGGCTGTGATCGAAGGGGACAGTGGTCGAAGGGGGCAGTGGTCGAAGTCGAAGATCCATGGTTGAAGTCGAAGCCGTGATCAAAAGGAGTCGTGGTCAAAGGGGGAAGTGGTCGACGTCAAAGGGCTGTGGTCGAAGGGGACAGTGGTCGAAGTCGAAGGGGTAGCGGTCGAAGTCGACGCTGTGGTCAAAGGGGGTCGTGGTCGACGTCAAAGGGCCGTGGTAGAAGTCAGAGTCGTGGTCGAACTCGATGCCGTGGTCGAAGGGGGCCGTGGTTGAAGGGGGACGAGGTCGAAGTCGAAGATCAATTGTCGAAGTCGACGCCGTGGTCGAAGGGGGCTGTAGTTGACGTTGAAAGGCTGTGGTCGAAGTCGAGGCCGAGCAGGTCGGGCTGGCCGATCTGGCTGGCGCCAGCAGTCGAGCAACAAGGCACAGTCAAAGGGGGAAGTGCTATTTTTATTTACATTTTTATTTTTTTAGGTCTTTGAGATACAATTTTGACTGCTATTTTTTATAACTTTATACTAAAATGTACTAATAAAATAGAAATATTATGAAAGTATTTTTAACGATAAATCTAATAATATAATTTTTGTATAGCTAATCTAGATAGTTTTAAATTTATTAGTGATCAAACTTTAGAATGTTTGACAATACATATTCTAGAAAATCAAGTAAAAAAGAGCGAAAGAAGTACTATATTGGTAGTCTAGATGAGAGGAGACCTATTTATAAAGTAGAGTCGGTTAGGCTGTGATCGTTTTGTCTTCAGCTTTTAGCTTCCGGCTTATTTTTTACTATTCATAAATTTCGTATTTTTCTGAACTTTTGGCTTTTTGTCGAGTTTTTTGCCGGTTCTTTTTTCCTGTATTTGTTTGTATTATACGTAATGGGCTAACATATTTTTTATATTTTTTAATTTTTTAAAATTTAATTGTGCTAAATAAGCCTCTGCCAGCTGCAGTGTTTTTTCGGCCAGCTACAGTGTTTTTTAGCCATAAGCCACCAAAAAAAGCCCAAATAATCACCACTTGTCTAGATGAAACAAGCAAAAGAAAAATATGTGTGTACTTGCTTACTTGGCACGTCTACCTATACTTAGCGTGCGCGCGAATGGTGTGACGATTTCGGATTTAGTTGTGTGCGGAGCTGCAACTTAGAGCAAGGCTAATAATACAGCCTTCAGCTGGTTGTATGGACACTTACAGCCCACTTATCAGTCCATTCATATAGTAGTTTACAGCCAGCTGAAGGCTGTATGACCCACCCCTTTCTCTCACAAAGTTTCTTGGTTCTTGTGCTTCAACTGGCTGTAAACTTACCCACCTCTCTTCTCCACCTCAGCCTCTTATTATACTTGCTCTTAACTTTTGAATCGCGCTAATCCTGTCAGGCTATTATGGCACGTATTAACTGTGTTTAGTGCGGTTTCCTATTTTTGTTGCACGCTGATTTGTTTTTCCTTCCGGGCTCTTGAACTTCTCTCCTCCACCTCAGCCTCTTAGAGCAAGTTTAATAAGGTTGACTGTGCTAGCTACAAGGGAATCCATGTCAGCATAGTTCTATGTAGAGGGGAGAGAAAAGGAGAGAGAGAGCCAAGCCGACTCTCATGCAAGAGTCAGGCTATAGCACAGGAAAAGATGCATTATCCATGCATGTACCCATAGAACTAATTGCTATACCCATGCATGTATTAAATTATCAATACCCATGTATGTATTAAATGATTGAGAGCTCTTGTGGAGACAACTTATAGCCAGCTTATTGTATGAGTTGACTGCATCATTATCTTTTGATGATATGGAAATGTATTGGAGGTAGCAGCTATCTGTACTATTAAACTTGCTCTTATTATACTTGCTCTTAACTTTTGAATCGCGCTAATCCTGTCAGGCTATTATGGCACGTATTAACTGTGTTTAGTGCGGTTTCCTATTTTTGTTGCACGCTGATTTGTTTTTCCTTCCGGGCTCTTGTACTTCTATATGAGGTGACGACCTCTCAGACTTTAGTAGCTAAAAGCGAATACACCATTGCCTCTATAGTGGACGTCTATACGAGGGTGACAACCTTTCAGACTTCAGTAGCTAGAAGCAAAAAACACCATTGCCTCTCTCTTGGACGTGGTGACGACCTCTCAGACATCAGCAGCTACAAGAAGCGAAAACACAATTGTCTCTCTGTCCATCATGCTGCGCTGCTTTGGTAATTGCCTCTCTGGCCCTTACGCTGCGCTGCTTTGGTTACTCCGTCCCTTCGCAAGCCTGCACGGGCGCGGAAAGCGTAGTGTGCCTCAGAAACCATTCCCTCTCTTGGTCGCGCACGAGAAGGGCGAATCAGATTTTTAGAAAGCGGTTCGCGTGACTGCTCGCTACTTCCTACTAGTCTTCTTCCTTAACATAATCAGATTCAACCGCGACCATCGCCGGAGCTATCATTTGTAAGTCTCGGTGATCCTTTCTTTCTTTTTATGGCCAAGTCTTATCTGATAGCAATGATCTATGTGATGTTGGTCTAGGATTTACCATGTTTGTACACGTATATGAGATAGTCATATATGATTCAATGATCTTGTTGTTAAATATACTTAGTATATATGCTGTACTTTATTTGACCACTGTCTCCCTCCTATATTCTCAGTAGTCCGATCAAAGATTAGTCGTTCAGATCCACATGTAGGTAGTTCTTCTGCTCCTCGTAGAAAATGTTGGGCCCGTGCACCTCCCCTTCTCTTCCCCCACATCCACCGCCTCCCGCAATTGCCATCTCTTTTTTAGCGCCGCCACCAATTCCTTCCCCGTACGATAGCATCTAGTCGTAGTCCCCCAACTTCTCCCAACAGCGTCGCATCCCCTCGTCACTGCCTCAACAACGCATTTACCCGCTGCCTCCTCTCCCCACGCCTGCCACCGCCTCCCCATCACCACCTCCTGCAACCGCCGCCTCCTTCTCCCCTGAACCCTCGTGCCGCACCTTCTCCTCCTTGACGCCGTGGTCAAAGAGGGTCGTGGTCGAAGGGGGAAGTGGTCAGGGTCGTGGTTGAAGGGAACAGTGATTGAAGGGGGCGGTAGTCAAAGTCAAAGGGGGCAGTGGTTGAAGTCGGAGCCAAGCAGCTTAGCGCCGACAGTCGGGCGACAGGGCACAAGCGCACCGAAAGCCTACCAACGTACGACCACCAGCGATGATCGATAGCTCCCGACCTACGATCATGTGCGATGATCGATGGTTTCTAACTTACGACAACTAGGTGTGATCGACGGTTTCTAATTTACGACCATGAGCATTGGTCGATGTGTTTCAACTTACGACCACGATGTGTGGTTAATGTCTTTCGAGTTACGGCTACTAGCGCTGGTCGATGTGTTCCGACTTACGATCATAAGGTATTCTCAATGGCTTCCGACTTATGACCACGAACGATGATCATCGACTTCTGATGCACGACCCTGAGCCATTGTCAAAGGCTCCAGATTTAGGACCACGATCGATCATTAACCGCTGCCAACTTACGACCACCAGTGATGGTTGACCTCTCCTGACCTACGATCACGCGCGATGGTCGATGGTTTCTGACTT
This sequence comes from Dendrocalamus sinicus, assembly GCA_036346575.1. Lineage (NCBI taxonomy): Eukaryota > Viridiplantae > Streptophyta > Magnoliopsida > Poales > Poaceae > Dendrocalamus > Dendrocalamus sinicus. Next base: position 16,821,242 of record CM070648.1, read on the forward strand.
ACGACGACGAGGTGTGCTCGAGGGCTCCCGACCTATGGCCACAAGGTGTAGTCGATGTCTTCCGACTTATGACCACGAGGTGTGATCGATATCTTCCGACTTACTTGACAGATTTTAAAACTTCTAGAAAATGTTTGTATGCATATTCTAAAAATTTTTACCATCCGTGAGTTTTAAAATATATAGTATGATAAATTTTAAAAATCTGTAACGCACGAACATTCAGCTAGTAATCATAAAAGTGCGTATATTTCTAACATAACCCGTCCGTCCGTCACGCCAGGAACTCCTTGGCCTTGTCAGGGCCGTCCGGCCGGTACGTCGCGATGTTCATGGGTTCCACGAGCAGCGGCAGCAGCTCGTCCTGAATGCACTTGTACATCTCCCCGCAGATGGACTCGACGATCTTGGCGAGGTTGACGGCCCCCTGCTTCGTTCGCAGGATCTCCTCCTCCGGCAGTGCCGGCACGTCCGTCGCGAGCACCTTGGAGAGCCGCTCCACGTTGCACTCCAGCTGCTCCTGCTGGTCCTCGAACAGGTTCTGTGCCACAGCCAGGATCCCCCGCTCTGCCGGGCGCGTCCGCACCTCGCCGCCGAACATGTAGTAGGCGAACGCGTACGACCGCGACAGCGCCTGCCGCGACCACAGCAGGCGCTGGTGTGCCTGGGTCAGCCAGCCGCAGTCCCTGATCGTCAGCGGCCGCTTCAAGTGATCCGACTCCAGCTGCTTCACCCGCTCCTCGATGTCCGGCCCCAGCTTCTGCTGCTCCACATTATACGAGTCACCGTGGATCTTGAACCGGTCGCAGTAGTGCGTGTACCGCTGCAGCTGCCGCCTGCCAGTATCCACCTTGTTGTCATCCTCCTTGAAGCGGTTGCAGCTATGGCCTTCGATGCCCTCCCACGTGTGAGCCGACCCAGTGGCGCCGCCGCACAGCCAACTGCATTCACAAAATACTAGTGATCAAGGAGAAGAAATGGTTTAAGTCATCAGGTGACATAAGCTCATTTCTCGGAGAGAATCTGTGAACTCGCGATGTGAGCCTTGCCGATAAGAGTGGACAGGAATCATTGGACAGAACAGAATGATGATCGACCCACCCGCCGGTACCCTATGTGTAACAGCAACTTACCATAGACACTGGCCGCACTTGCACCGGACAAGGTTGCAGCCGCCGTTCTTCTCGATGGGCTTGAAGCACTTGGGGCAGCTCTTGGTGTTAGTGAGGATCCACTTGAGGTTCTCCGACTCCCCACGGAGCTTGGCATCCCACCTCTCCCACATGGTGCACGGGCAAGGCGAGTGCACATGCCCCGCGCAGTTGAAGCAGAAGCTGACGCCGCAGGGGCACTCCACCTCGCAGTACGGCTCGCCAGTGCTCACGCGGATCGCGTGGCCACAGTGTGGAGCGCTGGGACACCACTTCACTGAGTAGTTGTCCTCGAGGTAGGACTCGAGCAGGAAGTGATCGAAGCGCTTGGCTGCGTCGGGGTACTTCTGGCCAAGGAGGCGCCGCACGATGCCCTCCTCGCAAATGGCCGAGCACTTCACTTCCATGCACCGAATCTGCTTGTTGCCACTGTCTACGGCTGCAAAGAAGTGCTCTGTCCAACCTGTACAAAGAGTGAAAGCACCACGGTAACTAAATGTTTGAGTGTTTTGCTAACAAAATTCTTACGATCTTTTGCATTTTTTGAAAGCCTAGGAAGCTGATTGATATCTATACTTGATGAATGTTCACAAGGAAAATCAAACATCAGCATATAACATAACTTATTAAAGTAGCTGTACATATCAAGAGATTAAAATTTGCTGAGACATGCGGGAACTCACAGTCATTGCAGAAGCAGTGCCCACAGTCCATGGTCGAGACAGCACTAAGGGAGAATTCCTCAAAACACACATTGCAGTTGACGCTCGTTGAGGATGTTGTTGAGCTAACTGCCATGCTATTCTTGTCCCGCAGTACAATGCCTGCCTCCCTGAGCATGTGGTCTCGCCCCTTCCTATCAAGGTAGTCATAGATGCAATCCATCTTCCACCGGTGGTGGATGAGCAGAGTGCGCGCATGGTGCTGCTTTATGTCGAGCAAATTCATCACTATGGATAAGTCTTGTTGCTGTTGGTACAGTAGATCAAGAAAACAGTCAGTGGACCTCAATTAGGAGTAGGACGGACAATAATCTGAACTCTGAACTCATACGAAATAACCAGTTCAGTGCCATTACCTGTGCAGCAGAGAGGGACTCTTGTGTAATGGCCTGCAACGGCAGTTACAAACTTTAAAAGCTTCAAAAATAACCATAGGGAATCTTCTAAAAAAATCTTTCTTTTAGTGCAGTTCACTAATGTGGAGGCCTAAATCCCAGACAACGCAAAAAATACATGTACACATGATTGGATAAAACAAGATAATTACTTGAGCAAATCGACAGTAAAGTTCAAAGCTTTGGTGATGACAGATGGGGACTGAACTAAATATCAGCAAACCGCGCTGCCTGGATTAGCAGTTATTTAGATGTGAATAGTTACTAATGTTAATTGTAAATATTGAGAACATTACCACAAAAGAACGAGGTGACTCCAATGCTGCTATGCATGACACGTACGGTGCTTAAAGTTATATTTCGTACAGCAACTTTAGGCATTTCATTCAAGAAGTAAAGTTGTGCATGTCATCCAAGCATGTATGTAAATCCAACTTACAGGTTTTACGATAATTGATGAAAACTTGAACAAAATGCATCTCTTAATACATGTTGCTTTATCATATTACACAGCTACTAAGCAACTGAACTTGAAATGTATTGAGTATAATTCTCTTGTACAAGACCATTACTTTGGAGTTTGGGCAAAATCGACGACTTATACGCAAATGATCAAATCTTTGCAGCGAAAGATGGGGATTAAATTCAACTACTAATTCCTACAACCAGAATTAAGATTCAAACCAAGCTAGCTATGCAGCTGCAAACCCGATCAAGCCATTAGCAATATTGTTTCTTTCATCAGATTGGAATCCTAAAACCAGTCGGCATTAAACGATGCCGATCCCATCCCATCGGAAGCCGATCTGGTAAGGATTTCAAGAGACCTGACGCCGACTCCGCGGTGGCTTCGCGGAATTAGCGCATCAATGAATGGAAACAACAGAGACTCCCGGCGCAGAATCCAAAGACACAAAATCAGTATTAAAAAAATAGACGCAAACTTGCGATGGATTTGGTAAAGATTTGAGGACGCAAGGATTGGGAGCACGGGGAGGCTCGAATCGATCAGCCAGCCCCACCCCGATCTGGCCGAGGCGGAGGAGGCCCCAGTAATGCACGCGCATCCAATCCAACGGCGAGCCAGCTCCCCCTGCCCGCGCGCCGCGTCACTCACCCAGCAATCCGCGCGGCGCTCCGGAAGCGGCGAGGGCTCCTCCTCGAGCAGCCCGACGTCCTCCTCGTCCGCCTCCATCGCCACACCGTCCCATTCCGCCTCCTCCCCGTCGTCGTCGAAGTAGTAGCACTCGTCGTCGCTGGGCATGGTGGGGTTTTGATCGCGGCGGGGGGAGGCGAGCGGAAGGAAAAGAGACCGCGGCTTCGGTGAGGAGGCGACTGGTTGGTTACTAGTTAGTACTGTATCTGTGCCGCAAACCTAATTCCGAGACGTATATCTAAACAGTTTTGCTATTGCACATATGACTGAATTTTTTTAATTTTTTAGTCATCTAAAATTACACTTTCAATCAACTAAAGTTGCAGCTCTCTCAAAAAAAACACCTGCAACTTTAGATGAATCAAAGTGCAACTTCAGTGCAACTTCAGGTGACCGAAAGATAAAAAAATTTCATTTGCATGTGCAATAATCACTCCCTATTTTAGCACGTGGAATCCACAAAAACATTGAGGATAGAAATTCATTCTATTATGGAATTTGCAAGAAATGAATTGTCTTAAATATATACTAAATCAAAAGTCATTGTAACAAAATTAATAGATATAATCCTCGTACAAAAAAAGTAATCAACGGTGTATTATTTTTATTTTCCTTTATAACAACTCTACTTTATGATAACTCTACTATCATAACTAGAAGATCATTACTGTAGGCAAAGAAAAAACATCATAACTCTGGTTTCGTCATTCCCTTTCAAAGGATGAGGAAACTTGAACGACGTCCATGCATGCAGCAATAGTGTGTGATTGTAATATAGTTCGCGTGTGTATTCCTTTATTATTGGATAATACTCTTAGTTCACAAGTGCTGCTGTCGTTATACCTAAAATTTATCATGGGCCTGTGACTGGATTTAAGGTATGTTTGGTTGCTTGTATTAAAGCACGAAAGCGATCCATTTACATCACTGATGGTTAATTATTTGGTCCAGAGGGTGATCATCCAACCCTGCAACTGAATGACTAGACCAAACAATTGTGTGTTGTTGAGGTATCGAGTTCGTTGGTCCATCATCATCTCGCTCACCTAGGTATGTGTCTCTTCTTTTCAGTTCTTAAAAGTTGTTTTTTATTTTTCTATATTAAATAGCTTTTGTCTTTTCAAGATATGATCTACAATTTGATTATAATATATATTATAGCGACTTTATTTATATCGGCTAAAATAGCATATGAGTTTCTATTACTCTATACTCTCTCTTACAAACAATCTAAAAAATATAAACCGCAGTCAAAAGTTATAAGCTATTAAACTGAAATAAAAAAGAACATACCTAAAAGTCATACCGATAACAGAAGGCATGTAGAACGAGGTCATGCTACAGATTTCGTGGATAGCCCAATGGCTATTTCTCAAACCATCTTAGACGAAGACGAGTGAATGAGACTATTTCTCAAACCAAACATCACATTAATGGTCAATGGTTAGTGGAAGATTAAGCAGTAAGTGTATACAAGCACAAATACATGCGAATGGCTGGTACAATCTCTTTTGAGTTGCCGTTGCATATGTATGCATTGCTAGTTTGGTGTTTACCATCCCTTCCTTTTTATGAGGGCACTTAGAGCAACTCCAACAGTTTGCTATCCCTCCTCCCTATCCTTAATTTTTGGCAAATTGACAAAAAAAAACAATCTCCAACAGTTTCCCATCCCTCCTCCCCATCTTTGGCAACTTGGGAAAATTCCCTCCCAGGCGCGGATATATGCGCGCTCGCCCCGACTCCGCATCGCGACCACGCGCGCCGCCCGGCCTCTTCCCGCGCGCGGCAAGTCTGAGGCTGAGCACGTGAATTGTAGACGGTGGCGGCGATCCTCTCGCCACGCGCATCGACATCCGGGAGACCACGCCGCAACAACAGCGATACTATCGGACAATGCAACAGAAGATCATCGCCCGGCGTTTGGCGAATTAAATTTAGTTGATGCTATTTGATTTCTTCAATAATCAGTAAACATTTGGTTTTAGTTTGTGTTTGATACACTACAGCACAGACCAATATAAATGGCACATATATTTGCCCTTGTATCTAAGTAAGTGCCTTGGAATGCCACATAGATAACCACGACAGTTATATGTGCCTTTATTTCCTAACGAAAGCCGGCACATGCTATGTGCCGCGATGACAATTCAAGGCACATATATGTGCCCCCCGCGGCAAAAAAAATTTCGTGGGCCCAATTTTGATTTTGCCAAGTGAATTATGGCAAACAATTGGAGATTGACCTTTTTTTTCTTTGCCATAACGTTTGGAGAGTTGCCAAACTCCAAGATTTGGGAAACAAAAAATCCCAAACTGTTGGAGTTGCTCTTACATTATTAGGGACCGTTTGTTACCTAAAATTTAGCAAAAAAAAATTGCGTATGAATTAGTTCAATTCCCATAGAACTATGGGAAAATTCTTGCGTTAGTTCTTTTTTTTTTTTAGAATTATCTTGTTAGTAGTCGATGCTGTGGCGCGAGCCTAAAACAGGCCGCTCTAACGCAAAGCTAGGTTAGAGCGGACGCGTAGACATATACAACATACAATATTTCCATATTTTCTTATGAGGTTGTATGGGTCATACTCCTCTAGTAAAAGATAAGTAAAATCATATAACATGTGTAATAAAAACTGTTTTTAACTTTGAGCAGCAATACCATTGCACATGCTTGGATTAACAACATGCAAACGATATTAATATATTTGTCTCATAAATTATTTTGTAATATCATAATTTTATTAGTTTTTTTGACTATATCAACATCTAAAATTTCACATATTTGCGACACAGAATATTAGTAAGGATAAAAGAGCATGATTATACCACATATTCGAGAGGCAAAAAGAATTGGGTTTGTGTTGTTTATTTAGGGTCTATTTGGATGGTAGCCAATGTAAACCTACCGAAATTTGGTATTACCAATAGAATTTGGGTAGCCCTTAGCACTTGGTTTGGTGCCAATATTTGACTTTGCTCTCAAAATTTTGGCAGCACCCATGTAAACCTTACCAAAGCGTCAGCGTTTTGCGGGCAGCGAAATCGATCGCCAAAAAATTGGGCACGGCAACAACGACGTGTTCTCTAACCATACACAAAAGTCCCCTGCCTCCACCGTGGTGTCGGCCGCCGTAGTGCCTGGCGGTGTCACGCACAAATGCTCGTCACCGGCGCCGTTCGAGATGATGATGGAAAGCGTGCTGAAGCTGCTCAGCGTCACGGAGGGCGCGTCCTTCGATGACATCCTATGCACTCGGCCCCAGCTTGAATCCCTTTGCTCCCTCTAGCATGGGCAACTACTCATATTCTTCCTCCCGCTAATCTCCTCTTCCTCTCACTCACTACTCAATTCTAATTACACTTGCCAACTCCGCCTTATCTCTCTGCCTCCCTTTGGTCGCTTTGGATCCAAGGCCTTGGCTGAGTCAGTCTTGGGAGGGAATTGAAGGAGGCGGCCTAGACTAGACTATGGTGCAGTTTTGTAGGTCGCTCAGCATGAGCAGCTAGGGCTAGAGCCACGACGCCGACGACTACGGCTAGAACCAGCTCCACGTCACCGCCCGCAAGGGCAACCTCAAGGAGGTACGTTGCACCTATGTAATTATTGTTCATACCTCTCCCCTCTCTTCACCTGGAAATTTCTCTAGTACAAGAATACCCAATACACCACAATGCTCTTACTTAGTTGATATATATGATGACAATACTGATTGCATCTGAGATGATCTCCATATGTATGTTGTTGGCTATTGTATCTTACTTTTCAAGTCCAGAAGCAAAAGTTGTTTATAATCTACTTCCATATATAGTGAATTAGGTGATGACTTTAGCATATCATTAATTTGGACCATCAGGTGACTTTAGTATATCATTAATTTGGATCATCTTTTGTATATCTATGGACCATGGTGGAGGTGATCATATCATAATATGTATTGCCATATTTGGACTAGTAACTTGGTTTGTAGGAAGGAAAGGAGTGTAAACTTTTGTATCTTCGTTCCTACAAGTTTCTATTGCTCATTTTTTTATATAACTTACTCTGAATTTGTGACCTTTTGTAGCCTTTTTTGTTCTAGTAAACTAGTTGCAATTCATTATTGTTTTCTTGCGCAAGTCGTCCTCTTGATAAGTACTCTTTCTTGCATCTATTACTCATGTCCTTGCTCAATTTCTAAACTATCCATTTCAAGACGGTTTCATGGGTTGTTAGATTGTTGGCAGTATCTGTTATAGATTCCATGGTGCACTGATGGTTTTCACTTATGCTAGTGGAAGCTCAACATCTTGACCATCAGCGTACACAAGCCCTGATGTGCCTCGATTTATGTTAGCAACAGGATTCAGTGCTTCATTGCATTTCCTGACAAAGAAAAATATGAATTTAGGTAAATTTCTCCATCACTTTCTTATTCCTCAATTTTATTTTATATGATGCTTTATGTTTATTATATTTCGGACATGTTGGACATGATACAGACAACCTAAGCTTTTGTTCAACTCTGAGTACAGTGCAGACTCCTAAGTTTGATGGCCAGACACTTGATTTAAGAGCTACACTTGATTTTTTGATCCTGCTTACATGCTGACAATAGAGGTGATGGAGCTTCTAAGTTTTATTTCTGATGCATAATTTTTTACTGATCCTGATCAAAGAACTGAGGCTTAAAAGGATTTCCTACAACAGAGAAGGATTTTGCTGCTTGCAACATTATTTTTGTATTCCATTGATGTACTCAGCCAAGATGTACACTGTCCACTGCCACTGAATGACTAGCCTTCTCTTATAGTAGAAAGATGGTGTCATCCTGCTCTTACCTCTGCTACTCTAGCTTTTGGAATCGAACCAAATGCTAGCCAAGTAATTTGCCAAAAGTTTGGTAGGTCAATTGGCTTCAAATTAAATGAGGGCCTAATGATTTTACCAAAATTTTGGCAACTAGTATGACACAATCCAAATGGCTTTGAAGTACCATTTTTTGGTCTACGCAGGATTTGGTTATACCTAAATTTTGGTGGAGCTACACAAGGATCAAACCAAATACGCTTAGCAGGAAAAAAAAAGGCCAGTCCATCGAAAAGCAAGAAGCTCGATAAGACGTACGGAATTCCGCCACTCACGGCGACCGAGCGACTCGCGTCCGGTTCCACCGCAAGTCAACAGAACCCAAGTCCAACCCGCCTCCCGCCGGTAAAAGCAAAGTAAAAAGATAAACCCGAGTGGCAGAGGTAAAAGCAAAAGGTAAACGAAGGGAAAAGAAAAAAAAAATGGTTTGATTAATCTGTGTCCGAGTCCGAGGCAACACCAGCAGCGCCTCGCCAACCGGTCCCTCCCTCCCCCCGCGTCGCGTCACGCCCGCCCGCCTCCTCGCGTCCTCCCCATCTCCTCAGCTCTTCGGCGAGCCGGGCTTGGGCGGCGGGAGGAGCGGTGGCGCGCCCGGATGGCGAAGTCCAGCGCGGACGACGCGGAGCTGCGGCGCGCGTGCGCGGCGGCCGTGGCGGCGTCGGGCGCGCGGGGCGAGGAGGTGGCCTTCTCCATCCGCGTCGCCAAGGGCCGGGGCATCTTCGAGAAGCTCGGCCGCCTCGCCAAGCCCCGCGTCCTCGCGCTCACCAGTAAGTGCTCCTCATTTCTCTCCCTCCCCCTCTCCTCCAGCATACCACCCGCTCTGCAGCTTTGCTTTCGCTGCTTCGATTCGGTTGCTGTGCTGCGCGCGAGGCTTCGATTCGGTTGCTTGGAGAGGCTAGCTCGTTTAGAAAGCAAATGTTTGGAGCGGAATTCGTGTTGGTCTACATGATCCCCACTTATGTGACTCTTGCTCTGATTTGGCATGCGAGGGTTGCGATCTGGGGAGCTTGGATCGAACTAAGGGCTGTGGCTGGGTTTGGTTTGGTAGTCTAGATCGCTAGGCGGTTATACGTGGCGCTGCTTTGAGCAGATCCGTTTTGCTTATTTGACGCCGTTAGCTGTAAATTACCAAAATTCGTAAACTTTCATCATGTGCCACTGAGATTCCAAACAATATCCCATCAGATGGTGCAAGGTCACGAAATTATCAAAATTTCGGAAGTATAAGCTGCACCTCATACTGGTACCGGAAGTAGCCTACATTCGCCAATTTGATCCACTGTGCATATTGTACAAGGAGCTTGCCTGTTAGAGCTCTCACCATGCGGAGCTGAGACAAAGAAGTGCAAATACGGGCACCCAAAAAGGCCAAAACCTAATCCACTGATTGATAGGAACAACTTAGCAGTGGAGAAGACGAGTAATAGCTGGAGTTGGCTGGGCGAGGTGCTGGAGCTGATTGGACAAGTCCTTGTGAACTGCAGTTAGCTGGAGTCGTTGCAGTTAGCCATAAGTCATGATGATGTAGGACTTAGGTGCATGGTTGTCACGGTATCGCCAAGTCATCGTCTTGGCGACGCCTAGGCGTCGTGGCGGTCCACGAGGGATGCTATGGAGCTTCGCCGTGACAACCATCCTCCCTCACTCCTAGGCCCCTCCGGGGGTTGTTCCTCGGCTCCGGCCGGATTTGGTTGGATTATGGCCGGGGGCGGTTGGATTCAGCGGAGACGGTGCGGGAGGTGGTTGGGGGGGGGGGGGCACCGGGGGGAGGAGGCCGCGGGTGGGGGGAGGAGGCGCGGGAGAGAGAGGAGTCGGGAGTTCAGCAGAGAGGAGTTCGGGAGACAACGGGATATGAGGGGCAAGACCTTAATCCCGCCGGGAGAGAGAGGAGTCAGGAGTTCATACATCATCATCATGTATGCATGTAGACTGTAGATTGTATTTAATACCCTGCCTCACCGTTTCTCGCCGTGGCATTGCCATGACGTCTTGGTGCCGTGGTCGCCAATTACGCCGTGACAACCATGCTTAGGAGGCAATATTTTTTACGCATGTGGATGGACTTGATCGGTCCTGGAGTTTTCCAATCCAGGTGCTACCCAGACAGTCTCTTTGAACACTGCAACTTTTTTTCTTGGACTGGGCTGCTTCCACCTGGATTGGGTTGGATCCATGCCAACACAGGGGTTCCCAAACAAGCCTTGACAAATTCTGCCATATAATTACTGTTAGTTGAGTTGAGGCATTATATGGTGTGATAATTCCAATATGTATGTCCATAGCTTAATCAGGAATTTGTGATGTTTAATTGTTTGGATGGAAGAAACAGTGATCTAGATGGCTCTGATCCCAGCGATAGTGTTTTATTTTTTTGGTTTGAAGCACCCTTATGGATGCTCAGGTGTGGTGTGGATTGATGCAGTGCTGTGGCAGAATCAGTGGTACTGAGCTGCTGCTCTGCAGTTGGATTTGCATATTATCAGTTCTATTTGGTGTGCTACACTCTATGTTGCTATATGCAGTTGCTGTTCAATTACACTGTGATATATATTACTTGGATTGATTTAGTAACATAGTCTAATTGGAGTGAATTTGGTCTTGGATTTAATTCCTTGTTAACTCGAATCAATATGATAGTTGTAGTTTAGTCAGTGTTGTCTGCCCAAAATATCATACGGTTACAGACATATGGTTAACTTGGATTCATAAGTAGTGGAGATTGGTTAATATTGTTATTTGATAGCTGTAGCTTGGACAATATCTGATTAGGACTTAAAAAAAGTATTTCTGTGCTAGGAAACTTTAGGTAGTAACTGATTGATTACTGTTAGACAGGCTGTCAAGGCCCATGTGCCTTCAGTCTCTTTCTGTTAAGGGTTGTCAGGCTTTTAGATTAGGGTTTCCAGGGTGGTCTCCTATTCTGTTAGACCTAACCCTAGATCCCTTGCCTATATACACCATGTATTGCTGCCTCTGTTATGAGTTAATATGAATTACTCCACAGAATACTCTGCTCTGTCTCACATGGTATCAGAGGGTTCGCATCCTGCGACCCTTGCTTCCGCTTCTTAGCCGCCGGCGTCTCATCGCCCGCCGCTAACCCTATCTCCCTGTTTTTAATTTGCCATGTCGAGGATCTTCCGCCGCCCTCCCTTCCTGCTGCCGATCTCCTCTCCGCAGGCCGCGCGCGGGTGAAGAGACCGCCGCCCGAGCTGCGGGGCCGTCTGCGTCACCTCGGTCCCACCCCGACGCGCGCCCGCTGCCGCCGCAAAAACCCGCGCCGCTTGCTTGCGCGGCCGAGGCCGCCGAGCGCGAGGCCGCCGCCGCTCGCGCACGCCGCTGCCGCGGCCGCCGAACGCGAGCGCCTTGCCGCCGCTTGCGCTGCGCTCGCGAGCCAGCGCCACCGCCAGAGAGACGTCGACGTCGCCGAATCCGTGGACGAGGACCCCCTTCCTCTCCACAACGTCCTCCTCCTTCATGAAGCCGCCGCCGCCGCCAACATCCACGCCCAGGCGGTCGGCGTCCAGAACATCCGCTCTCTCGTTCCGCTCGTCCTCAACCTCAACTCCGGCCACTACACCCGCTGGCGCGAACTCCTTCTTCTCGCACTCGGGAAGTACTCCCTCGAGGATCACGTCCTTGCTGACGACCACCATCCGGACCTCCCCGACTGGGTTCGCATGAACTGCGTCGTCAAATCCTGGCTTCTCGGCACCCTCTCCCCTGACCTCGTCGAAATCGTTACGGGCGGCGGGCCGCGCGCGCGTCGCTGCTCGCCGTCGAAACCCGCCGGCAATCGGAGTCGCGCGCGCTCTACCTCGGCGCCGAGTTCCGAACTTCGCTCGAGGCAACCTTTCCATTGCGACTCTGCCGTCGCTTCAAGACCATGGCGATGCACTTGCGGATCTCGGAGAGGCCGTCGCCGACCGGACTCTGGTCCTCAACATCATCCGCGGCCTTAATGAGAACTTCACCGCCATCGGTCTTCACCTCCAGTAGCGGTAACCATTTCCTCCTTCCTTGAGGCGCGCGCCGACCTGCTCCTGGAAGAACTCCACATGGCGAATCGTAAGTCCTCACCCGCCACCGTGCTTCTCGCCTCGGCGGCGCCCTACTACTCGCCCGCCACCGCGCTTCTTCTTCGACCCCAGCGCCGGCGGTGGCACCGGAGCGGGGCGGGCGGTGGCTCCTCCCACTCCGTGGGCCAGCGCGGCAAGCGCTCCGGCCGAGCCGCGAGCATCGCGTCCTCCCAGGGCTCGCAGCGCGCGGCGCGAGCGCGCTCCTCCGCCGGCGTGCCCCGCTTCTACAACCGTGGGCCGGCACCATCAAATGTGGCGGTCCCGCCTCTCTGCTCCACTTCCGCCGAGGCGCTTCTCGGACCAAAGACCGCCTCCGACGCTGTCTCACCTCAAGCTCTGCTGCCGCCTCCCGGCATCAGTGGACTCTCCTGCTCTCCATGGTCCACTGCGGGATTCCACGCCGGCCGAGTCCCGGGTCACTCAGTTGCTCATGCGGCTTTGTCTCCATGGGACGGGCGGCGCTTCTGACGCCGTCGCTCCCATCGCGCTGCGCTCATGGGACCAGGAGTCTCGCGATGCATTCTCTACCATGGCGGCGACTCCACCTGACCAGTGGTACTTCGACTCGGGGCTACCTCTCACATGGCTTCCGATCTGGTATTCTCTCTAGCTCCTCCGCTCTCGGTATCCGTTCCTTCTTCCATTGTTGTCGGTAATGGCTCCTTCTTCCCGTCACTTCCACCGCGCTGCCCTTCATGGCTCTCTCCGTCTTAACAATGTCTGGTTTCCCCTCTCATTAAGAACCTTATTTACGTCAGTCAATTTACTCGACAATAATCGTTCGGTTGAATTTGACCCATTGGTACGTTTCGTGAAGGATCTTGGTCTCGGGCGTGATCATCAGTGCAATAGCTCGGGCCGCTCTACCCTCTGCACCTTCCCGTCGCCGAGTCCTTCCTCGCCGAGTCCTCCACCTCGCTTTGCACCGCCGCTTGGTCATCCGGGCATGAAGTTTTGTCTAAGTTAGCGAGTTACTGCGACTATCTCTTCTGTAATAAACTCATAGGTCATTCTATTTGTCATGCTTGCCAACCGGGTGCGACACGTTCGTCTTCCTTTCCCATGTATCGGCATCTCGTGCTTCACACAATTTTGATCTAATACATTGTGACCTCTGGACATCACACATGTTGAAAGTGTTTACGGTTTCAAGTACTATTTGCTCATTCTCGATGATTGTTCACATCATCTATGGACATTTCCCTTCACTCAATCGACACTTTCGGACACTCACCAACTTCTTCTCCTTTGTCTTCGCTCGATTCGGCGCCGCGTTAAAGCGATTCGGTGCGACAATGGCGCGAGTTTGACAACTCTAGCGCCCGCACGTTCTTCCTCGCTCATGGCGTCCACCTCGCATATCACGCCTTACACATCCCAAACAGAATGGTAAAGGCGGCGTATCATTCGTTCTATCAACAATGTCATTCGCTCACTTTTGTTTCAGGCGTCTATGCCACCATCCTATTGGGTTGAGGCTCTGACCACCGCCACTTATCTCCTCAACATCCTACCTACCAAGACGCTGCACTTCACACCGCACCATGCCCTTTTTGGGTCCTCACCTTCATATGAGCATCTTCGCGTCTTTGGGTGCAAATGCTACCCAAATCTTACTGCCACAGCATCCCACAAACTTGCTCCTCGTTCCGCCCTGTGTACCTTCCTTGGCTACTCCAACCATCATAAGGGATATCGATGCCTCGACATGACATCCAATCGAGTCTACCTCTCCCGCCATGTCATCTTTGATGAAACGCGTTTCCCTTTGCTGATCTTCCTTCCACCCCCTCCACGGCGGATTTTGAATTTCTCGATGATTACACTAACCCAGTGCCGACGCCTATAGGCTCGTCGCACACCCTTTACTGCGCAGTCTCCCAGCGCACTGGGTCTCGCGGCGCGTCCGCGCCCTTGCCATGCGCGGCCCTGGATCACGCCGCGCCTGCCACCGTCGCGGCTACCGCGCCACCTACCCTGCCACGAACGCCACTGGAGGCCCATGCGTCGCGCAGGGTGTCTCCATCTCCAGCACCTGCACGCCCACGTGCGGCCACCACCTCGCGGCATCGCCTAGTATGCCCCTGCGCGACAGCGTTTCACCACGTCTACACCAGCGTGTGCGATGGTGTCCACCGAGACGTGATGAGCGCCTCCCGGCGCATCCTCCACTGAGCGGCGCCCTTCCCGCGCCTCCTCCTCGGCGCGCGTGCGGTGTCTCCGTGAGTGTCAAGACCGATGACAACGCCACGCCAAGTCCGGTTTTATTGCTGCTCTTTACCATGCCACGCCGCTGCGCTTTGTGCCTCGGACGTCTGCGCCCCGCCTCGCCGACCCAAATTGGCGTTCGGCTATGGAAGCCGAGCATCTTTGCTCTCTTGCGAGAACCACACACAGACTTGGTTCCCAGGCCGGACAAGCGAATGTCGTTTCGGTAAATGGATTTTCAAGCACAAACTCAAGGTGATGGTTCTCTCGGCGGTACAAAGCTCGTTGGGTGCTCCGTGGTTTCTGCAGCGTCAGGAGTGGATTATCTTGAGACTTTCATCCGGTTGTGGCCGCAGCAGATGCGGGCGGTCTTGGCTCTTACTCTTTCCACACAGTGGCCGATTCATCAGCTTGATGTGAAGAACGCTTTTCTTCATGGGGTCTTGTCGGAAACAGTTTATTGCTCACAGCCATCCGGATTCGAGGATCCTACTCATCCGGAGTTTGTCTGCCGTCTGAACAAATCTCTTTATGGTCTCAAGCAGGCTCCCCGTGTATGGTACAGTCGGTTTGCGTCATACCTGCTCTCCCTTGGGTTTGTTGAGGCCAAGTCTGACACATCACTGTTTGTGTACCACCGTGACACTGAGGTTGTCTACTTGCTCCTTTATGTTGATGACATCGTCCTCACCGCTTCATCGGACGGGCTTCTCGCGCATCATCAATGCCTTACAAGCAGAGTTCTCTATGAAGGATCTCGGTGAGCTTCATCACTTTTGGGGATGCATGTGCGAGGTGTCGTGGTGGTCTTACGCTCTCACGGCGTCGGTATATGATGGACATTCTCGGGCGCGCGGACATGTGCGCTTGCAAACCATGCCTCGCTCCATCCGACACCAATCCAAAGGTGTCGACCTCGACGGTCCTCACATCGGTGATCCTAGCGACTTCGCGATCTCGCGGGGCTCTCGATATCTCACCTTCACTGGACCGGACATCGCTTATGCGATCCAGCGGTGTGCCTTCATATGCACGATCCTCGCGAGCCCCACCTTGCCCCTCAAGAGGATCCTTCGCTATATTCGTGGTACTCTCCATTTGGGCCTTTTCTTGGCCGTCCTCACGATCGATCTAGTGGTTTATTCTCGATTACGATCTTGGCCGGGTGGTTGCCGGACACACGCAAGTCCACCGGGCTATCTGTGTTCCTTGGCGATAACACGGTCTCTGGTCCTCAAGCGTCGAACACGGTGTCCGTTCAGTAGCGGGCGAGTGCAGTGGTGTGGCCAATCTTTGTGGCGAGGCTTCACAGCTCGACATCTTCATTGGGCGCATACTCCTCTCCGTCGACTACCTTGGTGTATTGCGACAACATCATTTCGATCTATATGTCCTCCAACTTGATTCGACATCAGTGCGCACCAAACACATTGAGATTGATCTTCACTTCGTCGCGAAAAGTAGCTCTTGGTGATATTCGCGTACTACATGTCCCCACTACATCACGATATCTGACATCTTCACCAAGGGTCTTCCTTCATCGGTCTTGATGAGTTTCGGTCCGATCTAAGCGTCAGAGATGCGGGCGCTTCGATCATGGGGATGTTAGGCAGTTTGTCAAGGCCCATGTGCCTTGATCTCTTTACATTAAGGGTTGTCGGGCTTTGATTAGGGTTTCGGGGTGGTCTCCTATTCATTAGACCTAACCCTAGATCCCTTGCCTATATACACCATGTATTGCTGCCTCTGTTATGAGTTAATATGAATTACTCCATAGAATACTCTGCTCTGTCTCACAATTACAGAAGATATATGCTTATAACATCTGCTAAGCAGTTTCAACTTCATGCAGCTAAACAATCATCAAAAGGCGACGCAAACAAAGCTTTTCTCCGAGTATTGAAGTATTCATCTGGGGCGATACTTGAGGTTTGTTTTCTGTACCGTAGAATCTTGCTAGCTAATAGTTGTCCAATACATGACAGGAAGTGGTACATTGTCTTGTTAAGTGGCACCAGTTTTGTTAAGCTCTCATATAGGTAGATATACTTGTTGACAGGTGGAACCTCTGTTTGATCTGTGTATTTTCATTGCACACATGTAGGCTCCGCTCGGTTGGGCTGAAAAGCTGTGGCTTATGGCTGAAATTGCACTGTAGTGGCTGAAATTTCACTGTAGCTGAAGGTGGCTTTTTTGGCGTAATTAAATTTAAAAATAGAAAAAAATATGCTAGCTCATCACAGACAACACAAACAAATACGGGAAAAAAGAACCGGTAAAAAAGCTAAAAAATAAGCTAAAAATTCAGAAAAAGACGAAATTTATGAAAAATGAAAAATAAACCAGAAGCCAGAAGTTGAAGCTGAAATGAGCCAGAATCTTTCTGTTATTGTCTACCTCATGATATGTATACATGAACATTGCCTCTAGTTGGTCTTTAGTATGCATCATTGACCAATAAAGGTTTGTGTAGGATCGTCGATGGCAATCAGAGCGGGGTGAATGATTGCAACGTCTAGTGGAAACTTTTCTTCAATCTGCTGTCTTCTGTTTTTTTACCTGCTAAACAGTAGAAACACAAAAACAAGAAAAACAACAAACGAGAGTTTCTAGATGTTGGCGTGTATATATATAACTAAAAATCAGCACCACAAGATGGACTTACGTGCTGCTGATCTCCTATTTTCACGTGAGAAAAAATACTACTACCTTGCTTTTGCCTCTTCTATTAGCTCTACTTAATGCTCAATAGCCCTATGGACTCTCCACGTGATGCTCTTTATTTTTCAATCTGCTAGCCCTTAATAGCACATGCATGCAGCGCGTTTTCTAGTAGCCCTTGTCTATGAAACTCATGCATGTACTAATCACAAAACGTCTCGGCGAACCGATCAATAAATGCACTACTACAGATCACGCAAACCCATAATCATGCATGCACAAGAAAAACCAGAGCAGCCTTCATCATCTTCTTTTCAGTTTGCTAGCCAAAACAAGCAAATATTTCTGTATTACAAAACGCACAGATCACGAACCACAGTGAAGACACTCGGTCAGGAATCACCCAAAGTCACCAAAAGTAGCCACCGTTACCTCTTTTTCTTCCTACACCGTTCGGTCGCGCCTGCAGTCCCTTTTAGAGTCCTCAGCCGCAGGTCCTACTCCGAAACGGCACTGCAATCCATACTAATACTGCCGCCGCACATGACTCTGATTAACCCTAAAACGACTCGTCTAATTGGGTCTAGACCTATTATCTCAACCAGGCTTTTAGTCCACTATTATTCAAGGGAACCGAAACCCTTCCTAACACGGATTTTACACTTCCGACTTTTCAACTTATCACATGTCGAAGCCTCCAGGACCGCACCTCTTAGCTTCTCCACGCTGTTAAGGATAAAATAGGAAATAGAATAGGACTGTTATCTGTTTCCTTATATGATTTGTATTCCTTCTGTATCTCCCTCTATATATACTGCCTTTTGGGCCTCATGAATAGATGCACAATATTCATAATATGGTATCAGAGCTTAGGTTAAACCCTAACCTCGATCTATTTCCGCCCTAGCCACCGCTGTTCGGGACACCTCTGTCCGTCGGTGCCGTGATCTCTCGGGTGATCTACGCTCCTCGGCGCGCGCCGCCGCGTGGCCGCCGTCGCGACGAATCTTCATCGAATCCGCCGCCACCGTCTTCTTCGTTTGCTGTCGTCCCTTTGCTCTACCGCCGACGCCAGATCTATTCTTCGCCGTCGGCCGCCACCATTATTCTGCGCTGCCGCCGGCGCCGGGCCGCGCCGCCGCCGGTCGGCCATCACGGCCGCACCGCCGCGCGGCCAGATCCGATAGCCGCACTGCCGTCGGTAAGCCCATATCCGGTCGCCGCACCATCGCGGCCTAGATCCGGTTGCCGCACCGCCACCTACGCCGGGCCGCTGTCGGGCCGCCGGGTAGCCGCCTGCGCCAGAGAAGCCGGCCGACCGATGCTTGTGAAGTGAAGTGTGATTTTCACCTCACAAGCCTTCCCTTTTATAGTTAGCCACAAAAAAAAGAGGCAACAAAAGCGTTGTTCTAACCGCCGCGCCGTCCAGCGCCGCCTATTAGACTTCGTTGCCTTGGTCGCTGCGCCGTCCAGTGCCGCCTACCGCTTGCTTCTGTTCCATCTGCTGTGATACCATTCTCGGGAACAAAGCTCCATGGAACGAACTACATGTTATGGTCTTCCCTCATGGAGATCACGCTTGATGGTCTCCGCCTTTGGGGACATGTTACTGGTGCTCGTCCTTCTCCACCACCGCCGGTTCGGCCTCCTCCTAGGCGGTCTACCTCTGTACCTCTGGAGCGGATGAGGTCGCTAAGAAGAAGGCGAGGCCGCTGCCTGCTGCCGACACCGCGATGAGGCTTTTGGTATGCCATTGACGCTTTTGGCGGTGTCTTGATGAGGCCCGTGGTCGTGCCATCCTTGTGGTCGTCGTCGGCGACTCCATTCACCGGATATTGTTGGTGCGATCTACTCGGCGAGATCTGGGAGTACTTGCGTGGCGATACCAAAGCAGTGAGCGGTTGATGCTCGATCTTTCGCCGCGCGTGAGTTGAGACGCCGCGAGGAGATTCTTCCGTCGGCGACTTCTTCCGAGCTCGGCTAGTCTCTGGCGGCGATAGATGAGTTGGCTTCTCCATTGTGCGGAGTGCCACAAAGTGCGTATATGGATCATGATCGCCGTCTTTATGATTTCGTCTGCCGTCTTCGCCCGAGTTTGAGCACATCGAGCTCAACTCTCGAGCCGCGCCACGACGGCATCGCACCGAGGCTCTTTCGACACTTCGCTAGGAGCTTCGTCTCGGGCTAAGACACGATTCGTTCGACCGTGCTTGCTGCTCGCCGACTACACCGATGGTTCTGCTTTCGACTACGGTTCCTTTCAGTGCTGTTTCGCTTCGCCTTTGCACCAACCGGAGTTCAATGCAACTCTGCAAAAACTTCGGGCATGACTACGAGTTGTGCGGTGCGGAAAAAGCGGAATAAGGCACGTGGGGTTGGGCGATCCAAAGGGCGAGGCCCTTCCTTCACGGGAGGGCGGACCGGCTCATCGAGATCTCGGCGAGGTGACTCGTTCGATAGCTCTGCCGAGCTCTTCTTGGCCAGCTCTCTCACGGCTCGGCGGGTTGCCGTCTAGCTCGAGACGTCTCTCCTGTACCTCTTGGGTTCTAGATTACGTGCCTCTTTCCACATGACACCGGATTCCACATCTCTCACTTCAAGAGGACCTCCCGCCTCCCTATCTCTGCACGCATCTGATGGTACTTTCTTGTCTGTTAGTGTCGTGGCACTCTTTTGTCCACCGATTTTTCTGCTCCATTGTTTCCCATGTTCCCAACTAACCATGCGACTTCTTTGGTGGGACAACGTGACCTTGGTTGTAGGGTTGGTTTTGACTCTCACACTTGTTTCATTCAGATCGTGAGACAGGGGCGATACTTGGGGCGGCCGGCCGTAGGGGATCGTCGTGGTCTCTACATTCTCGGCCGTCTTCATCTTTCGTCCACTTCAATTGCTCCTACCGCGGTTTGGCACGGTATGGGAGCAATTTTCTTCTCAGATTACTTGTCTTAGCCCTTAAGGCATAACTCAATACATACTTATAGACCAAGAGGTCAGATACAACAGAAAGCAAAATGAAAGTAGAGATAAGATGCTAAAGCAAAAGTCAAGATACTAAAGCAAAGCTAACTAACTACCCACTATGCTTATTCAGGTTCAATGTATCTACAAGACTTACTCCTTCAATTCTCCCCTAAGTCTTGTTTGGTACCCTTTGGGTGATTTGAATCATCCTATCTTGGTGTGACTCTTGGTACTTGATTCTCCGAAGAGATTTGGTTAGGAAATCAGCGAGTTGTTCTTGGGTGTTGATATAGTTGGCCTTAATGCTTCCCTCGTCCAAGCAGCCCCTGATGAAGTGATATCTCACTCGAATGTGCTTGCTGCGCTCATGGAAGACTGGGTTCTTTGCCAGGGCGAGGGCATATTTGCTATCCACACGTAGCTCTACTACCTCAGCCTCTCTGCCCAGTAGATCGCTCAGCAACCGAGCTAGCCAGAGAGCTTGCGTAGCGGCAGATGTAGCTGCAATGTATTCAGCCTCACAGCTGGAGAGCGCCACCACCTGCTGTTTGACTGATTTCCAGCTGATCAAGCACTTGCCGAGGAAGAACAGATTTCCACTCGTGCTCTTGCTTGTGTCCATATCGCCGGCGTGGTCGCTGTCTGTGTAGCCGATGAGATGCGCCGCGCCGGGACATCTTGGGTAGTGAAGGCCATAATCAGAAGTCCCCGCAACATAGCGTAGAATCCGTTTTACGGCTTGTTGGTGCTCTGTCGTCGGCCGCTGCATGAACCGGCTGACATAGCTGACGGCAAATGCCAGATCTGGCCGTGTGTGGACGAGGTAATGCAAACTCCCGACAATTCGTCGGTACTGCGTGGCGTCCACCTCTTCCGCCATGCTCTCCTTGCTCAATTTCAGTCTCTCTTCCATTGGAGTGTGGGCTGGGTTGCAGCCCGTGAGTCCTCCGAGCTCGATGACGAGCTGAGCGTAGGCAGTTTGTCGGAGAAAGATGCTGGAGTCATTTTGAAGTACCTCAATTCCCAGATAGAAGCAGAGCGGCCCCAAATCACTCATATGAAAGACACCTTTCATCTCTGTCTTGAAGGCCTCCATCTCTTCTTCCTTGGCGCCGGTAATCACCAAATCATCAACGTAGACGCCAACGAGCAGAGTTGAGTCTCCACGGCCTCGCCGGTAGAGACTGATGCCTCATGGGTGCTCTGCTGGAACCCCATTGATCTGAGAGTCGCGTCTAGCTTGGCATTCCAAGCTCGTGGCGCCTGGCGTAGGCCGTAGAGGGCCTTGCAGAGGCGCAAAACCTTGTTTTCTTGGCCGGCGACGATGAATCCCGGCGGTTGACGGACGTAGACCTCCTCCCTCAAGTCGCCATTGAGGAAGGCGGACTTCACGTCCATGTGGTCGACGCGCCATCCCTCTTGAGCCGCTAGCGCAAGGAGGACGCGAACGGATTCCATTCGCGCGACGGGCGCAAATGCGTCGTCGAAGTCCACACCTTCTTGCTGGACGAAGCCCCGTGCCACCAGCCGCGCTTTGTGCTTGACCACCGCCCCAGCCTCATCTTTTTTGAGTTTGAACACCCACTTGAGTGTGATGGCGCGGTGGCGGCGGAAGATCGGTCGGCTCCCAAGTCCGGTTCCACTCGGCCGCATCCATCTCCCGCGCGATTGCTTCACGCCAGCCGCATCGCTCTGCCCGGTGACGAGCACGGCTCGCCGTCGTTGATCGGTGAAGCTCGCCTCGTCGCTGCGCGCCCGGCCAGGGCGACTTGATCGCCGAGATGTTATCGGCGGTGTGGTAGCTCGGGGGTTCTCCTTCATGTGCGGCGTCGGCGCGTTCCCGTCTGCGTCGGCGGCGTGGCGAACTCCACCGGCGATGCTCGCCGTGTCGGGTAGGAGCGGCGGCGCAGAGCGCGGCTGCGGCGTGGATGGGTCGCGTGGCCGACATTGCCGGAGGTGGAGCACCCGTTGAAGCAGACGGTACACTCGGGGCGGGGACAGACAGGCTTGGAGATGGAATAGGCCCGACTGCTCCCCCATCTCCCTGAATGCAGATGTAGTCGACGGTGAAGTCGCTGAGTGTCGACAACGAGACATTGTCCGCCATCTTGGTCCATGCCCATCCTCGCCCTTCGTCGAACACCACATCGCGGGCTACGCGCACTCGCTGCGTAGCTGGGTTGAGGATGCGGTATGCTTTGGCACCGTCGGCATAGCCAATGAATACCCCCGGTGTACTCCGATCATCGAGTTTGCCGACGTGATTGAGCTCCTTCACAAACGCCAGGCAGCCGAACATGCGGAGATAGCTGACTGCCGGCTTGCGCCCGTGCCAGGCCTCGTAGGGCGTCTTGCCATCGAGGCTCTTGGTGGGTGAACGGTTGAGCAAATGCACGGCAGTCATCACCGCTTCTCCCCAGTAGACCGCCGGCATTGCTCATTTGTTTGAGGAGGCGCGTCCGTAGGGCCTGCACGTCGATCACGGCGCTCAACGACGCCATTTCTTTGCGCGGGAGTAGGGCGCGAGTAGTGCGCGAATCCCTTCGTCGCGCGCAGATATCTGCGAATTCCGCCGCCGTGAACTTCGCCGCCGTTATCCGTCGCGTAACGCAATCTGCGCGTCGCACTCCTCCGCCGCGGCTGAATATGCTTGGATAAGCTTCCGCCGCGGCGATCTTGGTGTCGGCGGCCGCCCCGCATGAGCCGACGGATCGTCGGCGAGGAGCAAGAAGAAGCGCCGCCTCCGAGTCGCCGGCGTGGCCGGGCGCATAGATCGCCGTGTCGAGTTCCAACCTTTCCTTGGCTCGATAGTTGGCTTGGCGGAAGCGGTGGCGTCTGCTTGGTCACCACGCGGTGTCACGAGCCGCTCCACGTGTTCGACGTGGCGCCATCCTCACCATCTCGCCGCTTGCTTGCCGGGACCGGATTTCAAACCGGACCCTCGTATATTCTGCACTAGTCCCGGATCAAAGCTAGTGCACACGTTAAGCGAAATAAGTACATCACCAAATCGTATTAATACAATAATTGAGAGTCTTGACCTAAAGGTCTCATTATTACAACCGAGGTTTTAAGACCTCACACACTCACAAAAACACGTGAGCGAAATAAATCCGGCGAAGACCCATCAATACGCCACGAGCAATTGGTGGGAAGCGCGACCTAGAACTCCGAAGCCTTTATCGAATCCACACGCGAAGTAGTCGTAGTCTCCTCTTGAGCTTCATATTCCTCTCGAGAATTATTTTTGAGTGCAACGCGTGAGTACATAAAGTACTCATGAAGTCTTGGAAAAATGCAATAGATGCAAGGCTTGACAAAGGAAGGCTATATGGTTCTTTTGCACAAAGCAATATTTGAAATCTCAATTACTATTAATTATTTTCAAGGCATCCATTTAATAAAGTAAATGTTTTAACAGAAACTATCAATAATTCTATAGTGAAGGTTCCATCTACCAACACTAGCTTAAACAACTTGAACAAGTTTAATATTGCGGGTTACATCCACCCTCTCTGCTCCAACTGCCAGATTCCCTCCGAGAGTTCCTCCACTCTAATACAAAAACTTTGATTTTAAAACCAAAACCAAATCTACCATGTGAATGCATTCCTTGCCCGCCTCTGACCGTGGGCACGGCTATTCGAATAGTTTACACTCATGAGGTTGTACAACTTTACCCACAAGAGATAAATTATCCTAAAAGTCAACACGCTTCCTTTGGCATGAGACCCATAAAATATCACAAAGCCTTTACCTTACTCTAATCTAGCTAGATACCACCACTGAAGTTTCACCGCAGTAGGCTAACCGACCAACCAAGCCCTCTTTGCGCCATATGAGTACAATAAATCCTGTCCCTCACCGTGAATAACCACCCATCCTGCACCCACTTTCCATCGGTGGCACCTAAACTAGACTATCATAAGTTAGTCACTAGGTCGCACCCATATAGACTTGTGGTTGTACGGTTAATGCTCGATCCGGACAAACACAAGCGTCGGTCCTTAATTGACTAGGGTGGAACATACACTTAACAAGATCTCGTCTGAATCGCACTCAAGCCAAACCAACCATCCACCCTAATCTAAACCAACTTTCACATTTTATTTTATTTTAAAAGATCAGTAGCAACTCCAATTACCACTACATTTATAAACACAAAGGTTTCATAAACCATAATTTCCCATTTTCAAGAATTTTCAATGTATTAGATAGCATGACTAAGCATTATACTACCAGACTACTATTCACAAGTGGTTATAATAATCTCATTAATGAGACAAAGGAAACTTCTAGGGTTACAATGGTACATGGCATTCTGTTATGACCGGTATCTCGTATCAACGCCGGGCTCGGCCCAGTGGCTAAGCCGCACGGCAATTGGGATCTTCTTAGAGATTGGATCGCTTTAGAGTTAGAGATTAGATCTCTTTAGATATTGCCTTTCCTTTGAAATAGCAGATCGTATTGGAGTTGGATTGCTAGGAAGTGGGATATATATAACCCTAATCAGTATTGAATAAAGGGGGAAGAGAATTACCTTGCCTGGCTGCAAGGGTTATTCCCGATGCTTCTTGCCTCCCTGCTCTTGCGCATCACACAGCTTCACGGCGCCCTGCGCCTCGTGGAGATCGGCTCGAGTTCTGCCTCGCCTGCACGCGCTGCGCGGCCGAGGAAGGATCCTGATCCTATCAACTCGTATCGAGATGCCGGGGGCGACGACAAGGAGAAGCGGCCGCGCCGCCGCCGATCGCCACCGACGCGATCGCGAAGGCCACGGCGACATCGCCAAAGGTGCCAACTTCTCCGCCCGCCGGGCGCCTCGGAGAACCAGCGGCGTCCTTCTCGGCGGCGCCATACCCGGGGCTTCTCTGCCGAGATGCCCGTGCGGCGCATGATGCCGCTTTTCACCGCGCGCCAGCGCGCTACCACCTCCACCATGCCCTCAGACGCGCCGCCGCGCTACCACCTCCACCATGCCCTCAGACGCCGCGCCATCCTCCATCGCACCATCCGCGCCGCTCCCATCCACAAGATAAATTTTCCCGATCACCTCACCGCGCCTTCCATGGGGCGCCGCCGCCGCCGCTGCTTCCGCGCTTCGCTACCCCTGCACCATCTACCACCCGCGCGCCCTCGAGGCTCGGCATACCTCGTTCAAAGAAACTCGAATTCTCCTCCTATGACGGCAAGGAAGACCCCGAATCGCTCAATCATTGCGGCGATTTTTCCGTGGGCGGCGCTGTCAATCGACGCAGATCAAGTCGGCTCGCGTCATACCATCTTAGGGTGCTGCCCAAACTTGGTACTACGCCATGGAGCAGGATGAAGGTATGCCGTCTTGGGAGCGGTTCAAGTACTTGTGCCATCGTGGTTCGGTAGGCAATCGCGGCAATCGCCTCGCCGAACTTGCTCGTCTACCTTTCACGGCACCGCCCAGACTACGAGGAGCGCTTCAACGCACTAGTGTGCCATACGCCGCACCTCCAACCCGCTCAAAAGGCGGAACTCTTCGTGGGGGGTCTTCCGGAGCACATCCGCATCGGCGTCGAACTCAGGAGCCTCGGACCTCGAGCGGCCATGCATCCGCACGAGCCTCTGGCGAGCGCCGCGGCTGCGCAAACCATGTCCGCACCGGCGCAACGGATGCTCGTCGCCCACGGCCGCCGATGGTGCTGCGCCACATCGCTGCGCGCCTGCTGCGCAAGCGCTGTCACATCGAAGCGGCCGCACCGCGCGCCTCGTCTACCACACCTCCACGGCCGTTCCGCCGCTTACGCCGATCGAGATGACCGAGCGGCGGCGTCGGGTCGTGCTACAATCGCGACGAGCCGTGCGTGCACGAGTCACGACCGGGCCGATCGCTTTACCTCGAGGTCACCGACTATCTCCACGACGAGATGGTGGCGCCGAAAGCGCCGAGGTAGCCACGGAGAGAGGCTTCTGGGACGAACCGATCGTCTCCTCCACGCCATCGCCGCATCCGAACCAAGGAGACATTCCACCTCCACGCCTACATTCACGGCCACGGCTCCTCGCCTCTCGGACGGCGGCTCCACCCACAACTTCATCAACGCCGACGTGATGCGCGCGTGGCCTCATGACATCCGACGAAGATACAGTCACGGTGGCCAACGGGGACCGCGTCGCATGCCAAGGCCGGGCGCACAATGTGGCCATGCGCATCGGCCAGGAGGAATTTTCCATCGACTGCCTCGGCATCGAATTGGGTGGTTTTGACCTCATTCTCGGCGTGGACTACCTTCGACACGGGCCCCATTCTATGGGACTTCGACGACTCTGCATGGCCTTCCACCGGGGTGACCACCGCGTCCTCTGGAAGGGCGTGGGCTCAACTCGCGACGACAGGCGATACCGATGCTTCCACGCCGCCGAGGGCTCGCCACAATACCTGCTCAACCGTCTACTCCAAAGCGGATGAGGCGCTCTTGACGTGCCCGGTAGCCGGCCGCCGTGCGCCCTCGACCACCGTATCCACTTCTCGCCGACGACGGCGGGTGGCCGTCCGTCCCTACCGCTACCTCGGCTCGTAGGACGAGCCGGGCGTCAATCGCGCCGTCATGCTAGAGCAAGGCATATACGCCAAATCGTCTCGTTTTGGCGCCGTCTTTCTTTGAAGGCCGACGGGTCATGGCGTTCTGCATCGACTACGAGGCCTGAGCGACAAGGCGTCCAGGACAAATTTCCGATCCGGTGGTCGATGAGCTCGACGAACTCCACGGCGCCAAGTTCTTCACCAAGCCGGATTTGCGGTCCGGCTATCATCGTCGAATGCGTCCGGAGGATATCGAGAAACGGCGTTCGCGCCCATCATGGGCGCCGAGTTCCTCGTCATGCCTTCGGCCTCTCCAACGCGCCGGCGACATTTGAGCACTCATGAGCGATGTCCTCCGCCGCTTCCTCCGCGAGTTCGTGCTCGTCTTCTTCGGCGATATCACGATCTGACTCATCACGGTCCGAGCACCTGCAGCACGTCCGCCTCGTCTTCGACGCCCTGCGCGCCCACGGCCTCTACCTGAAGAGGTCGAAGTGCTCCTTCGGGCGTCGTCGGTCGCCTACCTCGGCCATGTCATCTCCGCCGACGGTGTCGCCATGGACAACGACAAGGTGGTCGCCGTCTCGGCCAAGACGGCGTGTTCCCCGGGCGTGCGCGGTTTCACGGGTTGGTGGCTACTCACGGAAGTTCATCGGGACTTGGGACCATCGCGGCGCCAGCGACAAGTCTGCGCGCAAGAAGTTTTCGCATGGGCCGAGGTCTGCGGAGGCTTTCGTGGCACTCAGCGCTCTCTCGTCGACCGGCGTCGCAAATGCCGGATTTCGACAAAGAATTGTTGCCGATCGCGGCGCCTCGCATGTGGTTGGCGCCGTTCTACACCAGGCGGGGCCCCGCCTTCTTCATCGGCCGTTCGCGCGCCACCTGGTGGCGGCGCTCTCGAACGCGAGCTCATTGGCCTTGTCCAGTATGCGGCAGCGGCGTACCTCGGGCGTCGCTTTCTCGCCGCACCACCACTCTGACTGAAGTTCTTCTTTGGATCAACGACTCTCCACCATTCCCAAAGATCGGTGGATCGCCAAAGTTGTTCGGGTTCGACCCATGATCGAGTACGCCCCGGGCGCCTCAACGCGGCGGCCGACGCACTCGCGCGCGACATCGACACCACCGCCGACTCGGCCGCGGTGCCGCCTCTCCGGCCTCGTTTCGCCTTCTCGACGAGATCCGCGCGCCACGGCCGATGACGAGGCGGGCCGACTCCACCAACAGTGGCGGCGCTCTCGGTCCCCATGGCGCGCGAATGGCGGTTTCTGCTCCTTCCACGGCAGCGTCTATTCGTTCCGACACACAACGACTTGCGCGGCAGTGATTGCGCTGCCCATACAATGGCCACGAGGGTATCGAAAGACACTCCAGCGCTGCGCAAGCGGACTTCTATATACCGGCGATCGGTGCTCGTCGAGATCACGTTCGCACATGCATCACTGCCAACGCAACAAAACACCAACCCTACGGCGGCAGCCTCTTGCGGCCGCTAGACGTGCCGTCCCAGTGTGGCGGACATCTCAATGGACTTCATCGAGGTCTTCCCAAGGTCCACGGAAGTCGTCATTCTACCGCGTCGACCGCTTCTCCAATCACGCACACTTCATCGCCTCTCCATCACGCGTGCTCGGCAACGTCGATCGCGCGCGCTTCTTCGAGGGCATCGTTCGACTACACGCTTCCCACTCGATCGTCGGCGGCCGTGATCCGGTTTTCACGGTCACATATGGCGCGACCTCTTCAAGATGGTGGTGTCAAGCTCGTGATGAGCACGGCGTTCCACCTCGAGACGGATGGCGGTCCGAAGTCGTCAACAAGGTGATCGCCATGTACCTCCGTTGTGCCAGGGACCGCCACGTGCACAGGTCGATCGGCTTCCATGGGCGAGTATCGCTACAACACATCGTTCCATACGGCTCTCCACGCCACGCCATTCCAAGTCGCTTCACGGACGGACACCACACCCACGCTCCCCGCACATCGCAGGCGCGCTCGACGAGGCGGTGGATACCCTCCTCTGAGGACGCGGCGCCTTCCCGACCGAGGTTCGCGAGCACCTCCTCCGAGCCCAAGCCGGATGCCAAGCGCCACTCGGCGACCATCACCGGAGTTGGTGTTGCGATGGGGATTGGGTGTGGCTCGCCTTCTTCACCGTCCGACGCACTCACCGATTCACCATCCTGAGGGCAAGCTCGGTCCACGCCACGCAGTTCGTTTCAAGTCTTTGGAACGCATTGGCGTGTGCTCTATCGTCTTGGCCCGAGGCGCCGGCTACACGACGTCTTCCACGTGGGATCGCTCAAACCATTCGCGGAGAACCTCCGCGCCCTCTCCACCCTTGCCGCCGGCGGGGCGGCCGCGGGTGGCCATCCTGCGCGTCTTTGCGTGCCCAATCTGCGCCGCGGCTTTGCACGCCCTCGTCAAGTGGCAAGGGTTGTCTACCGGGAGGCGGCGTGGGAATTGTTGCAGACTTCAGGACCTCTACCAAGTTCAGCTCGAGGACGAGCCGTTTGCGGCAGCGGGAGAGATGTTATGACCGGTATCTCGTATCAGCGCGGGCTCGGCCCGATGGCTAAGCCGCACGGCAATTGGGATCTTCTTAGAGATTGGATCGCTTTAGAGTTAGAGATTAGATCTCTTTAGATATTGCCTTTCCTTTGAAATAGCAGATCGTATTGGAGTTGGATTGCTAGGAAGTGGGATATATATAACCCTAATCAGTATTGAATAAAGGAAGAGAATTACCTTGCACAGCTGCAAGGGTTATTCCGATGCTTCTTGCCTCCCCGCTCTTGCGCATCACTGCTTCACGGCGCCTCTGCGCCTCGTGGAGACTGGCTCGAGTTCCTGCCTCCTGCCCGTACGCGCTGCGCAGCCGAGGAAGGATCCTTGATCCTATCACATTCAATCTTAAAGGAGGGTATAACAAAGTTGGATTAGCTAACACCTTAAGATTTGAACTAAGGTTTAATGTAAATAGCAATGCACATAATTTAAATTATTTAAAAACATTTCAAAATCATGGGTTCAAGATGATCAAAGGAGACTTGCCTTCTTGTGCGCTATTTGGCCCTTCTTGCGGCGGCTCGACAAACTCTTCGGCGACGTCGGGTTCTACGCGCGAAACGACAAAACAAACAAAACAAATTCAAATGAACTCCAAAAACTACAAAACCAGAACCAAAAGATATATCTCAATTTTAGATGAATTTAGGAAGAAGAATCGGGTCGATCGGAGTTCGGACGAAGGAGAACGAGCGATCTAAAGTTTCTTAGGCGAGAAAATGCTGGAAATTCACGAGATGTTACTGTTCATCCGAGAACAGACTTTTAGCGAAAGGCTAGCGCGACGAGAGAAGGCATGGGAGATGAATCTAACTAGCAAAATGGGTTGCTAGGGACCCAAGGCACACATAGGAACCGACAGACGCTAAACGGAGACCGTTGACGGCACGGGTGGCTACAACGACATGGGTAGGAGAGAGGAATAAAATCCGGGCATGGAACGTGGAGAAGTAGGATGAGCACGGGCTAGAACGCGGCTTGGCGAGGCTAGGAAAATTATGGGCTCGGCCAGAAACCCATCGGAGACGGCGCAATCGATGTTTGAACGACGTCGGGAAGGAAAAAGGAAAAACTTAATATCTTCATGCTCGGTGAACGAAATCTAAAACTTTTTGGAGGGTAGCTACCTGGGATGGTTTGGCACAAAGTGACGCGAACGGATTGGTGAAAACATCACCGGGTAGATGGGGAACACGAGATGCCATTGACGGCCATGGCGAGGTTCGGAGGCGAAAATTTGTGGAGGCTTTTTGGGGAAAAGGAAGTGAGCACAACGTAGAACGCGACGAGGCAAGTCTAAGAAAATTACGGCAGGGCTAAAGCTTACGGAGATGACGAATCGACGTCGGAAGCGCTCTTGACCTAGATTGGGAAAACTCGATTAGGAGATTGGCTGCACAAAACCAAATTAACTTGGCAAGAAGGTAGATGGCACATGATGGCACAATGTGGCGAAAGGATCACTTGAAAAACTCACGGATTGCTCGAGGCGTGGCGAGCAAATCCGAGACCGGGGCCTCGATGCCGACGCAGGCGTCGACCTTTGAGGAACTTGCCACGGCTTGGGATGGGTTTAGGGGTGCCATGGGGTCCTATTTATAGGCTTGGTAGGGTAGAAACCGACTCTAATTCGTGGATTTCGGTTTAGAGTCCGTTTGAAAATTGGAGATAAAAGGCAAGCGGATGAACGAAATGGAAGGAGGCGGTTGGGATAGATTCCTTGCGTGATTTGGCACAACTTTTCTTTTGGGAAGACATTGAGATAATGTCCGGATTGGAAGTTATGAAGAGAGAGAAAACGGAAAGAACCGAGTGCAGAGAGAACAGGTCGATCGAGCCTCTGCGCGCGAGACGATGGACATTCTCTCTCCTTTTTTTTTGGAAATTTCAAATTGAGCTTAAACAAACTCAGAAAAATCCTAAAAAATTCACGAAGCTTACGGAGATATTTTGGACTTAATAAAAATATTTCCAACTCTTTGTTGGTATTTAATTTTCATACTTGAAATACTTTTTAATTTCAAACATACATTTTTTTGTACTCAGAAAATTGAGAAAATCGAATAAAAGCCAAATAAACTTCAAATAATTATTTTGAACTAGGATTTTCATATAAAACCAAAATATCTTTTTATTTAATAATAATTTTAGGTTTTACTTAAAATACTTTTCAAATCTAGTTTTTTTCAAAAACCAAAAATTCAGGGCAAATCTAAATAAAACTAAAATACTTTAAAATAATTAATTTGAAATTACATTTTTCCAGAAAGCAAATTTTGGGATGTGACACCGCTGAGCCGCTTCAGGGCCTCAAAATTGAGGTGCCCAAAGCGCTCATGCCAGCGCCAGGCCTCGTCGTCGCGACGGGCTGCGAGACAGGGGCTGCGCCACCCGCACATGGAGAATATACAGGCGATTGTTTCCTCTGTTCACCTTGGCGAGAAGACGATGGCGGCGATCCCAGATGCGCAGCACCCCATGGTCAATCTCCACTCGCGAGCCGTTCTCATCCAACTGCCCCAGACTGATGATGGAGTTCCTCAGGGCAGGGATGTAGTAGACGCCGGTGAGGAGTCGGTGTTCGCCGGTCTTGGCCGTGAAGACGACGGAGCCGACGCCTTTGATCTCCACGGTAGAGGCATCTCCGAACTTGACTGAGCCGCGTACACCAATGTCCAGGTCGGAGAAGAATTCTCGCCGGCCAGTCATGTGGTGCGTGGCGCCGATGTCGAGGTACCAGCTGTCGATCTTGTCATCGCTGGACCCGTTTCCGAGGAAGACACGTGCTCGCGGCTCGTCGAGGTGGAGCGCGGCGACGGACGACGGGGAAGGGGAAGAGGTCGAACCTGCCTGGACCTCCTCTGTTTTTGGCCGTAGCTCAATACTCCCGTGAACGAGAAACAGAGCCAGCTCGTCCTCCTCTGCTTGTGTGACATGCGCTTGGCCGCCACGCCTTGCTCGACGACGATCCACGCCCGATGGCGGTCTTGCCGCAGCTTAAACAGCGTCGTCGGTTGCTTTTTTTCGGTCACCGGCAGCGCCAGCGTCAGTGCCGCCACGTCCTCGGGGCGCCTTCTCCTTGTTCCGCGGTCTCCGCGGCGGTTCTTGCCGCTCAACTCGAGGCCTCCCTTCTTCCGCTTCTCCTACGGCGGGCGAGCCATCGCTCCTCGTGTGAGAAGCTTGCCACCGATGGTGACCGGCTCTGCGGGTGGTTGCTCGTCGCGGCCGTCAACAGCCTTGAGTCGCCCGGTCACCTCCTCGATGGACAGCTTGGAGAGATCCAAGAGTGTCTCAATCGACAGAGCGACCTGCGTATACTTCTTAGGGACGACGCGGAGGAACTTCTCAACTGCCTTCTCCTCGTCGATGTCTTCGTCGCCGTCCGAGTTAGCTGCTGCATCAGACGAGTGAGACGGAGAGCGAAGTCGTCGATGTCTTCACCGGCGAACGCCAGCGGTCCCACTCGACGCAGCCTTCATTGTGGCTCGGCGGCGCGGTCTTTTCCGAGCGCGCGCGCGCGATGGCATCCCAGCGCCCTGGCGGTCTCCTTGTCGCGAGGGGCGCGCCATCTCGGTGGGACGGCGGCGAGGATGGCCTCGGCGCCTCCGATCGTCGTTGTAGTCGATATCCTCGTCCCGTACCGCATCCCACATCCCCCTCGCCTGCATCTTCACCTTCATCACCAAACTCCTCGTTGTAGTTGGTTTTGGTGAGCATGGGCCACGGCGAGCCTCCGCCTGACTCCTTGATGACGGTCTGGATGGCCGCTGGTGACCCACGCCTGCCTCCGCGCCCACGGCGACGCTTTGGCGACAGCGAAACGCGGTGATGCCTGTGAGGGCTCCGCGAGACGCGGGGTCGGCCGGCGTCGTTCTCCGCCTCCGTAGCGTGGGGTGGCGGCAGCCGCCGCGGCTCGAGCCGCGGCCGCCGCCGCTACTGGCCGTCTCGGCCGCTGCTCGGCCATTGCCTCTGCTGCGGCGATCAAGCGCCTCGCGCGCCGCGCGTCTGCGGCGCCGCCGGCGTTGGCTCTGCGCTACCGAGGTCACCGAGGCGGGAAGAACGGGACATGCCGCCACACACAAGGAAGGGGAAGAGCAAGGCTCGATACCAATTGTCGATTTTAGCACGTATGGGAGCAATTTTCTTCTTTGTCAGACACTTGTCTTAGCCCTTAAGGCATAACTCAATACATACTTATAGACCAAGAGGTCGAGATACAACCAAAGCAAACTGAAAGTAGAGATAAGATGCTAAAGCAAAAGCTGAAGATACTAAAGCAAAGCTAACTAACTACCCACTATGCTTATTCAGTTCAATGTATCTACAAGACTTACTCCTTCACCTACCATGTCTTCAGCTGCTCCTACCATGTCTACCTCCACTGCCACTGCTGCCACCACCTCTGGAGTTTTTGCGCAGTGGCATCACCGTTTAGGCCATCCATGTGGGTCCTGGCTTTCGTCATTAGTTCGTCAGGGTGTCCTTGGACGTGTTACTGTTGACACATCCATGTTTTGTCGAGGTTGTAAGTTGGGCAAGCAGCTACAACTTCCTTATCATTCTAGTGAGTCAGTGTCTTCTCGTCCTTTTGATTTAGTTCATTCAGATGTATGGGGACCTGCGCCTATTATTTCGAAAGGCGGGCATAAATTCTATTTTTCATTGATGATTATTCCCGTTTTACTTGGCTTTTCCCTATGTCTAATCGTGGTCAGTTTCTTGCGATCTATCTAGCTTTGCCATGATGGTTCGTACTTAGTTTGAGTCCTCTATTCATACCTTTCACTGTGATTCTGCTGGCGAGTATTGTTCTAGTGCGTTCAGACAATTTCTTTCTGAGCAGGGAACTCTTTATCAGTCTTCTTGTCCTGGTGCCCATGCTCAGAATGGGGTTGCTGAATGCAAGCATCGTCATCTGATTGAGATTGCTCGCACCCTTCTTGCTTCTCACGTTCCACCCCAGTTCTGGGCTGAGGCTGTTTCTACGGCTGCATATCTCATTAATATGCAGCTTTCCACTGCTCTTAAGAATGTCAGTCCTATAGAGCGTCTCTACTCTAGAGCCCCCCAGTATGATCACCTTCGTGTTTTTGGTCGCACTGTTTTGTCCTTGCCACCACTCGTGGCGCACTAAACCGACACGATCGATCAGTGTGTGTGTTCTTGGAGTACGATTTTGAGCATAAGGGTTATCGTTGCTATGATCCTTCTACTCGATGGATTAGGATCTCATGAGATATTGTCTTTGACGAATCTCGACCTTTCTTCTATCGGGATTCGACTCCTCACACTGCTTCCACCATTGAGACGATCTCCTGGTTGTCTCTCCCGACTCTCACCCATTTCCCTTTCCTCGCATTCGTACCTTCACCTCCCGTGTTGCCTCTGCGCAAAGCCGCCTCGCTCCTATGGCACCACCACCGGCGGAGCTAAAGGGTGGTCCGGGTGGTCCCCGGACCACCATGCGCTCGGCCCATACAAGGCCCATAGATATAGGAAAATTCGGATCCTCGCACCAAACATCGAATACGTGGGGCGTTCGCGCCTTTGCGAATACGCATTGTGCGACCGCCGTATTTCTCTGCAGGCGGCGACCGCGCCTCTTCGTATCCCTGCCGTGTTGTGCTTCATAGAATACGAATACGATTATCTGAACGATAGCGGCGGCGGCGGCGCGGCGACGACGACGGCGGCGACACGTGAGTCCTCTGAGGTGCGTCTCAAAAGTCAAAATCTTCATCCAATTAGCTCGCTTTCGTTTAGTCATGTTTCCTTTTTTCTCCCAATCTCACCCTGAGCTAGAGACTAAGCAAATAAGCCCTAACTCGAGCGAAACACATCGCCTATTCTTTGGTGGCCACCACCGGTGATCGGCGATAGCGATCCACCATCGTGCATCGACGTTCACAGCCGCAAGTCACAAGGTACACAAAACCTTATTTTATTCTCGTGTCATTAGATTATATTATTGGAATGCATGGTCGCATTGGACTATTTAATTTTAATTGTAGGATAGGATTTTTTTTTAAGAAAGTACTCGTCTATTTTATGAACTTTGTATGTCCTTTTTTTCTTAATTGTGTTTTGTAATTCATATACTTGTGTACCGACATGTTAAATTTATAGCGGTTAAAAAAATTTAGACAATGGACCACCATAGCTATAAATCCTGGCTACGCCACTGGGCACCACCGTCTCGTTTCTCTGGGGTGCACTACTCCAGACGTCCTCGTCCTTCACTGCATCCTCTCACGGTCTCTTGCCGACACCGACGCGTCGATTCATCGATGATGCTCCTCGTTCGCCCTTCGTGGACCGCAACCATTCGCCTCGATCGTCTTGGTTTTACTTGACGGCTCATGCTCTCTCACATCGAGCCTAGTTCTTATCGTGAGGTCGCTTCTCATTACGAGTGGCGGCTCGCTATGGCGAGGAGCTTGATGCGCTTCGTCGTCGGAGACTTGGGATATTGTCCCGACACTGCGCACGCCGTTCTATCACGTGCAAGTGGGCGTACAAGATTAAGACCAGTCGACGGTACTATCGGCGCTACAAGGCTCGTCTTATGGCTCGTGGTTTTCAGCAGAGTATGGTCGAGATTACGATGAGACATTTGCTCTGTTGCTCATATGACCACCGTTCGCACTCTTGTTGCGGTTGCTTCGTCACGGTGGTCTATCTCTCACCGGATGTTAAGAATGCCTTTCTTAATGGCGTTTTGCATGAGGAGGTTTACATGCACCACCACCCGTATTCTGCTCCACCGGTCATGTCCGTCGTCTTTGTCGTGCTCTTTATGGTCTCAAACAGCCCTCGTGCTCGGTTTGCGCGCTTTACCTCGATGATCACCACTGCCGGTTTCACCGCGGTGCCCATGATCTGCTCTATTTATCCATGTCTCATCTCGAGGTAGGACATCGCTTCTTCTATATGTGGATGATATGCTCATTCTCGTGACGATCCTCGTTCATTGCATATGTGAAGAAGCATCTCAGTGAGCAGTTTCTGATGACTGATCTTGGCTTGCTTACATACTTTCTTGGGATTGAGGTTTCATCACGCTCGAGGGTTACTACTTCTCCAGGCAGGTATGTCCAGGATCTTCTTGATCGGTGCAGTTCGATCGATACTCGCCTTCGAGACTCCTATGGAGCTCTCTTGACTTCGTGCTCACGATGGTGATCCTCTTGAGGATCCTACTCATATCGCCATCTTGTTGGCAGTTTGGTATATCTTGTGAGCACTCGTCCTGATATTGCTCATGCTGTTCATATCTTGAGTCAGTTCATGGCTTGTCCTAATCATCTTTCTGCGCAGTCATCTTCTTCGTGTTCTTCGCTACTTGCGTGGGACCATCTCTCGTCACTTGTTTTCCCTAGCTCCACCTCACTCCGGCTTCAGCGCACTGATGCGACTGGGCTAGTGATCCTTCCGATTGTCGTTCTTTTACGCTTCGTGTTTTTCTTGGCTCCTCCCGATTGCACGGAAGACAAAGAAGCGGTGCGATTTCCGCTCGAGTGCACGGTGAGTTGAGAGCTATGGCACCGTGTGACAACAGAGATTACTTGGTTGAGATGGCTACTTGCAGAATTTGGTGTACTGTGAGGGGACCTCGACTCTTATGACCGACATGACAGAGCTATCGGTATTGCTCGTGATCCGTTGAAGCATGAGCTCACCAAGCACATTGGTGTGGATGCTTCATACACTCGCTCCCAGTGCGGGAGGGTGTACTTGCTCTTGGTTTGTGTCCTCGAGTTACAGATTGCTGACTTCTTCACGAAGCCACAGACTAGAGCACAACATTTGTATTTTCTCTCCAAACTCAGTGTGTGTGATCCACCATGAGCTTGAGGGGGGGGGGGTGTTAAGGATAGAATAAGAATTAGAATAGGACTGTTATCTGTTTCCTTATATGATTTGTATTTCTTCTGTATCTCCCTCTTGTACTCTATATATATTGCCCTTTGGGCCTCATGAATAGATGCACAATATTCATAACACACGCATCATCCACCTTTGATCTCCATGTGCTCCAGCGTGAACCCGACCATCTCGTGACATCCTCGACCGCCTGGACCTCAAATTTCCCCCTCCTAGTCTCAGTCTTCCTCATCACCGACCATGACCGTCTCCACGCCTAACCTGCACATGCAAAGACCAAAAAACGTTTTTCCGGCACAAGCTCTTTCCTACTTGACCAACATTAATCCTCGCACACACGCACAAACCTCGAATAACAATGCTAAGCAATGTTGTCAATTATTCATCATCATAAAAATTCTAGACCTAGTCACATGATCTAACAATTTGCACTGCATTTGTTATGTACTTTTCCTGCCACTCTGTACAGGTTACTGTTTAGTCTTCTATTAGAAACCTAACCTGTTTCTTTTGTTTCAGCCAGCCAAACTTTACAAGTTGAAACATCTTACAAAGGTTGAGGTTATTTCGAATGATCCTAGCAGTTGTACATTTGTTCTGGTACTTGCTTTCATTCTTCTTTTGCATTTTTTTGTGTAGTAGTTAAAGAAGCTATTGGTCATGTCTATTTCTAACTGTGAACTGGATTGCAGGGGTTTGATAACCTTAGGAGTCAGAGTGTTGCCCCTCCACAATGGACAATGCACAACATTGATGACAGGTTGTTGCCTAGAAAGTTTGCTCTGTGGTATTAGACTCTGTTACTTTTATTGATCTTATTTTGCCTCCTCTTCTTTACATCTCTTCACAAATTTACATTCTCAGCAAATATCATATATAATGTTCTTTGTGTATGTGTAGTGTCTACTATGCCTTCCATCTTATGTTAGTCATTTTTCAAAAGAGTTTTTATGCTCTCTATGTTTGCTGTATTTCTTTGACATGAGTCCATTTGCATGTTTAGGTAGATTACATTGATGCGTTGATGTAGGAAACTTTTAACAAAATGTTTGCTATTTATTTTGCAGAAATCGCTTTTTTGTATCCTGAAAATTTGCAAGGGGATACTTAGTTATCTCCCGAAAGATGTCGGAATTGATATCGTGGAGCTAGCTCTCTGGGCAAAGGTGCATACTACAAGTTCATCTTTCATCAACCATATGTTCTTTTGACTTTTTCTGTTGAACCCCACCCCCCTTTTTGCTCTCCCCAATTATTACTTAGTGGGAAATAATACTAATCCAACCCAGATTATTTACCTAGAATACTTCAAAATGGGCATAAAAAAATAAATTTTTACAAGCTGCTGATATCCTCTTGTATACATCTTAAGTGACTTCGATCCATTGTTGGCTAGATATTTTTCTAAATAACTTTTTTCAGGAAAATACATTGACACTGGATAACCAAGTGAGTACCCAAGATGGACAAGAGACATCTGTAGCTATTCAAACTGAGAGGAAAGTAACAGTAACCCTTGAAAATGATCTTGTATCCCAAGCAAAGGAGGAAGAAGAAGACATGGAGGCACTTCTTGACACGTAAGCATGGGCTATATCTTGCATGGATCATGGAGGCTTGTTGTCCGATTTTCTATTAACTCAATCTGTATTTTTTTAAGCTGCATATGTACTAATTAATTTCTGTTTTGTCTATTGATTGCATCCAACCTTGGCAACATTGACATACATTTTGGCAGCACAAATTTGACTAGTGTAAATAATGCAGGTATGTTATGGGCATAGGTGAAGCGGATGCTTTCTCTGAGAGATTGAAGCAGGAGCTTGTTGCTTTGGAAGTAGCACATGTCTATCATTTACTGGAAAATGAGCCTTTAATAGAGAAGGTATTGCCTTCTATATTCCTTTGCTGTGTGGTATCAAAGTTTCATGCGATGATTACTAATGAATTCACTGTGGCATGTGATTACCTTGCTGCCTGCATCTCACTTTTACCTTTCAAATGATGATTGTTGATTTTTTTGGCACGAAATTTTGTTTCGTTGACTGATGCAGCTGCTTGGATTTGCAGGTCTTGCAGGGTCTGGATGCTGCTAGTGCAACTGTGGATGATATGGATGAGTGGTTACGGATTTTTAATCTGAAGCTCAGGCGTATGAGAGAAGATATTGCAACTGTATGCTTCTTGAAATCTATTTAATAAGATGTAGAAGTATTTTGGGAGTGGAGAACATTTCTAATCCATCCAATTAACATATTAGAGGTAATCACAATATTTAGTTTTCGAATTCAGAATTTTGGCCCCTGTGGTTTGGACCCTGTAAGCAATATAGCTGGTTGGTTGGAGCATGGTTTCTACTGGCAACTAGTAATAACTCTGTGCTGTTACCTCGGTAACTTGTGCCAGATCCGCAGGGTTTGGATGCTAAATTAACTCAAAGCGCATCTGGCACCTAGGCTATTACAGTACTTAGGATGTAGCAGGCCCTGAAACTGCCCAATTTCAGCCACTAGCTGTCCGTGTTCTGCTGAGTCGCCCCTTTGATTTTAAATTATTTTCTAGTCAACGAGAACTTTACTTATGAGTTATGACATTGAAAATGTGATTCCACCCACCTTATTATTGTCAGAACTGGCATTTACGTGTTGAAATAAATGAGCTGCTTTAACCGCTTGATGGTGTTCTACTTAGTTTACCCTGTTACTGGCTTTAACTAGCTAGTTATAATCAATTTCGGAACCATGGGTGGAATTCTTTTTTTGAGTAGTGCTTCTATGTTTTTCCAAATATTAAAAACTGTTTGATGAGTTTTTGTGCAAAACGTTTAGGCAATCCAATAATGTGTCACGCCTCATACGGTCGTGCACCGTCACGAGTATCTCAAGTCTGTAAACTGCCGGATATGACTACGCTGCATCGATCAGACCTATACGTCCATGTTTGGCCGTTACGACCACATTTTTGATTACTTAGGGATCGAGTACTGCTTTTGATCACGTGTATCGACCACGTTGCGTCGATCAGACCGGTACGACCACGTTGTCGGTCACTTAGGGGCACCGAGCTTTGCTTGCGATCACGTGTGTCGATCACGTTGCGTCGATCAGACCGGTTCGACCACGTTGTGTAGTTCGACCGCGGTTGCAGATCATCAACAACAAGGCATGGTCGCATCGTATCCTCATCCGATTGGAGATAATGCTTAACAAATCTCCGATATGAATGTGGAGTTCTGGAAGGTAACTAATCCTTAGTCAATCAGAAATCTTATCTCAATTTTAAATGGCATGATCAACACCATGTGGGAGCCGCGTATGATGCCTACAGCCCTCGTCCGCCCCTGTAAAAGGGGAAGCACATCCGCTTACCAAGGGGAGGAAGGACAGAAGGCAGAGAGAGGACGGACGTTCACGAGAGGAGAGGTTCACACAGAAGGACCGCCAAGGCAGACGCAGAGGCGAACGCAGAGGCAATTGCAAGGCCAAACACCCACGGACGGAGAGCAGAGGCGAAAAGAAAGGCAGAAGCAGAGAAGCCATAGAGAGGCCTGAGGAAACGATCATGGCCTCATATGTTGAGAACGGTAAAATCAGTCTCTCCTATCTTTCTTTTGCAGCAAGTTAAGATGCATACGATGAGCGGCGGCTACGACGGCAATGTCGCCAAGCAACCACGACCGCTGCCGATCGCTTCCGAAGTTGTGCGTGTCTCCGATCGCTTCGCAAAGCCGAAGTCCTCGACCGCTGCTGATCGCTTCCGAAGTCATGCGTGTCTCCAATTGCTTCGCAAAGCCGAGGTCGCTGATCGCTTCTGAGGTCGTGCGTGTCTCCGATCGCTTCGCAAATCCGAAGT
The DNA here is from genome assembly GCA_036346575.1 of Dendrocalamus sinicus. Lineage (NCBI taxonomy): Eukaryota > Viridiplantae > Streptophyta > Magnoliopsida > Poales > Poaceae > Dendrocalamus > Dendrocalamus sinicus. The sequence continues at coordinate 16,862,289 of CM070648.1, forward strand.
CCCCGATGGCTGCTGATCGATTCCGAAGCCGTGCGTGTCTCCGATCGCTTCGCAAAGCCGAAGTCCCCGACGACTGCCGATCAATTCCGAAGTCATGCGTGTCTATGACCGCTTGCTGGAGCCGAAGCCTTCGATCGCTTCTAAAGACGGACGCCTGCGACCGTCAGTCATCTACAACCGCTTGCTGGAGCTAATGCTTCCGATCGCTTCCAAAGATGGACGCCTACGACCATCAGCCATCTATGCCCGTTTGCTCCTTTGCTCGACCACGATGATACAATACTCCGATGAGTACTCCCTATGACCGGGCGCTCTATGAGTGCTCTGCTTGACCTCCCGCTACAGTACTCCAACGAGTACTCCTCGACCAATTGCTATAATAATCTTTCGATGGTTTCGACCATGGTGACGTTCGACCACAGTGGCTTTTCGACCACGGTGATGTTTGACCACGATGATGTTCGATCACGGTGATGTTTTGTATCTAGCAAAATTGTAAGGTAGAACCATAGAATAGATCCTGGATACTCCATTTAATTCGGAAAAAAGAGATTCTTGTTCATGGAACATCGATATAGAAAAAAGTCGACTATCGGATTTGAACCGATGACCCTTGCATTACAAATGCGATGCTCTAACCTCTGAGCTAAGTGGGCTTACATAACAGAAATAGTGTAAAAAATAGAAATATGTATAGTATAGAAGATCTGTAAAATGTCAGATCTTAATTATTAATCTTAGCTATTAACTAGTTTGAAATCCACCACAGTAATTTTCGACCACGGTGACGTTTTACCACAGTGGATTTTCGACCACGAAGGACTTCCGATGGGTTTCGACCACGGTGGATTGCGACCACGGACGTCTCTGATGGGTTTTGACTAAGGTGGATTTTGATCACGACTCTTCCGATAAGTTCAACCACGGTTTCTTCCGTCCTCGGATGTTTTCCGATGCGTTTGACCATGATGAGTTCGACCACGGTGACTTTCGACTATGGTGACTTTCGTCCATGGAGATTTCCCGATGGTGTCGACCATGTGACTTTCGACCACGGATGTTTCCCGGTGGTGTCGACTACGGTGACCTGTGACCATGGTGACTGCCGACCCCAGATGTTTCCCAATGGTTTCGACCATGTGACTTTCGACCATGGAGATTTCTCGACGGATTCGATCACAGTGATGTTCGACCACTAAGCGTTTTTGATGGGTTTCGACCATGGGCATCTCTCGATGGGTTTTGACCACGGTGGATTTCGACCACAGACATTTCTTGTCGGGTCTCGACTATGATGGATCTCGACCACGGACGGTTTCCGATGGTTGTCGATCACATTGATGCTAGACCCCGTGGCCTGCTCTACTAATCCTTCTATTTGGGTACGCCCACGACACCATTCTTGCGGCCATTATTGTCAGATTGGTCATGCTAGATGTTAATCATGCATACTTCAAATCACTTTCATTGTGTCCGTTCGATATCGATGAGGTCGAATGGCACGGGCGAGTGCGGTCAAGTGTAACGACCACGCTATCAACGACCCCATAGACTGACGAAGCTATGGATAATGCCAACGTCCACACCTTCGTTAATCATTCATCCCATGCATGAGGAACATAAATTGAAGACTGAAGACAACGACCAATGCGCAGCTTAATCGGAGGTTTTCCGTGGGTTATCCTGCGGATGTAATTAACCGAGGGCCTTCCGAGGCCCTGGGAACTAGGACACCACATCGTCTATGTCGGATCTGCTACACAATGCAGGCTACGGAGCCCATATATAAAGGGAACTTGTAATTTTGTTCTTCTCAAATGAATGAATAAATACATGTTTTCCCTATCTTTTGTTGTGTTTATTTTTGTGTACTTTACCACACTGGCATGCCCGCACCTTATACACTGGTGCCAGAAATCCGTGAGCGATTTCTCGTGTCAAACAAAATGGCATGCCTGGTGGGACACGGTTCTCCCATCTTTGCTGTGCTTTAATGATCGTCAGATTCATCTTCAGCTGCTTCTCCGACGTATAATACATGGTGCGTGAACATATCTGGCTTGGTGTTGTTTTCGCTAAGGGTCCCCATCGTGGTGGAGAATTCTTCCCCGCTAATAACAGCCCGACGCCCATCATGATCCATTTCAGGTCATTCTTGCCGGTTGAGATTTTCCCGGTTGAGGTTTTTGAGTATGGTGCCAAAATGCATCTTCGTCAGACATGAGAGTTATCACAACCCGAAGTTGTCAAAATGATAATGCCTGCGAGTGTGCAACGAGCAAGTCAAAGAAACGCTATGCCTTGTCTCATAAGGCCAAGAAGAGCATAGCTCTCAAAGCAATGTTTTGATACTTGGGGGCATCACGTGTGCTGAGGCCGCTAAAAGAAAGGTCCATATAACAAGAGGTACAAACTCTAGTATTGCCTCTCCCTTGGAAGATTATGCATGATGTTCTCAAGAAAAATGTGGCTGCGAGGCTTCCATATCTACGCAAGCCATTCACCTATTCAAGTGTGCAACGAGCAAGTCATGCAAGACGTACCTACTATGCACGAAGGCAATACTCCAACAACAGACATCGTCAAGTTTTCGTGGCACTTTATTTATCACCATGAGGGATGACATTGAAGCTTGACTCTCTCAAAAGGCATTGTCACTTGATGTCCTCGCTAATGAACAAGAAGAAATGCTTGACGTTGTCCCCACTCCTCAGCAGCTTGAGGATGGAGGGCAATCTACTATTGATGACTTGGTGGAGATCAACCTAGGGACTAATGATGATCCACGACCCACCTTTGTTAGTGCTACTCTAACAATTGGAGAACGGAAGGACTACCGAAACTTCTTGATGGAATACCGAGACTGCTTCGATTGGCCTTACAAAGAAATGACGGGGCTTCCTCGTGTCGCTACACATAAGCTGGCGATTGACCCATGTGTCCGACCGATTAAACAGCCACCGCATCGTTTATGGCCAGAATTTCAAGACCAAGTTATTGCTGAGATGGATAAGCGTATCACTGTGGGCTTTATCAAGGAGGTACAATACCCCCGCTGGCTCGCCAATATTGTCCCAGTCAAAAAGAAGAATGAACAAGTGCGCGTGTGTAGATTTTCACGATCTAAACCGTGCCTTTCCTAAAGAGGATTTCCCTCTTCCTATCACAGAAATCATTATTGATTCGACCACAAGCCATGGCACCTTGTCCTTTATAGATGGGTCATCAGGTTATAATCAAATAAAGATGGATGTGGCAGATGCCATCGATATGACATTTAGAACACTGAAAGGCAATTTGTACTACACGGTGATGCCATTTAGCCTAAAGAATGCTGGCGCTACCTATCAACGTGCCATGACGTACGTTTTTTTGATGATCTTATACATCGCTTCGTGGAATGTTATGTTGATGATCTGGTCGTGAAAACCAAAGACCGCAAGCATCACCAGGAAGATCTCCGAGTGGTTTTTGAATGCTTGTGCCGCCAGCAGCTTAAGACGAATCCGCTTAAGTGCGCATTTGCTTTCTGTCTACCTCTCATTTATGTAGCTATGTGGAAGATATTAGCTTTCTGTCTACCTCTCATTTATGTCTTTTAGTTCTTTTCTCTTTCCAGTTTATTGATGAAGCTTGCCATCAAATTGAGCGTAATGAAAGAAATGTGCGTCACACGGGAATTCTAGCCTACATTCCAAGGTACTTGATTTGATGAATTGGCATGTTCAAACAAGTGTATATACATTCCTCATCCCTAGCCGCATGTTGCTTTAATTTAGTGCTACGTTAGATATTTGATGACGACATACTGTTGAAACCTTCCATGTGAGGTGTCTCCTCTTTTGGATATTTGTGGTGTTAATATGCTGGTATTTATATTATTATTTATCAATCATTTTATTCTGTTAAGACTTAGGCCAAGATAAAATTTAGCATATTTTTGGATTTCACTACCAAGCCTAGGGGTCCATATTTTTCATAGGAATATTCAAATAAAATAGTTCCATATTTTTCATAGGAATATTCAAATAAAATAGTTCCTATTGAAACTTTGCAAAGACTTGTTTATACATGGTGGAAACATAGGCTATATCATTGTATACCCTGTGAGAACAACAGTGAGAAAACTTGTCTGCATTGACGTGTTGATTATAATCTTTTTGCTACAAGAGCACTTTGGAAAAGTAGTATGCTATGCTATTAATAATTCAAGGTGCACCATTGACTCGTTTTTGTATTATATCTGTTCAGAAGTAGAAACACTTATATGTACAAATGGTCTGTCAACTGTCATATGATGATTATGGTGTCTTCATTTTATATCAATCAGGATATTTGTGAATTAACAAATCAAGATCTGATTGTTCTATGCTCGACTTTATTTAGATTTGCTGTCCTTGCATCACGGATGGAGCAATATATTCAAGGGCAATCCAGAGGTTTAATTGATAAAGCATACACAAAGCTAGTGAGTATAACTTCCCTTCCAATCTTGCACAGTTGCACCTGTTTGCGTTTTGGGTATTCCATATGTAACTAGTAATTTTGTCTCTTATACATTTAACTAATATTTTAGTCCTATTTTGCTTTGATGCAACCAATTTCTGTTTACATCTTTGATAGCTGTATAAGTTTTACTTCTTTTTGTAGATCTAATTTTGGCAACTAGGTTGCTGATTTCTTTTATTTTCTCTGTGAATAAACTGCTCTTGGTACTCTGGAATAGGTTACCACAATGTTTACAACATTGGAGAAAATTGCACAAAGTGATACTAAAACTGCGGACATTGTATTGATAGAGAATTATGCTGCTTTCCAGAACAGGTTATGTTTTGTCCTTTGTCATTCTTAAATCTTGGCAAACCTTTTAGCATCAAATCTTTTAGTTGTATGCATTTGTCATTTTTAATGTATAGATTGGTCTACCAAACTAACACTATTCTTTTTTGGATGCAGTCTTTATGACTTGGCTAATGTTGTGCCAACTCTTGCAAAGTTCACTCATTTATCTTGTATGTAAATATAGTCAGATTCCACTTGCTATGGATACAATGCATTGCTCTTTCAAATCTAAGGCCTTTTATTTGACATTTACTATGGGTTCTGAATGAAGTTATTGCCCAACCTTTATAGTGCTGAAAAGTTATCATCAATTCTGTATGAAGTTACCATCGGTAGCGAGTAAAGTTACTGCCAATGTACACAGGATGTAGCCGGTGGTAACTTTCTTCATAGTCGATGATAACATTTCAAACAACCGATGATAATTTTTCAGTGTGTATAGTGCATGCAGAGGCCGAATAGGTGCAGCCATATGTATGTGTATGTGGTCTGCTTGTTTAGATTACTCGTGGGGCAGTCGCATCAAGCTCGGAACTCAGCCAGTCTCTGATTGTGTAGCGTGAATACATGTATGTCAATGTTAAAAGCTGTCTCGAGCAAACATGTGTCCATTACATAATGCCTATCAAAACGCCGAAAGATTTCGTTCGGAATTTTCACTGCCTCGGTTAATTCAAGCATGATCGCTTCTTGAGTTTCTTTGTTCTGAATTAGTACATATCTAAGCTAGGACTGTAACATAACAGGTTAAGTTTTATTTCGGCTAAATTATTACGTATCAAATTGGACTTCATAACGCTCCCCAATGCCCCTTTTCCATCTTCTGGCCCGTGAACAACAAATCATCGTTAAGTCGCGTCATTGGTGAGAGCGCTGCGACAAAGATGGATTGAGGTACATGGTGGCCCTGTTATTTTGAGCGGCCATTTGGGTGGCCATCTTATTTTAACTGCGTTTTCTTAGACAGTATCGAATGGCAGAGACAGATATAAATATGAGTGGAACCAAGTAGTAAGTTCCAATGTCACAGGACATCAAATTTAAAAATAGTTTTAGTAGGGATTAGCACTTTAAGCTCATGTGTGAACCCTCAAGGCTAAATTTAGTGCATCTGGTTCTTTCCTTAAAATATAATAAAAAACACTAACATTCACATTTTCAGTAGCTAGTAGCAGTATATGAGAAGCATCCGCTTCCATTAGTCCATGAAGCAACTACAGCAGGTTAAACTAGCCCTTGAGTCAGCGTAAGTGGGAGGACCACAACAAGCCACGACATCCATTTGATGATCCTGAAGTATGTCACCTTGCAGTAGCCTTTGATGCTTGTTCATCTTACATGGTTGGCCAAAAGATGTGCACCACGTCTGCCGCATAATCACACTTAGTTAGGCAGCGCCCGATCGCCCGAGACTAGGAGAAATTAGTGCCGCCGGTCGCTCTCGCCTACCATCTTACTGCGGTGTCGCCTGGTCCCTGTTGCCTCACGCCCCCGCGCGGCGAAGGAAGCTTAGATCTACTCGATCAGTATTTACTTTGCTCTATTTTTTTAATTATTCCAATTTGTGAGTTAAGATTTCAATGTGATGATTGATGATTATTTTTGTCGAATTATAGGGTTAAGATTTAGAGTTTCAATTTTGATCTTCAGAATACCAGCCTATCTCGTTGCAAATCGGAGGCAAAATTATAGTATTTAACCGCAATGTCAAGTATATAAACCACTGGACGTATTTCTTTATTATATTATTTTTGAACTATTGAACATACAAATATCTAATTGACTTTTCAATTAACTGGTGATAATTTTGTGAGTGGTATACTTATTTGCTATGCAGAGATATAAGAATTGATGAATATTACTAATGATATTATGGTTCATCGCTTTTATGAATTTAAAATAACGTAAATACTAAAAGATAATATATTAACTTACATTTGATTATTCTATTGTATTTTTCCTTGAAAACTTTAAGCAATTTTGTTATTTTTAACAGGTCATTAAGATCGAATGATGTATTTTACCAATATCGACCGATTTTTGTATGTGACTTTGCCCTTAGTTTCTTCAGTTTGCTGCAACTAATAAATATTATTATCAAGCTTTTTTTAATTTTGGTAAGTATTTTGATCACTACTTCTTTATCATTTATCATCATACGCTGTCATCGGTTACATTGAAATATTGAAACTAAAAATTACTGAACACATTACTATTTAACATAATATTATTTAAAAATTATATATATTATTATATGTCCGATGAAGTGGTGACCTGATCATTTTCGCTCTAGTTCCACGCTTGAATGTGAACAGTGCACATGATAGTGTTCAAGAGATAAACGGCTTTCCACTTAAGAGCCGATCCGTTTGTTCTTTTTGACTTTTGGAAATACCAAAAGAAAAAAAAGCCCAATACTGCAACCGCTCCGTGCATGAATGAACATGGAAACGTAAACCAGAAAAAAAAAAGAGAAGTACATTTCAGAATGTGAGAGATGGAGATGCAGCTCAACAGTGCTTGAAAGTAATCATGGTTTGTTCGTGGACAAACCTCATGATCGTATGAGTCACTTTGGCCTATCACTGCTGCATAGCTCCCTCCTTCATCTTGAAAAAAAAAGGAGGAAAAATTGGCTCAAAAGTAGGTACTATTTTAATCACGGTATTCAATTCATATTTATTTTTTAAAATAAACATTACAACTCATAACAACCTCCAAGAAAACAATTAACAAGAGAACAGGGACATTCAGATTGAGGAGGAAATAGCTCGTCAAAGATGAAATCTCTTCACAAAGAAAACCTAAAACCCATCACCAAAAAAATAAACATTCTTGCTCATTGAAATCAAGAAAGGGAGAGAGAGGGAGGAGCTTTTTTCTCTCAGACAAATGCCTCGATTTGTCCTCATGGGGGAAAATTTGAATGGATTTCGGACTCGTCATCTACAGACGTACTCATCATCAAGAAAAGCCCTCCTTGCAAAATAAAGAGAAACTAAACAAACAAAAAGAAAATTAAAGGATGTCAATGAAACCGAGTTCTTGGCAGGAGGATGAAAAACCGAGTTCTTTGCAGGAGGAATCGAAGATCCAAAGCAAGGCTAACGAACCAGTCGAAAAAATGAAGGGGGAGAGGCGGGATATGGCAGAGCTGGCGGCGGAAGAGGCAGTGGCATGTCGGAAAGCTTTATAAAAGCTCGATGAGCAATCTAGGGTTAGGAGCAACTTTCCATGAATTGACGTTTCTGTCCCTAACCTCATGATGCATGTGGTCGGTTGAGCGACCAGGTTCATCAGCGGCGCAGGCATCCCGTCTCTGGGCCCTGTTCTCGCGCGCATAGGCTGGACGAAAAACTCGAAGCTCGTTAACTCGCTCGGCTCGTGGCTGGCTCGGCTCGGCTCAGCTCGTTAGGATAACGAGCCGAGCCGAGCTAAGATTTTAGCTCGTTAGCTATAACGAGCCAACTCGACCCAGCTCGCGAGCTGCTCACGAGCCAAACGAGCCATGCTATGTTACCTTATGATGGAACTTGAACAATGTGTCATTATGCTATGTTAACTTTATAACTTATGTAGTTATGTCTATGCAGCCCTTCCTGTCTAGTCAATCTAGCTGTGTCATACTTTGCAATTTGCATGAATGATAGTTGATGGATGAATATATGATGGAGACATGGACCTAATTTGTACTCTATTGCATGTGTATGCATATGCTGCTTACTGCTAGTATGTATGATGGATGAATATGTGCTGTATGACTCACTGGAATGTAAGGTAGTCTTCATTTTATATTTTTTGGCCCTGACTCACGAGCCAAACGAGCTAGCTCGAGCTTGTGGTCGAGCCGAGCCGAGCTAGCTTTTTAGCTCGTTAGTTATAACGAGCCAGCTTGTTATCCTACCGAGCCGAGCCGAGCCAGCTCGATATCCAGCCTACGCGCGCACAAATTCCTGTCCCCTTTTTACTTGGTGCATCGGTCCATGGACCAGTCATGAATTCTTGGTTATTACATGGTTAAACATTTGCTTTACTTTTCCAAAGCTAAGTTTTGTGAATGCTTTGTGCTATTCCTATCGAGAAAAATGTTTCGTACTTCCGACAATTTACTGGCGGTGCGTTGCTTCTGCAGTGGATGTGTGCACTTTGCTTTGGAGACGGCGAATCCACTTTGCTTTACTTTTTTTAGTTTTGGAACTATGTACGTGAAGAGTCGAGTCCAACTTATTTGGTTGGAAGTGTGGGCATACATCATTACCACTCACTCAGGTTAGAGTCAAATTTACGTGTCTATTCTTCTTCTTAATTAAAAAAATACCTAGTTTCTCCTAGGTATTCTCTTTTTGTGTTCTCAAGAAAACATATGTTACAACAAAATCCTTTCTTCTGTTTTAGGGAAAAACTGATATTTTTTTTAGACCGATAAGTGATATGCAGCAAATTTTTTAACATAGTCAACTGCACATCTTGCAACGCTCATGCTAACCGTACTTTCCTTTACCAGGTGCGAATGCTCTGATCCCCACCAGCACTCCAGCAGATAGTTCCTTAAGGTTTTGCCGTTTCAATCTAGATCACGTTTCTATAGTTAACTTAGCTCTAATACCATCTCTATCGAGACCAGATTTTTAAATTCGAACTCTCTGTATATTACCACACTCAAAATCAGTGCACACAATCAAACAATGATGATTATATAACCAATAACGCTTTATTACAATAATAGAGAGTACATACCTTTGGGCCACTTATTACAAATGAGGCTACAAAATCTCACAGAAATCGCAAACTCAGCAGAAGCAAAAGATTATAAACTCTAACGGATGACCCATCAATTCGTCACAGGCAATTGACCGCGGAAGCGCAACCTAGAACTTCAAAAATCCCTCGTCAAATCCACACGTGAAGTAGTCGTATTCTCCTTCTTTTGTGTCTTTATAATCATCTGACATGTTTTCGTAGATTGTAAGATGAGTACATAGAATACTTCGCAAGTCTTGAGAAAAATGCAATTACCTGCAGGGTTTAACAATGGAAAGATAATTTGTTTCTTTTGCATCAAGTAGCATTTTATTTTAATTGTCATTACATATTTTTGAAAGCATCAATTAAACAAAGTAATTACAATAACTGAAACTAGTATAACTTTTCTAGTGAAGGTTCCAACCACCTACACTAATTGACAGGCTCTAACTGTCAAGATTCAAGGCTATGGGTTCTATCCACCCACATTGACTTCATCCGCTAGGACACACTCTCTAGAGTTCTATCCACTCTCGAGTTCTCAAAATTTTTGCTTTAAAACCAAAAATCAAAGATCTACCATGTAAAAGCGCACATTGCCCGTCCTTGACCATGGGTATGGCTATTCGAATAGTTTTGCACTCTATAGAGATTGTACAACTTTACCTACTAGAGATAAGTCATCTTAATAGTCAACATGCTTCCTTATGCATGAGACCCAGATAATTTGTCACAAAGCCTTTACCTCACTCCAATCTAGTTACACACCACTCGCTGAGGTTTTACCACTGAAGGGTTAAATCCGCCATAGTCAGAAGCCCCCTCTTGCACTGTATGAGTACAGTAAATCCTTCTACCTCACTGTGAGTAAAACCAGTAAACTCTGGTACCACTTATCATTGGTGGTATCTAAACTAAACCTTTGCAAGTTAATCAGGTAGGTCGTACCCATTTAGACTTGTGGTTGTATGGTAGTGCTCAATTTGGACAATCACAAATGTCGATCCTTAATTAACTAGGTCAGCATATTCACAATACAAGTTCTCGTGTTAAATCCCCACCAACCCAAATCTTACCATTTGTCCAAGTCTAAAATCATTTTTGCTATTTTTATTTAATTATAAAAATAGTAGCAATACCTATTGCCACTAAGTTATTTAAATAAAATAATTAAAGTATACGATATCAATTTTTCCACCTGTAGGGTTATAATGACTAACTAGCTTGTCTAAGCAATTTTACCATTCTAAAATTATCAAATAGCATTATAATCTTAATAGCGAGATAATGGAAGCCTAGGACAACAAAGGTACATGATTGTCAACATCAAATACGAGCATAATAATTATCGGATTAACTATTATCCTTAAAACAAAAGTTATTATTTTATGTAATATAGCACTGCAATTTAATTTAGAATAGTAAATAATCTTTGAAAGTCATAGGTACAAAATGGTCAGAAATTCCTTTGGCGGCGTCATGTTCTACGTGCAAAATGAGAAACATAAATAAATAAATACAAATAAAATCATGAAAATATAAAATATATACTAAAAGTTAGATTAGGATTTTATATGAATTTAGAAACTCGAATCACTGTATTCGGAGTTCAGACAATGGAGAACAAGCGATTGGAAGATCGAATGGATTGGAAAATCCAGAAAATCCAGGGAATATTCATCGGAATCTTTTTTGTCTGAGTTTTGATTTGTATGGGAGTATGATGCATGGGGCCACTGTCATTGGCTCAAGGAAAAAAATTTGGAAATTCATCACAGTGCATGTTGTTGATGAGTTTTGAACTCCAACCTATTGACTCCAAGCCACCAGTCTTTCCACCAGGTTGTTTTACCACATGTGACAATAGCCCAAGGAAAAATATATGAAGCAAGGAAAAGAGTGCAATGAAGGGAAACAACAGAGGAGCTACCAGAGCAGGGGGAGGCGCATGAAGATGAGGGCATTGCCAGCGTGGGGAGGCACGAGGGGTGGAGCCAACCAGTAAAATGGGTTGCTAGTGACCTGAGAAAAATTTGGGAAGTCGCGGCATAGACGGAGTTATGGTGTGGCGGTCGGGGCGCTACTCGGGGCACGACCATGGGCAGCTCACGTGGGTGACAGTGCACGAGCATGGAACACGGAGAAATAAGGTGAGTATGGGCTCAGCCTCGGCCTATGGAACATGTAGGTGAAGTTGGTTTGTCCGGAGAGTGGCTGGAATGGCGGGGTGACAGTGAACGTCGTTGAAAAATGGAGGTGGCGTGGTGGCGGAGTTCCACAATGATGCTTTGGTTAAAAGGGGACTTGGCACAGGTAGAGGATGTGGTAGTGTTGGTGCAGCAGCGAGGAATCTGTAACATCCTGAAATTCAGATGTCAAAATTTTGAGAAATTTAAAACTTTTTCTTACATTCCATTGGCGTTTGAATTTTCTTCTAGAATTTTATTTGGAATTCTCAATTTTTTGTGCTATGCAACTGGGAACAATTCCTAAGTACTATTGACAATCGTAATAATAAAAGGATGGAAAATCCGAAGCAAGGGAACTGTGAAATTAAATTCAAGAAACTAAATGCAAATAAATATTAAATTTTGCATCCAAAAAATTGAGTCGTGGATTCCAATTCGGATTCAAATGCAATTTTAAAATAAAAATGAAACTTCAAAGTAAGAATTAAAATTTCAAATTTTGCCAGCCAATTCTTTCTTCTTTTTCTTTCTCCTTCTAAGTGGGCCCTAGCCTCTCTCTTCTCTCTCCCCCTCTTTTTTCTTTTCTGGCAGCCGGGCCCCTTCCTCCTCCCTCCTTTCTAATGTTCCCTCTCTTTCTTTCTCCTGGTGCGGCCGGACAGACCGTGCGCCATCTCTCGTCGCGTCGCCGTCCCATCACCATGCCCTGCGCCAACTGCTTTGGTCATTCGGCCATCGCCATTCCTTCGCCGCGCCACCTGCTCCCGTCGCCTCTCGTTCTATCCCCACCTAGCCACCCCGTCGCGTTGCCATTTCTCTCTGAGCGTGCCGCCTCTGTCAGCCACAGCACACGTGTGTCTGCTCCCGTCGCGTCTCCGCCTCAGCTGATGCGCTCGCGTTCTCTCTTCCTTCCTCTCCTCTGTTCTGGCATCAGCGCACATCCACACCCATGCCCTACGCTAGCCATCCCGTCGCCCATCCGCTGCCATCACCCACACCGCGCTCACGTCGCCAGCCCCTTTCGCTGGCTATAAAAGCCCGCTCATGCCCCTACCCTCATCGCCTCACCACACTCGCCCCACTGCGAAAAATCGCCCCGTAGCAGCTTGTGGAAGCACCGGCAACTTCATCTTCTCCAGCACCGGCCAATGGGAGGGCCGCCGATTGGAGCTGTGCTGAGCCAATTCTGCCTTACCGGAGCATCCTCGGAGCAGCACGTTGCCATCCCCTCGCTAGGCCGAGGCTCGTTGCTCCACATGATTCCTTAGTCATGCGGTTGAGTAGATCATCACAGTAACTTTTCGAAATACCTCACCCTTTCCATCAGCTCACCCATATGGGCTTCTCCCATTTGCGGTGGGTCTCATAAGTTGTGCTGGATATTCTACCCCTATGCAACTAGTAGCTGGACTACCCACACTGATTAGCGCACCACGGTAAACTTCACCCTCAACGAGTGGCCCATTCAAGTCGTCACACAGACAGTCACTTGCACTACCTCACCTCCTTCACCGATGAGATGACTTTCAGGGTCCAGTAAATCTACTAAGCCAAGTTGCAATTTACAGACTTGTGGTTGTACTTGTCTTACACAGGAGGTCATGACAAGATTCAGTCCTTAGGGTTATCTGGGCGGTTCTACCACTAACCACACTCTCGTGTATCACTGCACCAGCCCCCGAACCATCCGTCTAGATATTTAAGCAAGTTGGGGTTTTTGGGAGCATAAAATAGTCAGATCAAAATATATTAGTCATTTCCACCATGACTTCCCAAAACAGATTCTCATGATTGAAAGTAATACTTAGGGCATTTTGGTACCCCCAATTGTTTAAGCAGTACTAAGCAATGGCGTATATTTACAGACTTATTTTTGAAAGTCGTACCATTATAAATTTCACTAAGGTGACAAGGCTCTAATATTCAAGTGTCCAAAATGAGTGTAATACTAACAAGAACATTAATGGGCATATAACTAGAATCTGAAATTCAACATAAATTTGCACATAAAATAAGAGCATGCAATTTGGTAATTTAAAACTGAATTAATTTGCAAAAAAATGTAGGTTCAGCATGGCTCGCCTTGGTTACAGTTGGCTTGGTCATGATCGTCGAGAGTTGCTTCTGCTTTAGCTTCTTCCTCCTAGGTCTCGTACGCTATTTTTACATTGCGCGAAAATTTGGATAAAAATCAGTAAACCGAACAAATTCTCACAAAAATTCAAATGAGCTCCAAAAATTATGGTTTCAGTTCCATTTTATAGATATTGAATTTAGATGAATTTAGAAATTTGTTTCACTCAATTTGGATTTAAAATGAATAATTTATGCCCTTTTGAAGTTCTCAGTTTAAATAAATCTAAAATAAATAAAAATATGAGAGGTGGGGCCCACAGCAGGTTTTTAAAATTATTTTTATTTTCTTTTTCTGTTCCTATGATAGGTGGGACCGGTTACTGTTTAGTTTAAAGGGCAGGGCCCACATGTTAGTGAGCCATTTGTTATTAACTATTCATCATCAGTATTAATTACCCATGATTAGCATTAACTTAGTCTTAACCGGTTTTAATCATGCGGTTACTAACGACAACGTGGTCGTAGCTCCGAGTGGTTGTAAACGACTTCATAGTCGTAAGCCCAACTGTGCGGTCGTAAACAACTTCATAGTCGTGAGCTCGACGCCCAACTGTGTGGTTGTAAACGACATCATAGTTGTAAGCCCGACTCTATGGTCGTAAATGACTTCATAGTCGTAAGCCCGACTGTGTGGTCGTAACGAGTACCAGGTACTCGCAGTCATGTGACTGGGCTTCAACAAGTTGCATCGTCTTCCTTCGGTCGACGCTTGGCGAGCTCGCCGTCGACGGAGGAGACGGCGGCCGGAGTTGAGCACCCCCAAATGGGTTGCTCATGCCTGCGCCTACCCAAAGACGGAGTCTCGCTGGCCAATTTGACTGGGGCGTCTACCGGTAGCAACCGTGGGAGACAGCGGAACAGGGGAGTGGTGGCTATGGCGGCGCACGGCACTGGAGCTCAATTAAATGGAAGGGGAGCATCTAGGTGAGCTCGGGAGTCTACTTCGGGGGTTAGAGTGGCGTGCGATGGGACGGCGGTGGGGGCCACGGTGATGCGAGCAGAGGCACCGGGGACTGGTGGTCCAAAGGGTGGCGCGCGGGGGAGCGGGCTGCGGCGCCGCTGTCCGAGCGAAGGGCTTCGGCCCCCTCTGTCTGAATGCCGCGGGGTGAGGAGGGGAAAGAAACAGGGCGCAGGGACGGGTGGCACTGGGCTGGCTAGGCTGGGACGCGGGAGAGAGAGAAAAGAAGCGGCGCCGGGCGATGACGCTGGGCACCGGGTCAATGTCCGGCCGATCGGTGCCCAATTCTTCTCTTTTTATTTTATTTGTTTGTTTTACCTTTAGGTTTATCCTATTTGCACATACTTTTGTGAGGAAAATTTCTTGGCATATACTCTCTCCATATCTATTATTCTGGCCCCCTTTTCTTTTGTTTATCTTCATTATACCTTTATGTGTGCATATATTTATTTAATCTTATCTTTTCTCCCAATTCTTAATGGTTCTAAGTTTTTCCTTTGTTTAGCATTTAAACCAAAAATTTCAAGAAAATTTCCACCGGGCCCAGACATCAGAATATATTCAAAATAATTCCTGTTTTTCACAACATTCTTAAAGCTCATGTTTCCATGGTGTTACAAATCTACCCCCCTTAAAAAGAATCTCGACCCCGAGATTCAGCCTAAGCCGTGAACAACTGGGGGTAATCTCTTTTCAATTGATCTTCACGTTCACAGGTGGCTTCTTTCTTAGTGTGATGGCTCCACTGAACCCAACACATGCGGATAGTTTGATTTCTGGTCCTCTTTTCTACCGTATCTAAAATCTTGATAGGCCGCTCCTTGTAAGTCAGGTCGTTCTCAAGCTCAATTGTTTCCATCGGGGTGTGATCTTCCGGTACCCGAAGGCATTTCTTGAGTTGGGATACGTGGAAAACGTTGTGTACATCTGCTAAACTCGTGGGCAGTTCTAGTTGGTAGGCTACTTCTCCTTTCTTGGCCACGATTGGGAATGGCCCAACATAACGTGGTGCGAGCTTGCCATTGACTTTAAATCTTCTAACTGCCCGCAGGGGTGACACCTTCAGATAGACATGATCCCCAACTTCAAAACTTAGTGGCCTACACCTCTTGTCCGCGTAGCTCTTCTGTCTTGATTGGGCCGCTTGCAATCTGCCTCTAATTAGGTGAACTTTTTCCTCGACCTGTTTCAGAGTATCTGGCCCAAAGACATAGCCTTCTCCCACCTCTGACCAGTGGAGAGGAGTTTGACATTTGCTCCCATATATAGCTTCAAACGGAGACATCTGCGGGCTGGCTTGGTAGCTGTTGTTGTAAGCGAATTCGGTATATGGCAGACTCTTATCCCAGTCCTTGGAGAAATCTAGGGCACAAACTCGAAGCATGTCTTCTAGTATTTGGTTCACCCTTTCTGTTTGACCATCCGTCTGTGGATGATAAGCAGTGCTGAAATCTAGGTGGGTGCCAAGGGCTTCATGGAGGCTAGCCCAAAAGTGCGAGGTGAACTGAGAACCTCGGTCTGATACTATCCTTTTGGGTACACCGTGCAAACTCACGATGCGGGACATGTATAGTTCTACTAATTTGTCTCCCTTGTAGGTGGTCTTGATAGGGATAAAATGCGCAAGCTTGGTCAGTCTGTCTATTACCACCCATATGAAATCATACCCAGATTTGGTTCGAGGAAGTCCAGTGATAAAATCCATTCCGACTTCTTCCCATTTCCATTGGGGTACTTGCAATGGTTGTAGCAACCCTGCGGGCCTCTGATGTTCTGCCTTCACTCTCTGACACACATCACAACAGGCCACATGCTCAGCGATGTCTCTTTTCATGCAGGGCCACCAGCAGAACTGCTTCATGTCTGGGTACATCTTTGTGCTCCCGGGGTGGAGGGAGTACGCAGAGCTATGAGCTTCTCTCAGTATCAGGTCCTTAAGATCCTTTTGATGTGGCACAAAGATACGTGCCCCGTACCGCAGAACACTTTCATGATCTACTATTATCTTGGGAGCCTTTCCTGCTTCCATTAGTCTTTTTAGTCTCAAAGCAGTTGGATCCTCTTGTTGTGCGGTTATAATCCGCTCTTCTATGCTTGGTAGAATTTCCATGGCCGCCAGAGTACCTTGATCCACTATCCCCAAATTTAGTGCCACTATCTCCTTGTACAACTCTGGCTATTGTTCCAAAACCATGAGGTTATTGCAATATGCCTTACGACTCAAGGCGTCAGCTACCACATTAGCCTTGCCAGGGTGATAGTGAACACTTAGATCGTAGTCCTTGATTAGCTCTAGCCATCTTTTTTGCCTCAAGTTGAGGTGAGATTGCGTGAAGAAGTACTTGAGGCTCTTGTGATCCGTATATATATCGCAATGGTTTCCAATCAGGTAATGTCTCCAAATCTTTAGTGCATGCACCACTGAAGCCAGTTCCAAATCATGGGTTGGGAAATTTACTTCATGAGGGCGTAGCTGTCTTGATGCATATGCCACCACCTTGCCTCCCTGCATGAGCACACACCCCAGGCCTTGATGTGAGGCATCACAGTATACCTCAAAATCCTTGCGTACATCTGGCAAGACTAATACAGGGGTGGAGGTTAATCTCTTCTTTAATTCCTGAAAACTTTCCTCGCAAGCCCTTGTCCACTCAAATTTCTGCTCTTTCTTGAGTAGCTGTGTCAAAGGTCTAGCAACTCGAGAGAAACCTTCTATGAACCTTCGGTAGTATCCTGCCAACCCCAGGAAACTATGCACTTCTGTGACATTAGTGGGCTGTTGCCATTCCATCACAGCTGCAATCTTAGCTGGGTCCACTGATACTCCTCCAGCAGTCACTATATGACCTAGAAAGCTGATATCCGACAGCCAAAACTCACACTTGCTGAACTTGGCGTAAAGTTGGTGCTCCTTCAACTTCTCTAGTACTAAGTGTAAATGCTCGGCATGCTCTTCTGCAGTCTTGGAGTAGATGAGAATATCGTCGATGAATACCACCACAAATTTATCCAGATATTCCATAAAAACATTATTCATGAGATTCATGAAATAGGCTGGTGCATTTGTCAAACCGAAAGACATGACTGTAAATTCATACAGCCTATATCTAGTGGTGAAAGCAGTTTTTGGGATATCCTCAGGCCTGATCTTCAACTGATGATAACCCGACCTCAAGTCGATTTTGGAGAATACAGTGGCTCCTCCAAGCTGGTCAAATAGGTCATCAATTCTAGGCAAAGGGTACTTGTTTTTGATGGTCACCTCGTTTAAGGCCCGATAATCTACACACATTCGGGCGGTACCATCCTTCTTCTTCACAAAGATCACCAGGGATCCCCAAGGTGAGGAACTCGGCCTGATAAATCCTTTGTCTTGCAGCTCATGGAGTTGCTTCTTTAACTCTTCTAACTCATCCACAGTCATCCGGTATGGCCTCTTAGAGATGGGGGCAGCACCGGGCTTTAGATTGATGACAAATTCCAAATCTCTGTCAGGTGGCATGCCTAGGAGCTCTTCGGGAAATACTTCAGGGTAGTCTTGTACCACTATCATTCCTTCCAATGGTACATCTTCACAATAATATATGGCACGACCCCATCGGTACGGGCGGTCCACCTTCACTTCTATTGTTAATCTGGGGCATTTGGTTAGCTTTACTTTCCTAGCGGCACAGTTTATGATCCCCTGATGTCTTGCGAGCCAATCCATCCCTAGTATGATATCCAAGGTCTGGGAAGGCAAGACTACTAAATCTGCTAGGAACCCACATCTTTCCATGGTAATCTCTACCCAGGGCACACTAAGGTGGCATTAATAATTCCCACGGGGGAGCTAAGTGCCAATAGTTTCTTTAGAGGGTAAGTGGGCAGCCCAAGCTTATCCCCAAATCTCCTTGCTATAAATGAGTGCGAAGCCCTAGAATAAAAAACTCCGACAGCTTCCTTTGCCTCTTCCACTTGTGCTGGCATGGAGTTGATAGAGAACGTACCCATCAAAACTCCGACAGCTTCCTTGGCCTCTTCCACAGTGATATGATTGACCCTTCCACGATTTGGAGTTGAGGCAGTCTTGTTGGTTTGGGGAGTCTGATTCCCTTTACTTGGCGCTGATGCTTGGCCACGGGCAGGAGTGGCCCCTAAATTGAACTTCACTGGAGAATTTTGTCGTTGCGGGCACTGATTGATGAAATGTCTCATTTCCCCACACCCATAACAACTTCTGCCCACAGCGGGGTTCGGCTTTGTGGACTGGCCCGTAGGGTGTGGGGTTTGGAACGAACTGCTACTTGGGCGGGGCGTAGGAGCATGACTCTTGAACGAGGTTGATCCTGGGAAGGATGAGTTGTCGAAGAGCCTCTGAACATACCTCCCCTGGGGTCGCTGAGCCACTTGCTTGTGCTTGTGGCTGGCTTCCAGGGTTCTCCTCTCGTTTTCCAGGATCAAAGTCTTATTCACCAGCTGGTGAGATCTTGTACAATCAGCTGCACCCGCAGCTCCTCGTTCATCCCCACAAAGAACTTGTCGATCTTCTCTTCTTCCTCCGCCACATCCTTTGGGGCGTAGCAGGCAAGCTGATTGAATTTGGTGAGGTACTCACCGATTGACATGTTTCCTTGCTTCAAAGTACGAAACTCATTCTTCTTCATTCGCATGACTCCGGCTGGAATGAAATTGGCCTTGAAAGCTGCCTTAAACTCAACCCATGAAATAACCCCTGAGCTAGCTCCGGTGGGGGTGTCCTCATGTCCCTTAGCTGCTAGATAATTTTCCCACCATGCAGTTGTAGCCCCCTGAAGCTGGTGGGTAGCGAAGATTACTTGATCATTTTCAGCAGTCTTGGCCAAGCGGAGTTTCCTTTCGGTGTCCCGCAGCCAATCTTCCACCTCTAAGGGCTCATCTGCACCCACAAAAGTGAGGGGGCGGGTTCTTAAGAAGTCACCAAGGTCTGAGCTGTGGGTGTTGGCGCTGGGCTGCTGGCCTGCATAGATGGCTTGCAGGAGTTGCATTTGTTGCGCCATTACTTGGGCCATAGATGGGTTGGCTGGTGCGGGTGAGAGATTGACCCCTTGGCTTGGGCCTCTACCCCTCCCAGCAGTCTGCGCCTCCTGGTTGGCATATACCTCGGCCTGCATATCGGGGTTGGCACCTGCCTGGGCGCGGGTGACTCTGTGGCTGGCCATCTGCAGGTATTGCTATACAATTTAGACTCTAGCTCTAATCATGTAGCAAAACCTCAATCCAAGATAGTCACATAGAAGAGCCAAAACATCGAATAAGATAAACGACAAAACAATATTTGAACACAAGGCCATTTCATTGAGCATAGATTACACATCACATAGCCAGCTTTTATGGTTTTTAAGCCATGCTGGTCTTTACAATCACATAACACACTTAAAGTTCATAATTATACAAGTACAAGACTAGGAATCTAACACAAGCTGCTACTACCATGACCAGGGACCTGCACTTGCTGCTGCTAGCCAACCTACAACAAGCACCCTACCAATCCGTCTACTCCTCCATAAGTCCAGCACCTGGGCTAGAGGGGCTGTAGCCCGACGACTGAGAGCGGGACCGACTGCCACTAAACTCTAAAGGGTCAGTGTCAGAGTGGGAGCACGAATGGCTGCGGCTACGGCTACAGCGAGTCTCTCCACGGCGCAGAGCGGACTGTGGCCCCGGGGGCCGCACACTCTTGCGAGCGGTGAGTCTAGTGCGAAGTCCCCCTGAGCCTGGCGGGGGTGGTGCTGGGGCCGCAACTGGTGCAGGGGCCTACTGGGACTGGGTACGTGCAGCAGCCGCCTCCACCTTGGCCTCCGCCAAGGCCTTCTCGCACGAGGCGAGCTGCTCATGTAGTGACTCCACCTCGCTGTGGCGGGCATGCAGGCGCTCTCGCAACGTCGAGATCTCCTCCTGTGCAACAACGTGGACTGTCCCCAGAGCCTGGGTGAGGTCCACCTGATGCGTAAGCATCGGGTCGTCCTCCATCTCGGGCGTGAGGGTCTCGTCATACCTGTCGCCCTCTCTGCGTGACAGGTAGTAGCAGAAGGGAGTCCGTCATAGCATGGACCCGTGAAGGTCGCAGAGCCAGGCCGTAGCCAAGCGAGCGGTGTCCTGGAGAGCTGTGGCCACGGTGCTCCTCCTGTGGGTGGACTAGAAGATGTGAGGGGGGTCTCTCTCATCCTTGGCGTAGATAAAGACCTCCACTAGCCATGACTCGTCTCCTCCAACCCTGGTCCTCCTGCCACGGTAGATGGGCTGACTCTTGTAGCCCATGTAGTGCAGTAGTTTGCGAAGCAAGCTGGCAAACTCTCCCTCTCGCACACCGTGTGCCAGGAAGTCCCAGTGGCTCTCGTCGACTGCTTCGGCCATCTGCAGTTTAATATACCGGCGTTAGTAACCTTTTAAGAAAATAACAACTGAAAAGTAGAGTAGAACAGATCTAAAAAGGATACGAACAGAAATAATACGCTATATTTTGAGAAGTCTTTTTTTATCAGTTTTAAAATTATAATCCTAAGTCCTTTCTAACGACCATTCTAAGGCTTTTACCCTACAGTCGTATGCTCTGATACCAGCGCTGTCAGACCCGGATTTTTCAATCCAGAATCTCCTGTGAAATCACTACACTATTCCCTGTATCAGTAGATAGTGCTTACATTACCACTGGGACGATGCCCAGGACAACACTAATATGGGCTTCCCACTGCTCTCCATTTCCCGTTATAAGATTCGAAATTTGTGAAATAGAACTATATCTAGTTAAGTTCCCATGTCCGCCTTTAACCGTGGGCACGGCTATTCGAATAGTTTTGACTCTGCAGAGTTTGCACACTTTACCCACAAAAGATAGTTTACTCGTTGCCCCACACGATTCCTTAGTCAGGCGGTTGAGCCAACAATCACAGTAACCGTTCTATGTACCTCGCCTGTTCCATCATCTCACCCCTACGAGCTTGTCCTGCTTGCGGCAGGTCTCATAGGTTGTGTGGGATGTTCCCCTCCTATGCGCCTAGCAACTGGCTACCCACACTGCTAGCACGCCGTAGAAGAACTTCATCCTCTGCGGATGCCCCATTCAAGCCGTCACACAGACCGCCACTTGCACTACCTCACCTCCTCCACCGATGACGGTGACTTCCAGGGTCCGGTAAATTTACTAGGCCAAGTTGTACTTTACAGACTTGTGGTTGCATTTGTTATACACAGGAGGTCATGACAAGATTCGGTCCTTAGGGTTACCTGGGCGGTTCTACCACAAACCACACTCTCGTGCACCCCTGCACCATACCCCCGAACCATCCGCCTAGATAAATAAGCAATTTGAGGTTTTTGGGAATGTAAAATAACCATATCCAACATATACCAGTCATTACCACCATGACTGCCCAACCAATTTTTCTCGGGATAAAAGTGATGCTTGGGCACTCTCGAGCCCATGAGTATCTAAGCAATACTAAGCATGGTATATGTCGGGACCTCGGATTTTCCAAACCCGGACCCTCTGTGTATTACTGCACTAGTCCCAGATCAAAGCTAGTGCACACAGTTAAACAGAAATGAATACATAACCAGCAACGCTTTATTACAATATTAAAGAGTACAGACCGAAAGGTCTCAGTATTACAATTGAGGTTTCAAGACCTCGCACACACGAAACACAGCGGAAGCAAAAGATAAACTCGGCGAAAACCCATCAATACGCCACAGGCAATTGACTGGGGAAGCGCGACCTAGAACTCCTGGAATCCTTCGTCGAATCCACCCGCGAAGAAGTCGTAGTCGCCTTCTTGAGCTTCGTACTCCTCTGGTTATTATTTTTGAGTGTAGCATGTGAGTACATAAAGTACTCCGCAAGTCTTGGGAAAAATGCAATAGATACAAGGCTTGACAAAGGAAGGCTATATGGTTCTTTTGCACAAAGCAACATTTTCATTCAATTACTTCTAATTATTTTTGAAGGCATCAATTTAATAAAGTAAATGTTTTAGCAGAAACTATCATTAACTTTCTAGTGAAGGTTCCATCTACCAACACTAGCCAACCAATTACAATTGGTCAAGTTTAAAACTGCGGGTTCCATCCACCCTCTCTGGCTCCAACTGCCAGGATACCCTTCCGAGAGTTCCCTCCACTCTCGGAATACAAAAACTTTGATTTTAAAACCAAAACCAATAAATCTACCATGTGAATGCATTCCTTGCCCGCCCTTGACCGTGGGCACGGCTATTCGAATAGTTTGACACTCTGCAGAGGTTGTACAACTTTACCCACAAGAGATAAATTATCATAAAAGTCAACACGCTTCCTTTGGCATGAGACCCAGATAAAATATCACAAAGCCTTTACCTTACTCTAATCTAGCTAGATACCACCACGAGGTTTCACCGCAGTAGGCTAACTGCGCCCAACCGAAGCCCCCTCTTGCGCTATATGAGTACAGTAAATCCCTGTCCCTCACTGTGAATAACCAGTTCATCCCTGGCACCCACTTTCCACTGGTGGCACCTAAACTAGACTATCATAAGTTAGTCAGCTAGGTCGTACCCATATAGACTTGTGGTTGTACGGTAGTGCTCAGTCTGGACAAACACAAGCGTCAGTCCTTAGTTGACTAGGGTGGAACATACACTTTACAAGATCTCGTGCTTCCTGCACCAATCCAAACCAACCATCCACCCTAATCTAAACCAATTTCCACATTTCATTTTATTTTAAAAGAACAGTGGCAACTCCAATTACCACTAAATTTGTAAACACAAGGGTATTATAATAAATCATAATTTCCCATTTTCAAGATTTCAAGAATATTACATAGCATGACTGAGCATTAAACTACCATTCTAATATCCACAAATAATTATGATACTCTCATTATTGAGACAAAGGAATTTCTAGGGTTACAAAGGTACATGGCATTAAAATTCAAGTGAGGGCATAACAAGGTTGGATATAACTAATGGCTTAAGATTTGAACTAATATTTTATATAAATAGCAATGCACATAATTTAAAATAATTAAAATATTTCAAAATCATAGGTTCAAGATGATCAAAGGAGACTTGCCTTCTTGTGCACCGGTTGGTCCCTCTTGCTGCGGTTCGACAAACTCTTCAGCGACGTCGGGTTCTACGCGCGAAACGACAAAATAAACAAAACAAATTCAAATAAAATTCAAATGAACTCCAAAAACTGCAAAACTAGAACCAAAAGATAGAGCTCAATTTTAGATGAATTTAGGAAAAAGAATCGGGTTAATCGGAGTTCGGATGAAGGAGAACGAGCGATCCAAAGTTTGCTGGGCGAGAAAATGCTGGAAAATAGCAAAAGTTACTGTTCACCCGAGAGCAGCACTTTTGGAAAGAAGGCTAGCGTCGGCGAGAGGAGGCATGGGTGGTGAATCTAACTAGCAAAATGGGTTGCTAGGGACCCAAGGCACACATAGGAAGCGACGGCACGCCAAACGGAGAACGATGACGGCACGAGCGGCTACAACGACATGGTTAGGAGAGAGGAATAAAACCCAGGCATAAAACATGGAGAAGTAGGGTGACCACAGGCTAGAACGCGGCTTGGTGAAGCTAGAAAAATTGTCGGCTCAGACAGAAACCCACCGAAGACGACGCAAACGACGTTTGAACGACGTCGGGAAGGAAAAAACAAAATCTTGATATCTTGGTGCTCGGTGAACGAAATCTAAACCATTTGGAGGGTAGCTACCTGGGATGGTTTGGCACAATGTGACGTGAACGGATTGGGGAAAACACCACCGGATAGATGGGGACACGAGATGCCATTGATGGCCATAGCGAGGTTCGGAGGCAAAAATTTGTGGAGGTTTTTCGGGGAAAAGGAAGTGAGCACGGCGTAGAACGCGACAAGGCAAGTCTAAAAAAATTACGGCAAGGGCTAAAGCTTACCGGAGGTGACGAATCGACGTCGGGAAGCGCTCTTGACCTAGATTGGGGAAAACTCGATTTCGGGAGATTGACTGCACCAAAACCAAATTAACTTGGCAAGAAGGTAGATGGCATATGATGGCACAATGTGACGCGAAAGGATCACAGAAAAACTCACCGATTAGCTCGAGACGCGACAAGCAAATTCGGGACCGAAGGGCCTCGATGCTGACAGCGTCCTGATCTTTGAGGGGACTTGCTACAGCTTGGGATGGGTTTAGACGGGTCAAGGGGTCGTATTTATAGCCTTGGAAGAGGTAGAAACCCGCTCCAATTCGCGGATTTTGGTTTAGAGTCCGTTTCAGAAAATCGGAGATAAAAGGCAAACGGATGAACGAAATGGAAAAAGGTCAATTGGGATGGATTCCTTGCGTGATTTGGCACAACTTTCCTTTTGGGAGGACATTGAAATAAGATCCAGATTGAAAGTTATTAAGAAAGAGGAAAAGGAAGGAAACTGTACAGAGCGAGAGATGGATGAGTGCGCGCGGGAGAAAACGCACGAACAGTACCTGGTACTGTTCATTCTCTCTCCTCTTTCTTTTTTTTGGAAATTTAAAATTGAGCTCAAACAAACTCCGCAAAATCCTAGAAAATACAGAAAAATTTCTTGTGACACAAGGAACACAAATAAAATACTTTTGGCAAATATTAATGTTTAATTTAATCATATTAAATCTTTTTAATTAATGAAAATTCCAATTAAGCTTTAATTAATTCCAGAAAAATCAAAATGGTGAATTTTATTTTAAAAGCTTCAAAAAGGCTCTGAAAATCAGGATGTTACAGTATATAATTACGGACTTATTTTTGAAAGGTTACTATTATGATTTTTGCTAGGGCGACAAGGTTCACAAATTCAAATATTCCAAAGAAGGTGTAACATTAATCAAGGTACACAATGGGATATAACAAGAATTTTAAATTAAACATGTATTTGCGTATAAAATAACAGCATGCAATTTGATAATTTAAACAAAAGTAATTTGCAGAAAATGTAGGTTCAACATTATCAAAATATCGACTCGCCTTGGTCACAGTGGGTTGGTTCGTGGTTGTCTTGAGCTTCTAGAGCTGCTACCGCGGCTTCCTCTTCCTGAGCCTCGTAAGCTAGTTTTATCTGCGCAAAAATTTGGATAAAAAGCGAATCAGTAAACCAAATAAACATTCACCAAAAAATCCAAATAACTCCAATATCAGATTTTAGTTTCATCGGGTAGACATGGGGTTTAGACAAATTTAGAGATTTGTTTCATTTGCTTTGGCGCTAGAGTAATCCCATTTTGATTAATTAAAGTTTAACCATAGTCATTTTTGTGCAACCTATTCTCTAATTACATTTGGGTGTCACAGCCTAGGTTGTTGACAATATCTTATAGCCTATCTTGCTAATGGTTAATTTCTACACCCTTTATTTGATAGGTCATTATTTCATGTGAGCATTCACCCTAATCATATTATTATTAAACCCTCACACTTGACAAAGAGTTAAAAGAATTACTTATCTTATATATAAGTATTGTTTTCTAACACATGATGATTAACCATGATCAAAGGTCCCTTAAATACCTTTATATGCTAATTAAGCTTCTGCACCACAGGAGTTGCCTTCCTAAATTTTCTTCAGATTTTCCTTGCTATACCCCCTACTGTTCTTGTGCTGCTACTCAAAAAAAAAAAAAAAAAAAACACATTAAAAACCCCAGAACTCAGCCTGGCGCTGCGGAGCCAGAGGCTCGAACGCGGGCGGTCGAGGCGAGTAAGAGGCGGGCGGGGCTAACCAACTGAGCTACGGGTGTTACCTGTTAGTATATGGGCACTATATGCTAATTAGCCGAGCAGCAGTGGGGAAGCCCGAGCAGAGGAAGGCCGGGGCGGAGACGGCGGTGGTGCGGTCGGCAGTGGGTTGCCCGAGGACTGGTGGCGACGGGCAAAATGGGACGCCCGGGTGTTGAGGAACCCGATGGTGCGGTCGGCGGGGGCCGGGGAACGCCGGAGAGGGGTCGGCGGCGTGCGGTGGCGGTGGCTTGAGGGAGGGTTCGACGCCGGCAGCGTGTAGACCAGGTGGGGCTCGGCTAAGGGTGGCGTTGAACTCCTAGTGTCTTGGAGAGGGTGTGGGCGCAAGGAATCGAGCGGTCGTGAAGCGGGGCGGTGGCGCGCTAGATGGCCAGCCGTGGGGAAGAAGGTGAGCTCCGGCGAAGGGGAAGGCATGGGGCTCAATTGCTCAGAGGAGGAGGGAAAGGGAAGTGCTGCGATACTTTTGCACCCCCCCGGGCGAGGCTTTTATAGAGGGAGAAGGCGTGGCGGCGAAGGGGGTGGTTGGTCGGTATGGGGCGGCGGTGGGTGAGTCAGCATGGCTACAGGAAAAACGTCGGGCGACTGACCTGGGCAGCGTGGCTGGCGTGGGGGTGACAAGCAAGGACAAGGCCGTGGTCCGGAGGGTTGTGGCCGTCGCGTGCTGCTGACCGGAGCCGTGCCTTCGGCATGGGTGGCGATGGGTAGTGATGAGGAGGGGACAGGCACCGGTGGTGGCAGAGGCTGACGCGGGAGTGGCGTGCGACGGGACAGCAGTGGGGGTCGCGGTGATGCGAGCGGAGGCACCGGGGACCGGTAGTCCGAAGGGTGGCGTGTGGGGGAGTGGGCTGCGGCGCCGCTGTCCGAGCGAAGGGCTTCGGCCCCCCTCTATCTGAATGCCGCGGGGTGAGGAGGGGAAAGCAACAGGGCGCGGGGGCGGGTGGCACTGGGCTGGCTGTGCTGGGACGCGGGAGAGAGAGAAAAGAGCAGGGCGCCGGGGCAGATGACGCTAGGCCGGCTGGCTGGGCTGGTCTGGCCGGCTGGCTGGCCCAATTCTTCTCTTTTTATTTTATTTTTTTGTTTTACCTTTAGGTTTATTCCTATTTGCACATACTTTTGTGAGGAAAATTTCTTGGCATATACTCTCTCCATATCTATTATTCTGGCCCCCTTTTCTTTTGTTTATCTTCATTATACCTTTATGTGTGCATATATTTATTTAATCTTATCTTTTCTCCCAATTCTTAATGGTTCTAAGTTTTTCCTTTGTTTAGCATTTAAACCAAAATTTTCAAGAAAATTTCCACAGGGCCCAGACATCAGAATATATTCAAAATAATTCCTGTTTTTCACAACATTCTCAAAGCTCATTTTGCATGACGCGGCGACGGTACTGTGGCAGGCAGCGTGAGCATGAGCGCTGGCAGGCAGCGACCGACGGAGTTCGCGAGGTGGCGGTGAGGAACGAGTGACGACAGAGCGTGCGAGGTGAGGTGGGGTGCGGCTTTGCCGAGCGAACGGAGGGAGAAGAAAAGAAAGAAGAAAGCTAGGGCAAGAGCCGGGCCCGCTAGGCAAAGAAAGGGAGTAGGAGGGAGGAGAGAGGAAAGAAAAGTGGGGCCCACATGTAATAAAGAGAAGGAAATGAAGGAAAAGAAAGAGAGAAATGCTTAAACATAATTTCAGAATTTGGATTTTTAATTTAAATTTTAATTCACATTAGGATTCACTAGTTTCTAATTTTGCGTGATATTAAAGTTCAAAAGTTGAATTTTTAGTTCAATTATTTAGATGCGGTTGTTTGATTCTTGGTTTGAGTTTAAAATTTAAATTTTAGTTTGGATTTGAGTGTAATTTGGAATTGGTTTAGAATTCATAATTCATGGTTTTATATTATTCCCCTATCTTTTATTAACACCATTATTATTTTTACTTTGGATATTATCTCTCATTATATTTATTTGCATGTAACAAAACTCAAAAGATTTCAAATAATCATTCAAAAGAAATTTGAATGCCAGCAAATTTGCAAAAAAAACACTTGAAATTTAGGATGTTACAACGGCATTGGCCGGCGCGGCTCATAGGGGCTGCAGCACGCTTGGAAACGATGACCAAAATGGTGGCGAGATGACGGCGAGCTTCTGGTGGGGCCAGCTATGGATAGCATGAGCATGGGAAGTGCCTCAGTACTTGGATCATGCCAGAGGTGTTGATTTGGCTAGAGGATGGTCGGGGATGGCCCGCAAGGACGGCCGGCATGGTGGTGGAGCTCCTCGGCCAACCATTGGGCGAACCGAGATATTGATTGAATTGAGGGGGTGGAGGTGATGCTCTCGTTACAAGGAATTGGGAAAGCACTCATCGAGGACGATGAATCGATGGCGGAATTAGAAAATGTCCGATTCTGTGAAAAACTCAATTCCCGTCAATTGACTGCACAAAAAATTAAGTAAAAATGGTGAATGAGTTGCTTAGATACTGAGACAGGGAATGACGTGAAAGCATTTTGAAAAAGATCACCGGAGTGCTCATAACGCGAGTTAGTGTGACGAACAATTTTTGGGGGCAGTGAGCTTGCGATGGAAACCGTGTTCTGGGCTCTAGGAAGTTTGTAAAAGGGGTCCACGGGTTAGACTAGATCACTAGGATTGCATTTGAGTGCTCAAAGGGAGAGGAAATGGATTGAAACGGCCAAGTTTAAGGCAATGTCCATCCCCAAATTTTAAAGCCTAGAGAATGAAAAACAAATGACTAAATGGCAAAGAAACAGATATGAATTGATTGCTTAAGTCGTGAGGATGGTTTTTCATTTTGGCACGAAGAGAAGATGGGGTTTGGATGGAAAGATAGCTTGGGGAAAGGAAGAGGCGTATGGCCCTCTATTTTGAACTTGCTTCAGTCACGTTGGGAAGATGAACACTGGCATGAAGTACTGTAGCATGAATAGTAACCAAGAGGAGAGAAAGAAAGAAATGAGAGAAACGAATAGGCCAAGAAGAAAGGAAAAAAAGGTTGGGCCTAGAAAAATACAACAGATATTTTTCTAGAGATTTGATATTTTTAGAGATTTGATTTTGAATTTTTGGAATTTGAATTGGAAATTCAGAATTTTAGCGAGAGATTGAAAATTGGAAATTTGAGATTTCTTCCAATACTTCACAAATAATCCAATTAAAATCCCAAAAATTTTAAATAATTAATTGGAATTAGTTTTCAAAGAAAATAAATTTTTGGGACATTACAATTCCAGTCGATCAAGATTGTCTCAAAAGCCACGACCAGTGAATCTGATATCACCATTGGCTCTACGGTCATGGTGGCCCCAATCAGTGGCTCTTTATTCTATTTTGCCTTGTCATTGACCGAGGTAAGCTTGGCAACAAAGTCCTTCATACAAGAAATATACTCCCATTGGTGTGTTTTCTCTGTTCTCCTTATAAGAGAAGGTGTATGATTATAAGAAAAACTCTTAGAGTCATAGTATAAGCCTATCTACGAGGGAATTTTGGTCTTATAAGCTTGTGCAGTAAGAAGAGCGATCGCAGGAGTAGTCGGAGGGGCACTCAGAGGAACAGTCGGGGTAGTGGCCGATGGAGCATGGTGTGATGCTGATGCTCCATATGACTTCTTCATACTTTGATGCCTCTTAGGACTCTGAGGAGAATCCTTTGAGCTCTCAGTTAACTCACCACTCTCTGACCTGACCATCTACATATCATAAGTGTTGCAACACACCGATCAATAAATATAAAATTGATGGAAAGTGTTATTATTTTACCTTAAGTCTTTTGATCCTGTCTTCCTTCTACTTGGGCTCCCCCCGCTGATCATCTTAACCCTTTCTCTCACCTCAGCAGGAGACAGAGTTATGAAATCAAGAAAGAAGTAAAACCTTAAGGTCAGAAAAACATGACAAAAATCAATTAGTCATAATTTTTGATGTTTACCTTCCTAAGAATCCCTAGTTGAGTCTATTGCACCCTCATACCAAAGCATGATGGGTCACGTGACTTTAGAGGACTAATACGGCGCATAGAAAAATCCTTCACCATGTGCTATGAAGTTAATCCTCTATCCTTGAGATGGACAATAGCATCGACCCATCGCCTTATCTTCCCCTCCTTCGAGGAAGACCTACACCTTGGATTCTCGATTGCAATCCGACCAGTTAAGGAAAGGCTATCTTCTTTGCTAAGCATCATGTAGAACCACAACTTCTTCCAAGATGGCCACGAAGACTTGGAATACATTGGAATGTATTCTCCTACCTTGCTACCATGAAGCCGCAGAGCGCAACCCCTCGGGTGACGCTACTAATTTTCCAGATTTCCCATAATCTTGTAGAAGTATTTAAGGAGCTCTAAACTTGGTGGAATCCCCAAATACGCAACACAGAGATGACGAAGATGCTCAAGTTGGTGATCAAATTGGGGGCCAGATTAACCAATTCGATCCTATAGAACTCCAGGACCTTCGATAAGAATGGATGTACCAACAGCTTGATTCCACACTCTATGTATGCCCAGAATATCGAGATTTCATCATCATTTCCGCTCGAAAAATTCTCTTCGATTGCCGACTTCCATAGGATCAAAACCCTGTCAGGTAGCTACCCTTCCTCTTCCATAGCCTTTAGCTTCTTTGTTCCAAGCTCAGGCACTAACCAATTGGTAATCAAATCTGCTGTTTTGGCTAAGTGGCAAAAAAATCAAGTAGGGGATAAAAAAGACTCAAAGCTATAGCCGAAGAGTGCTAGGGCGGAGAAGGAGATAAAAGGATTTTCTAAAAGTGCGAAGCCAACAGGTAATGCGCCAGGGGTTTTATAAGGGTTTTTCTCTAACTGCAAATAGTGGTTATCCGATCTGAAGCCCAACGGACATGAAACCTTTTAGTTTTCTAGTTGGTTTCTCAACTTTAAAGTGAATAAAACTAGTTCTTTACTCTTACCGTTAAGGGAGTAGTTTCCTGATTGCAATTCAATCAAAAAGATTTTAGATCATAAATTCACTTAAAGTTTAGGGGATAGCTTATTAGGATTGAATAAATCCTTAAATATGACTTTAAATATTTAATTAAGGCCAAAAGACCTCTATGGTCGTAAGCCTCCAGAGGCTACTTCCTAAGTACCCTGGTCAAAGATCCACTATGCAACTTACCCGACTAGGTGACCACTCAGAGATTATGTGAACTGGTACATGGGCCTGTTTCTAGGGAAGTTCTTCTATGTGATGGATAGAACATGTGCTTTGTCCACTTAAAACAACACGACACTTTGGCCCTAAGTCTTTTGATAACAACTGCCATGCAGTTGTTCCCTACGTTCGTCTCTTTTTGACAACAATCAATGATTTGGTGTCCTCTCTCTGACAATAACCACTTCCTCGATCAAACACGCTGATTCCATGAGGCGTCTTCCCAGGCGGACAATTGATGCCCCTTCAATGGTATTTAAGGGGTGACGAGAGAAGACAGAAGGAGAGATTGAAGACAATTCGACAATTCAGAGTCAAGTAGATCACGCGTGTTATATTCTTCTAAACCAGTGGGAAGAATATAGAGATTAGGGTTAGTTTCATGCTTTTGTATAGGCATTATGTAACCAATCCATAATAATAAAGAGCATTCCCATTCCGTCACAACGAATTTAGCCGTTTTTTCATATTATTTCATAAGATTTGTGACTTAATCATCGACAATACACTCTGATAGAATGTACCCTCTAGAAACGATGAACTCATGGACTGTTGATGAGATGTGTATCTCAAAAGGATGGTTAGCATTTACTATCTAAAATACATGGAGTCTGTAGAGCACATTATTTGTACATTAGTAAAGCCTTCTGATAAGGATACTATTGGCTAACTGCCCTCCTTCATGCAAAGGAATTTTTGTTAGAGTGTGCACAATGTCAGTTCCATAGGTGATAAGTACATCAATCTACACAAGCTCTCTAAATTATACCACTTTTTGGCCTTTTGCAAACTGGGGGTTAGATATTTTGGGACCTTTCCTAAAAGCACGGAGGCTTTAAATTCCTTTTTGTAATGATTAATACATTCGCAAAATAGATCGAGGCTAAGCTAGTTGTTAAAATAACAACAGAAGTAGCCAACAAATTCATAACTAAAAACATGATTATTTGTTTTGGTGTCCCTAGTTATATAATCATAGATAATGGTAATGGTTATAAAGATTGGATCTACTCGGATAGATCATTATAATGATAACAATCAAGAAGATCATCGGGTCGATGATATTAACATAAAAGATGTGGCAAATGATTAAAAATTTCTTTTGAAAAACAGATAAATCATAAGTGGGATAAACCATCACCACTAATTTTTATTTTTAAGTAGTAGAAATTAGATGATAAATCATATACATATCAACTATTGACAAATAATAGAATATTTCTTTTATCCCCGTGTAGAGGAGCCCAAGCGCCATGTCCATACGAACGAATCGCCCGAAGAAAGAAATTGGATCGCACGCACGTTGGGAGCAGTCGGATCGAGTTCCCACCGCCCGCGCACGGGGAGAGGGCCCATGGATTCCCTTTTACCTGTGACGTGGAGGGGCCGTTTGGATAATGGGTCACAAAAATGAACAGGGTTGATATATAAGATGTAACATGGGCTGCTGGCTAATGCGCTGCTCTTCGTTGCAACTAGCCACATAAGCGCGGCGCACGCCGCGCTAGCTACGGTGTGGACCAAAGTAAAAGAGACGATAATTCGCAGGGAGTTTAATTTAAAAAAATCGAGGGCACATGCGTAATTCCGGGAAAGTCAAAGGGTTTTTTTAAAACCGAGGACTTGTAAGGGCCTGTACGTAAGTAAATAAGGACTTATACGTAATTTCGGAAACCCACGGGGCGCCATCCAAATTTTTTAAAAAAAACTTGCAGGACCTTTTTGCGAGGAAAAAGGACCTTTACGTAATTTCCGAAAATAGAAGGGAAATGGGTCTCCCGACCGTACGCAAAAGGACGGCGGCACGCGTCGGGCGAACGGAGCGGCGGGGCGACGTGGACAGCCTCGCTGCCCCGGAACCCTTCCGCTAATATGGCGGTGACGATACAGCAACATAGCATCTTCAGTTCAAAAAAAAAACATAGCATCTTCCCCGTCCTCTCCTCTCTCTTGCTTCAAATGACAGGTGGACCCACTATTGCTTATCCTCTTCTTAGTTTCTTTTTTTCTATTTCCCAATAGGAAATCTCAAAAATAGGATATTTTAATTAATTTCCTATCGAAAATTCCAACAGTAACTCACAGCGCCCACAGGTTTGTCTGGACTCCGCAAGTAGCCACAGTATCTCACGCGCACACACTCACACACACATATGGATGTATCTAATATACACACTTGAAGTGAAACAGAACTGAAATGCTCACAATTTGTACTTATCTTACCTGCATATGTAGGACTCAAATTACAGCGAAATTGGATCCGCTACTCACGCCATGACTGAGGATTCAACCGTTTTGGTATGTAAAGCGCTACACAATTTGCATCACAAGTGAGTATAAACGCGGTTGATTTCATCGCATGGATGCACGGCTTAAGAGAGCAGGATACGTTGCTCCCGGATATCGGTATATTAGCATTTTCATGTTTTTATGTGTTGTGAGATAATTATTTGAATTGACACGTTACCTAATGGTCCTAATCCAAACCCATTAGTCCTATAAGCCCACAAGGCATGTCAGATTAATTTAGTCTTATATTCTTATTCTATCGAGAGAGTAGATCACCAAACAAAAATAGAAAGAGATTGTCGAGACTGCTTCGTGTGTATCCTTCTGTTTTCGTGTATTTGATTGTTGGCAAAATAACAACTATAACATTATGCATCCGTTTCTTTCCTTTTTGATTGAAATTAAAATTGCGCATCTGTTTTCTTTTCGTTACTGTGTTGTCTTTGACCAGTGGCGGATCCAGGAAAAATTTTAGGAGGGGCTGAACAAAAGTGATACAGCGACATAACTCCACTATACCCCTCCTACACCATACATCTATAGCTAAAAATTTATGGGGGCTCTAGGGGGCTCCAAGAGTCCGATAGCGGTAGGGGGGGCTTGAGCTCCCCCGCCCCACCGCTGGATCCGCCCCTGTCTTTGACGATATTGTGGAATTATTGCAAGTTGTGTTACTTCCAATCTTGATTAAACACTAGAGACGTCGAGAACTATACTGTGGCTTAGGATTGGGGTTAACAGTGTTCGGCCGTGTGTTGCTAGAGCCGAATCATGCCATAGTTGCTTTAGGTGAACACTTTTTTTTGGGTGAAATAAGACCTTGTTTGGAATTTGAGAATTTTTGATTTATGTAAAAATTAAACTGTTTTTATAAAAATTATAAAAAAATCTGCCTAAGTTATTTTACTTTTCATGGCAGTTTTGTTACCAATTTATATCTTTGTTTGTCTCTAGTGAGAATGGTAGCGTGGCACCAAATCAAAGAAAGTTGTGTGACCATACAAAGCTAAAGCAAATTTCTTAAGATTGCACCTTAGTTCTTCAGTTTTCAGTGCCCAAGATATTTTGATTGATTGGTAGGACCAAGGATGCACTACTGGGAAGCTGAGTCCTGATGAAGAGCAAGTTTCAAAATTCAGTTGTTTGTTTTACTCTTGATGGATTCCTGAATGATTTTACTACATTGGCAGCTGCAGCACTTGAATTTTTGGAAGGCAATAAATAGTTCTGGACACAGAATTTATGGAAACTGGGTTAGCTCTAATGAAAACTGATATCATACAGCCATTACTTAGATCTCTCTTTATGTATTTCTTTGATATTCACTTGCCACTTTGGATTAAGGAAGTCATCTTGTCCAAAGTAACATTACCACACATGAGTTCATCACAGACGGGTTGTAACCCTCACAAAAGACGGTTTCTAAACCGTTTGATTTATTGCGTCAGTGATAACAGATGATTATCACATACGGCTCCCAAACCGTATGTGATAAGTCACAGCACAAACAGTTTTTTAAAATAATCATCTATGATATCCGACATATCACAAATAGCTAATAAAAAAAACATCTGTGATGGTCTACATATCACAAACGGTTTTGTGTTAAAAATCGTCTGTAATAGTTCTTTATATATCTAAATTTTTTTCTGTTTTTTTAGCTAACCTCAGGAAACGCTAGTCATGCTCTCTGAAAACAAGTAAGCATGTTACAATAAATAATAGATAAGTGAACCACAACTCAAAGTGATTTACAATTTAAAGTGAATTATAACTCAAAATTAATTACAAAAGAATGTTTATGTATTATCGTTAGAGTTACAATTGAATTACAACTCAAAGTGAATTACAATTGAATCAAATATTTGAATATGTATTAATTGATGTCACTAGAGTGAAACTCTCCTTTTGAGTCAATGAACTCCGTCATCAAGAAGGTGGAGAGCCATCTTCGAACGCCCAAGAGTTCGTTCAAATCAAATGTACTTGATTTGATTGTCATCCCTGTCGTTAGGAGTAAAGTAGTAAGTATATATATTTAAATTGATAATTATAAAATAATTATTGCGAGATTGACAAACCTTTGGATCATTCACTTTAGCATTCATGATTTTTTTGCATATGATAACAAACGTAGAATGTACATAGGTTGCCTTGTAGTTGCTGGTGGTACTGCAAAAATAGAATTACATGCATAGAAATAGTCAGTTCGAGAGGCATTATTACGAAGTATGATATAAGATTATTGTGTTGTAGCGTGTACTGAAAATCACGTCCTGTGTTATAGTGTGGTGCTCGATTCTTTATGTCTCTCTCCCCTGGCAACATAGGTGCTGAACGACTTACATGATTCCAAAAAGTTATCTTTAGCCATTGCAAACGAAGGAAAAAACTATAATAGAGTTATCTATGGAGGAAATAAACATATCTATCGAGTGTTTGTTGCATAAGGGTGAAGTCGTGATTGTTCTTGATTAAGGAATTAAGGTATATTATCTTGTTCCACTTTCGTACAATAACTATAAGGATTCATTGCCGCCTACTCATGTATATCGTTATAGTCATTAAACCTAAGTTCGTATTGCGTATGAAGTACACATAAAATTTGTATAGCAATTAGTGAAACACTTACTGCTGGTTGTAGGACACAAGTATGTAGTCCTTGTTGCCTTGAGCAAGCAATCTTGTCATTATGTAATTTTTGACGTAGGATGCATCTTAGCTTAGGTGATGCATTGCTTAAGGATCAACTATGGGTCAAGAAAACCCATCGGTTCTCTCTATAACCGTGTTTGTATCTACATATAAATAATGAGTTATGATATTTATCGGTATTACATGAATATAGAACTTGATTGTACACACTTACAGTGTCCGGTATCGTAAAAGTGAGGCATCGAGATTGAATAGTTGGAATAAGTCGTCGAAGCTCTCGACGAAGAAGCTCATGAATATAGAACTTGATTGTACACACTTACAGTGTCCGGTATCATAAAAGTGAGGCATCGAGATTGAATAGTTGGAATAAGTCGTCGAAGCTCTCGACGAAGAAGCTGTGTCATGGAGGAAATGCCTCTCTGCATATCTGAAAGTAAATCCAATAGGCTGGTTTGTCCTCCACTCGTTGGTCCTCCGCATGTACCAGGCATGCAAACTCACGCAACCTATTCCAATGCAGGGTAATAGTGTGTCGGGGACCAATGGCATTCCGAGGGAGAACATGCAGGGCTCGCGAGGCACCTTAATCTTTTTCGATTTGGCCTTAGCGCCTCACTTATGACACATCTTTCTAGGAGACGACTCGGCACAACCCAATGCATTATTCAATAGACACTATAAAGCCCTTTGCTGAGCAACTGAAGCACTGAGCATACACGTGTCATTCAAAAAGACTGTAATCTAAACTCGTTGGTTGCAGACATATCTTGACTATTTGTGCAGATGAAAATGATGGGCTGATGCAAACGATCCTTTTTTTTTCAAGGTTTTGGCCATAGTTCAACCATCTGAAATGGAGTTATATTTTGTCCAGAGAGACTAGAACTAAACGTTGTGTCCTCAACCACTTCAAAGAATCTGTCGAGCAGCAACTGGAATTGATTCTCAACTTTTAACACAAAATTGAATCCTCCAGGAATACAAACCTTCACTTATGAATATCTCCTCAAAGCTGCTACGGTACTTGTGCTACGGCAAGAATGCCAGATAGACCTAGCAGAGGCAATTAATCATTCAAAATGTGCCGAGTGAATCGCTCAGTAATGTTAGACCCAAGGCACAAAAGCGACACATATATCGCTTCCTGAGTGATTAGGCATGAAAATGACCAGTAGATATCTATATATACTATATCTAGTGATTTGGTACCAGCCATTCTGATGTGGACCAATTAATAATTAGTTGATGCGTATGGATAGCCCGATCTTTTCCGGTACGATCAATAAGGTTCCTTCTCCTTGGATAGAGTCTTCTCCTTTTCTTGATGCAGCAAATAATATTGATAAAGGCAATTTGTACTAGTATGCAAGGCGCACACTAGAAGCAATTCGCCGAACTCCCCAAACCGTGAATTCAGCAAGAAGACACGAATTAGAATAGATAAAGCTTTTAGATTCAATGGGTAATATCAAGAATCTCCTATTCTTGCTTTGCACCAACTCAGCAAACTCCAAACGAGAAAACGTTGCAATCACGCAATCTGGCCGCCACCAATCATCATGGCGATTTTCTCCTTTATTTCACTAGTATAAAAACTTATCATATCATAGCCTAAGTTACAATCGGGTTAAGGCCCTGGCCTTATATTGATGCACAATGCACGACCTTGACTAAAAGTCACGCACAACCTGGCCTAAGGCCGAAACAAACTCCAATACAAACTAAAAAGGAAATATCTAAACTACTACCACCGTATTCTCTCTCAATTTGCGACGTGATTATAAGGATTTTGTGGCTGGCACCTTGTTCATTGTATGGGGCTTCGAAATAGCTTTCCAACGAGTCCAAGAATGTCTAAATCAGACTCCGTTTGTGAAAGTTATGGGTGTTTTAGTGTTGGACTTCCTGTCTGACCCGAACCGAATCCGAACTGAATTCAAATCTGTATATATTTTCTTTTCTTGTTCAAGGGGCTTCTAAATCCATTTGGAACCTGAAAAGGAACCCTTCTCAACCTTTGTAAAATCATGGTGTGGTCGGATTTTACCCTTACTTGCATTGCAATACTCGGACTCTTTATGTTTGGCAGGTCTCGTGCGTCTCTCCGGACAGCTCGTGCAGCATCCAATGAAGTTGCCATAACTTTATGTAGAAAGTTCCAAATCAAGCGCCGTTTGATTCGTTGGAAAGTAGACTTCATTAGCTTTCCAAATATGTATTTTGTGTGCATTATAAACCTCAGAATTGGCGTTGAGAACTTCATGAACATTGTGGACATAACTGCAATCACGAGAACTTGATTGATCTAGTGTCTTCCTCTTTAGCCAAACTAACTTTCTTTCTTCTCCATCCACACCTCTAATTACATGCATTGTTGTCTTGTTTGCACTGCGCAAAGGAGGAATCACATAAGCATCCGCACGAACTAGGATATTCTTCTCTCTCCCACAACTGATTGCTTTTTTCTCCTTGCGCAATTCAGCACTACTAATCCTTGTAACTTCAGATTGTATAGATGAAGTACAAATCAATGTAGCATTCACACTCTTAGCCACATCACATTCATCTATAAGAACCAAAACTGGAGCAATGTACAATGCAAATATGCACCCACCAACAAGAATCTTGATCGCTAGATCCAAAATTACAAAACAAGAAGTGCTATTCTTTTTCTCCCTCAGATTCACAGCCCAAATAAGGCCTTACTGCACCAGAATAACATAAAATTTTACCAACTAGAGTACAGATTGAGCACCAAGATATCTTTAGCAACCGCCTGAGGTATCCCAAGCCAAGAAGATGAAATGCTCGCAAATAAGCCCAAGATTCACCACTTTCTCCAAAGCTAATCCTCACAAGAAGTCTAGAGTACATGAGAGGAGACAATAAGAAAGGGAAATCTGATCTGACGAACGCCACACCGGGATTTGCTCAGCGCCTTGGTCGCTGCCCAGATCACTACGCATGTAGCTAACGGTCACGACGCCAAGTCTGTGCAGCCTCTCTTGTCTCCCTTGCATGCTTGAGCCTGGGTGGATGAACTTAGGTTATTCATCCCTGCTGGGCGGCTGGGCAGGCCCATCTATGGGGGTATTCGGGGTGGGCCGGAGGGAGGACGGTTGGATGGTTAACCACAAGTCTCCATCCCAACCTCTTAAATAGATGGGCTAGTCAGTCACATGTAACTCTTAGTAATACTATCTACTTAGTGCAATGGGGGAACCCGATAAACCCATACATATAGGATTTAACTTACTACACTTATGTACGTTTTTCAAAGTGATAAGGCCAAATCCGCTAAGTCATAAGTTTTGATCCATCTTGATCATACCAGCTTCTACATGACATAAATTGCCTTCCCAAGTGCCGCTCACGCACTGCGGTTTTCTTTCAAAACCATTTCTGGTATTTTGGTTAAACTATCAAAATACCCTTCCTTAACCCGGTCATCTCCTTCCATTGCAAGCAATCGCCATGCTTGCCACGTGTAAGTGCACCATTGGCTTGCTATGTGTTGGTAAGTCTCTCCTATTTCGATTCCACCGAACCACGCCTCACATGGACCGACCAAACCACATGGTGCAAACCCGCTGTTCAAATTTTCCTTCAATATTTCTCACTTATCATGCCATGCTTGAGCTCACCATCTCACCTGGTATTCTTGATCGTTTTGGGCCTCGGTTCCGCCATGAGCGTAGCCCTGATTCTCGCCGTTGACCATGGTTACTCCAAGCGACCCTGCACATCCAAAGATAAAGAAATTATTTTTGGGCACAAGTTCGTTATAACTTGACCCATATTAACAATAACATGTCTCATACAAACTATAACCAATGACCTAGGTCACTAAATCATTCTATGACTCAAAATTCCCAAAATCATCCATTTCTATAACATGTCCAGAAAAATATGCAAATTTGCAAATTCCATAATTTTCACCCCATTAAAATAACAATGGTTTATCACAACAAAAATATGGATCTTCTCACATGGTCCTTTAATTCCACTGCTCGATAGTTGTTGAGATGGGTGACTG
Source organism: Dendrocalamus sinicus (assembly GCA_036346575.1). Taxonomy (NCBI): domain Eukaryota; kingdom Viridiplantae; phylum Streptophyta; class Magnoliopsida; order Poales; family Poaceae; genus Dendrocalamus; species Dendrocalamus sinicus. The sequence continues at coordinate 16,903,085 of CM070648.1, forward strand.
GTATCCTATTTCTTTGGAATTTGAATATGTGTGCTATAAAAATTATTAGATAAATCATAATAAGATTAGGACTCATGTTTCTCTTTGGAGTTAGATTTTTACTCCTCTTTGAAAGAGAACTAAGGGGATTATATAAAGCCACAAGATGTGGTAGTAGAGAACCTAGGCATAGAAGCAAACCATAAGCCAAGTAAGAGAAACTCATCTAAAATAAGACTGCCCGAGAGAATTAGAGGTTAGGTTATTCTTTAGCACTATATTATCTTACAGGATAAGAACCCAAGTGTCCTAAAAGGTTCGAGAGGGCTATAAGAGAGCATCAATTTATTGTACTTTTTTGATGTCGTACTTAAAAAATTTGCGGTCGTTATTACCAAATCTTTTTTGTCGCCGTGGTTGCTTCGTCACCACTATCTCGGTTCTCTCTACAAGATTTATCCCCATCGTTCTTGATATCATGCACACTCAATCTGTATCTTACAGACTATGATCTGATCTAGGGGCTACGTGCGTAAGGAGATGCATCATAGTATAACAGTAGTTTTTTTTTTTTTGTGAAACTAGTAGCCCTGGCAGGCGGAAATAAATCCTATGAGATTTTTTTTCATCTTTAGATCGTTGCAAAAAAATGATTGATTTATTTTATCACATGTCTTGAGATTGAAATGAAAGTTGACGAAGTCTCGTTGGATTTTCTTCTCCCGGCAGGCTAGTTTACATGTATTGTATGTGAACCACCCAACCGAGTAGACGAGTCGTTGAAAAGGATGGTTGTGGTCCGCACGATGCCCAGCGGGCATGGAATGGTTCCAAGCCTGGGCTGGTCGGCTCTGCCGCCTCCCCGAGCTGCATTGCTAGAGAGGGAATCCTCGGCGGCCATGCGAATTCATGCTTCAGGGGAGCCGGGCGAGCGGCCTCGAAAGGGAAGCTAAGAAAGCGACCTTTACATGCATGTTAATGTGCCCATCCAATCGATAACGGTTTGCATTGTGGAGATGTTGCTTGATTAGCAGTACATTCTGCACAATTCGATACTAGTTAGTACTGGTAGTAGTATATATATATATTTGCTGCTATGAGTGTGTCTAAGGCTCTAAGCCGTTGATACTTCAGTCAATACTTTGGTCAAGTGGCGCCCCTCCTCCAACCCAGCCGCCCCTCCTCCCCTTCTCCGCCTCCACCAGCCCTCATCCACTCCAGCAAGCTCTCAATCGTCTTGATTCCCTTCCTCCACTTCCAAAATCAAGATGTAGGGAAGCAGCTCTACTCGTCCTACTCAATTCTCAATCAGACGTACGAGAACGCGTGCAACACGATGATTGCTTTTTGTTGGCAAATGCCGGCGACGACGATAACTATTATGTAAATCTTGGTAAAGTTAGGTGCTTCACGTTTAGTTACGCAGTTTAATATCAATTACAAGTCCGATGAAATGAGGATTCAATTCGGTTGCATAGCATATAAGTTTAACCCCATCTGCGGACTCGTAACCTAGCTTCGTCCATGGATACCGGTGTCAATTGTTTAGACTTGTAGTTTGTTTTGAACCAAAATGATAAGCAACATAAGCAATAGGATTTGGTAGTTCACAAACAGAAGGATGCTTTACCTTATTTAACTTCCCTTACTAACATGATGCGGTACAAAATTACGTGTGTAAGCTCTAGCTCTATCCTTTAAGTTAATACCTACCCTACAGTTTAAGGACCTTCCAATAGGTACCTTTGATTGTAGATCATCGGGTTGCAACTAATTAACAGCTCACTTACCTGAAGCGCCATAGAAAGTCTCGGAGGGAGAAATATAGCTGGTCTCAGTAAATGAGATCGATTGCAGTAGATAAGGAACAAAACAGATGATGCCCGAAGAGAAGTAGAGGGTGATCAGAAGCAACCATAATCTCACTGTTAATTCCTTCATACGACCAAACCTCTTGTACATCTTTTCGCACAAAATCATCACAACCCAAAAGATTACAAACACTAAACCACACACAAAACCCTTTTTCTTTTGTGGCCTTGCATTGATTGGATTTTGACGTGGCCACATATCTCTCGCTATCAATCAACCGCCCATTCCTCCCCGTCAACTACCCAGATCAGATCTCCGACCAGGTCAGGTCACCACCGTACATTTGATTTTCCTCCTCCTCAAAATACACTTACAACTCGTGCTAGCACCGTATATTCTACGTATGTGTACACTCTCTAGTAGACTCTGCTACAGTACACGTGTGGCCAGCACATTGTTTGCGATTGCTTCGCCCTCACGCAGCCGCCACACGCTTGAGCTCCGACGTGTGGTACGGCGCCCACGCCTGCAGCGGCGACGCCAGCGCCGGCCGGCCCTTCCACGCCTGAGACCCCCGCGGAGGCGTTGTTGGAACTGTCCGCTCTGCCGGTTCGGCCGCGTCGTCAGCTAGTAGCCAAACCTTTACCGACCCGTCGAGGCTGCCGCTGTACACCACGAACCGCCGCTTGCCGTCCGCCGCCTCCTCGTCCATGGCCACGCACTTGACCGGCCCCTTGTGACCGGTGAGCACGGCGAGGGAGACGTGCTCCGCGCCCTCGCGCCGCCACGCGCAGAGAGTCCGGTCGGCCGAGCCGCTCACGACGACGTCCCCGGCCACCGCGAGGCACATGACCGCCATCTTGTGTCCCTTGAGCACACCGCCGTATCTTGCCTCCCGGTGGATCCAGTGCCAGTAGGTGACCAGGCCGTCCGATGAGCCGACGTACACGACGCGGTCCCTGGGCGAGACGGCGATCGCGGTGACCGCGCTCTCGCCCTTCCTGAGCACCCTCTCCAGGACGTGCCTCGTCGCGTCGCCCTTGGCGGCTGCATCCCACCGCCACACCTTGACGGTCCCGTCCGCAGAGCCGGTGAACACGACGTTGTCGAAGCCGGCCGCGGCCACGGTGTTGACGGCGTCGTCGTGCGCGCGCACCGACTCGAGGCACTTGGAGTCGGACACGCGCCACACCTTGAAGGTCCTGTCCCACGAGCCGGAGTAAAGCAGCCCGGCGCCCTCGTCGAGGCTGAGGCAGGACACGGCGTCGGAGTGCCGGAGCCACACGGCGCGCGCGCGGCGTCCCCGGTGCGTCTCGACGTAGCACGATGGGTTGACGGAACTCTTCAGGTAATCCGCGAGCCTAGGGAGCGACCCCACACGGCGGTGCACGGTGGGGTCGTCCGCGTCGGCGCGCCACACCCGGACCTTGCCGTCCTGGTGGCCGGTGAAGATGCGGCCGTCGTCTGCAACAACGATGGCCTTGACCAGACCGCTCCCGGTCCTGAACCCCGTGAGCTCGCGCCGGTCCCGCCACACCCGCAAGTTCTCCGAATCCGTGCCGGTGTAGAGCACGTCCCTGGCGGCCGCCAACGAGTACACGTGTCCGTCCTCCTTGACCAGCGACGCGATGAGCCCGGTCGCCCCTGCCTCGGCGGCATCACCCCCGGCACCAAGGCACGGGAGGTGCGCCCACGGCGACTTGGGCGGGGTGGAGACGCTGTATCGAGACGGCGAGGAGGCCGCGGAGGCGTCGTAGCCGTCCGTGGTGTTGCAGGACGAAGAGCTGCACCCGTCGTCGTCGGAGGCGGAGGAGGAGAAGGACTTGGGCGAGGCGGCCACGGCGGCCGGGTCGGCGCGGAGGAAGTGGAGGAATTTCTTGTGGTTGCCCATGGTGAAGGCAGAGGAGGAGGAGAAGATCTAGGTCGCGGTGCACGCTTGTGGTCTCGACTCTCGATCGATCTGGGGCTTTCTAAGGACCGGAGGAGGCTATGGCGCATAGCTCTAGCTAGCTTGCGAGGTTGGAGAAGAAGAATACGCAGCAGCGGCGGTATATATGCGGGTAGAGACACGGAGAAAAGGAATTTTTGGTATACACAGTACTTTTTGAAACTGTAATTATAAAAAAGGAGTGTCTAGGTATCACCTGGATGTTTTGGCTATTAGATCTCTAATCCAATGGTCCTAAATCTGGATGATAGTTAGGAAAAAAATATGGGATGATGTTTAACAAAACCCTTATAGAAATATCTATATATGACTTGTATTAGCAAAAATAGTATTTTTGCCGTTCGATAGTCAGACGGCAATGCCGTAAGGCTAATACATATGACCTAGAACTTGATCACCAGACGGCAGGCAACCTGCCGCCCCGCCATCGAACACCAGATAATTAAGCACCAGGCAACCTCCTTTGAACCATTACACAAGTTTTTGACCAGCTGACGTACCACATAAGACATATGGTCAACACAAGACAAGGCCATACGTGCGGAGGTAGACGCGGCAAGGAAATAGCAGTGATTCAGATAAGTGAGCCATATCTCATCCTGTGCGATGCGTTTTTTAATATTATATGTACTCCTATAAATATTCATAAGACATAAAACTCTTCAAAAAAAAAAGACAATTACTATGATTGTATCATAAGGCTGCACATAAAATTTCGTAATTTTTGGAACTCGTTTGCTATATATAACAACTCTAAGAAATATCATAATCATATAAATTTTTGAGCAATATTCACAGTGTATAAATTTATCAAAAAATCACACAATTAAGTAAGTTGTGTTAGGAGGCTACAGATAAAATTTTATAATTTTTAAGCTTATTTACTATATTTAAAATTTTAAATAAATAGTATGTAAAAATAATTAAGGCATGTAATTAAGCCAGCTAATTAGATGGCTTAATTACCTGGTGGCGGGGCCACTGGACTCCAGGCGTCAAAAATATTATTTTTGCTAATATGATACGTATACGGATATTTTTATAATTATAAATGCAAACAGTGCTATATATATAAAAAATTCTAAAGAAAGAGGGGGTATATGCCGTGGGTGCGACAGGTGGATCCGGGTCGACCGATCGTCCATTTAAGGGTTTCGATTTCGAGCTTGACGTTCTTTTTTCCAGTTCTAGAATCTTAATTATTTATTCCTTCTTTTTTGGATGGTTTCGGACTCTAGGGTGGTGTCTGATGGCGGGCGTTGGTACGTACGTGTGGAAAAAATTAGGGGGTGTTTGGTTGCCAGCTATAATTTACCACGTCTAGGATTAGGCGAGTTTGACCAACTTTGGGAGCTGTTTGGTTGCAGCCACAGTTGTGGCAAGATTCCCTTCCAGCAAACTAGGTCCCACGCGTCAATGACTCAAAAAAGTGTGGTAAGATTCCCTTAGGCTTGCTAAGGTGTGACAAAGAATTTGAGCACCTCAACTTATACAAGTGTGGTAATTTTTGTTGGCAAAGTGTGACTAGCAACCAAACAGTCCCTTAGTCTATACGCCACTTAATTTTCACGACAGAATAATCTACACATGTAAATGCATTTAATTCGAAACTGCAAGTTAAGAATAGCATTAGCACGTATGTTTAGCAAAAGATGCATCGATTAGTATTTGCATTGATTTGTAAACTTAACCCAAAAAACCCCGGGATTATCTTGGTTGGCATTGGTCACTGGATTGATTGGGGTCATGTTCAATTTGACTGTAGCTTTTGGTTAAAATAATAATATAGTGGTTGTTATTTTTTTATGAGATAATCAATTAAAAAATATTGTTATATCTCTATAGATAACAAAAAAGAAAAAATTTTAAAAATAAAGAGAGACAAAGCCATATTAAAAAACTAATATATTTAAAATATTTTTGGTTTCTAAAAACTAAAAGCTAAAAGTTATCGTTGTTTAGAACGGATGTAGTGTCTAACCCATCTAGCTAGCTGGGGGAGTCCTTTTGTTCTTGCGCCTGATCAAGGCCCTGTTTATTTCGGTTTAAGCTTCTGACTTCTGATTTATTTTTCACTATTCCTAAGTTTTATTTTTTTTTGGTTTTTTGGCTTTTTTGAGCTTTTTTGCCTGTTCTTTTTTCTTGTATTCGTTTGCATTGTTTATGATAGGCTAACCTGTTTTTTCTATTCTTAAATTTTTTAAATTTAATTATGCCAAATAAGCCACCATTAGCTACAATACAATTTCAACCAGCTACAGTAAAATTTCAGTCATAAACAACTTTTTCTAGCCAAAATGAGCGGCACCGTGGTAGGCTGAGACCCTTTGGTTTCTAACCCTTTGTGTGCTCGTCCCAACAGGTAGAGTCGGCTGAGGAGACAACAACACGTACGGCCTTGTCTAACGCCAATACTGTTGGGTTAATCCTGTTATATGTGTGTTGTGCTCGTGTGTGTGTGCGCGCGTACTCTATATCTGTGGTCGATATGACCAAGCGTTCTATTATTGTTACGACCAGCACTAAAGCAACACCGAGTATTGTAGCTCCGAGTACTCTGTAGTCGTAACGTCGTGGTCGATAGTCGATGGTCGTAGTCGATAATTGATAGTCGACGGTCGTGGTCGATAGTCGATGGTCGTAGTTGATAGTCGATGGTCGTGGTCGACAGTCAATGATCGATAGTCCATAGTCGACAGTTCTGGTCGATAGTCAATAGTCGACGGTCGTGATTAATAGTCGATGGTCTATAGTTGATAGTCGTAACCGAGAGTCGATGGTCGGTAGTCGTCAGTGCATACTCGGAGGAGTACTGTCAGCGTTATATTCGGAGGAGTACTGTGGACATCATACTCAAAGGAGTACAGTGGACACCATACTCGTATGAATATTGAAGCACCCTAAGGACTCGAAGCCTGTATGTGGTCGTAGCGCTGTGATCATAGGCGCCTGTGTGTGTGTGGTCGTAACGACCAACGTCGTAGTGTCTGTGTTCGTTGCCGGTTACGATCATGTTGTGTGTGGTCGTAATGACCAGAGTAGTAGTCGTTGGCATGGTCGTAGCATCTGCATATCCGTAGTCGAAGCTCCAGTGCAGTGGTCGAAAACAAGCCGAGAATGAAGGCAGCGATCATGATCGTGCTCGACCACTGTAGCAGTTGGTAGCAGGCGTTAGCACGAGTGGTCGTGGGTGACGCAGGTCGCCCTCGATCGGCTACCTACTCAGTATGGGCAAGCGGCTGGTACTGTAGCGGTCGTCATGGGTTGGTCGATGAAGCAATCCCAGGGAGCTGAGCAAAGCGGCATGGGAAAGCAGCGATCACTATAGCAGTTGTGGGCGGCTAAGCAAACGTGCGGCTGACCAAGTGTTGATTCTTTGAGGGGATTAAACCAAACAAATACATCATCCTTGCTCTCGGTTAGTTGCTTTGCTGCTTGCGTTGTGAACATGTGGCGGCGCCAACGTGCGTACGTGTTGAGAGGAATTGTGTTGCTTTTCGGGCGAAAAAATCTGCGACAAACATGTGGTTCAATTTGTACTTGTATATATAGTGTGTGTTCATGTCTACGCCCCATGGAGAGAGCAGATTTCGTACATACGGAGAGGCAAATTTCATAGCGGGTAATTGGGCAAGCAAACACGAGATCGATCTTGGTTGCAATCGATCTGAAGCAAACTGGAGAATTCTTTTTTTTTTCCAAGGAAAGCTCTAGTTATTTTGACGGAAAACTACTCGTCAGACTTGTTTCTTCTTCTTTTTTTTTTTAAAAAAAGTTTGTGACAGTTAGTTTGGACCGCGCCCTGCGAACCGCATTGACATAAAAACACCTCCGCCCTGGGTAGCAAGGGAAAAACTTTTGATGTGATTCTCGGAGCCGCTGACTTTGTTTGACTTGGCTCACATAAAACAACAATTAAATTGGCCACAAATGGTGCCATTTACCCCGCTCGTTTCGGCTTTAGCTTCTGACTTATTTTTTATTATTCATAAATTTCATCTTTTTCTGAATTTTTGGCTTTTTTTGAGCTTTTTTGCCGGTTCTTTTTTTCTCGTATTCGTTTGCGTTGTCCGTGATGAGCTAGCATATTTTTTTTCTATTTTTTAATTTTTTAAATTTAATTACGCCAAATAAGTCATATTCAGCTATAATGAAATTTCAGCTGATATAGTACAATTTCAGTTATAAGCCACAGCTTTTCAGCCCAACCGAACGGAGCCTTAGATGCAGGCCAGCGTGCGTACGTGGCGGGATCACGACGGCACTTTCACTTTCCTATCATCCCGCACCGCAGGATTCGCGTCCCGGCCGGGTAAACCTGTGGCCCGCATGCAGAAGCCAGTCGGCCTAGACTTTTCGGCATATACAACACTATTTATAAACGTAATTATAAAAATAGTCGTATATATATCGTCTTAGTAAAAGTAGTATTTTTATCGCTCGGTGTCTAGGCGGCGATGCCGGGTTGACGCGTGTCAACTTTCGCCCCGCTACCGGGCACCATGTGCCCCGCCGCCCCACCATCAGGCACTAGGTACCTGCTTTAATTTTTTGTATGATGTTGGTTTAAATTTTTAAATATAGAAGATAAACTCAAAAAATTATGAAATTTTATGTGCAGCCTTTTGACACAACGTACTTAATTGTGTAATATTTTCATAATTTTATCTACTGTAAATATGGCTCACAAATTTGTACGATTATGATATTTGTAGGAGTTGTTACATATAGCAAACAAGCTTCAAAAATTACGAAATTATACGTACAACCTCCTGACATAGTCATAGTAATTTTCTATTTTTTTGAGAATTATATGCATTACTAATATTTGTAGGAGTACATATAATAGTACAAAAACGCATCGCATGAGATGCAATATGGCTCACTCATCTGAGCCACTGTTATCTCCTCGCCGTGTCTACCTCCATGTGTGTGGCCTTGTCTTGCATTGATCATGTGTCATGGGGTACGTCAGCCGGTCCGGAGTTTGCGTGTCAGTTCGGAGGAGGTGTGGAGACTGCTTCATTTGTTGAGTGGCCGGCGGTGGTCCAGTAGGCTAAGGTTCAGTAGGCTGGATCCGGTAAGTGTCTATGTCCTCTTGCTAAGACATGCTGAAATGCGGGCTGCCAGTAATCAAGTTCTGAACAACGGACTCTAGAAATCCCCCTGTGGTGCAGAGGAGCTCTGGCCTTGATCGTACGACGTACCAGCAAAGCTGGAGGAGCTCTGTCCACCGAAATCTCCAAACCCTGCGTATAGTGTGAACAATGAGCTCTACTCTACATACGTTGCAACTCTAGCGCTGTGTACCACTCCCTGGAAGCATCTGGGAGGCCCGTATCGTCATCGGTGGAATCGACGTCACCTCCATGTTGAATTGAAGGCTGCAAGATGAAACAATGTTAGTCACATTAAATAGTCTGAATGTAGAATACGAATCTCGTACCTCCTGGATGTGCAGCGAAGATGAATGACGGAGAGTGGTAGTCTGTGTAGGTGGTGCGAAGGTCAAAAGTGATGCATTTTGACGATGGACCTGCGACGAGAGAATGCCATGATGTTAATGAAACGTAAGACCTAATAGAAAAACAAAACGTAGATTTGTACGTAAGTTACCTCCTCATCGATATAGCTCGCGGATGATCGACGGCTAGGACTATGGCGCTAGGCAGACTCGGTAGATTGCGATGGTCGGCTGGACGCGCTAGGTTGCGATGACCTGGTGGGTGAGCATGGTGCAACCACTAGGTGCTCGATGTGCACGTTGTGCTCCGTCGAATAGTCGCAACTCAGGTTGTGCACTATGTTTTTGGCCTATTTTAGGATGTACTTCAAAGTATTCTGCAGGGCCGGTGGTGTGTTTGGGCTGCTGATGGCAGTCTCGGACGCTCTTGCGATGCGCTGCACCAGCTCCAACTGAAGTGACATACGAAACAGGTCCAGTAATGAACAGTATGAATTTTACAAATGAAACGATAAAAAATGTCAACATGTCTTACACTGTCATGGTGCCACGAAATGCTGTGGTGATCGATCGAGCGTTGTAGACTGTCATCGTGCATGATCTGCTCGGGGTGATCTGGTGGACAAACGATGAGTCTACCGCACAACTGGGGTATGTACCACTGCAGGTACTCGTTGTACATCCAGACATCGTACAGACGCTGCTCCATGATGACATCCAGCAGCGTCTTGTTCGTCCATGCCGTCGCCCACTCCTACTGCAGTGGTTGTCAGTCCGTACCATGCTGACCGGCCCTCAATTGCTTGCATTTCTGGAATCATCGATGTTACAGAGCAAGACATACAAAGTGTAAACATTACTCGAATGGAGTTTGACTCACTGATGTATGACTCATTGTAGGAACCTACCATTCGAAGGGGCACAACCTGGTGCAAACAAAACTAACGCATTACGCGCTGCAGCGTGTAAGCCTCCATCATATATGAGAACACTAGATGGCATGTCATTGCCCATAGATCCGCGTCCTGTAGGTATTGCAGGGACAGCCTGTAAGGTGATACATGCTCCACGAACTCTACAGTCCAAGGACCCCAGATGACATCGCTTTTGTGCAACGACTTGAACTCGTTTTGCCAGAACGAGTAGCACATTGACGACCTGCCTTTAGCCCAACGCTGACGGGCACCAGTCCACCAAAGCCCATAGTGGACCCATTTGTTAGGTCAGCAAACTTGCCAATTGGGTGCTCTACCGTCACGATAGCCGGACGGGCGACAGGGAAGTACTCTCAACTCTACAACTATAGGACCACGTAGTAGATGGCCAGGTTGGGGGTATCACTAGTGTCACGCTGGCAAGCGTCACACAACCCCCAATATGTGGCACATAGGACGACTGATCCCCAGTTGTACTAAGGCATTGCAAATATCACCGTGTGTGGTTGAAAATATGCTCCAACCAAAGAGCTAAATAAGGTACGCGACGAGGTGCGTTCTAACGACCTCGACCGGTGCATCTTGCAGGCACACAATGAAATTCCTTAGCCACTTGTGTGGGACACCACGAGCACCCTCCAGGATAGCCAGGTCAAACCGGTGCGCCAGCCTCTCCTTCTAGTCCGTCGGTGTAGGGGCTGAAATAAGTGTGTCACCAAAGAGAGGGAGACTAGTCAAGAACGAGACGTCCTACAGAGTGATCCTCATCTCACCCAACCAAAAATGGAATTTGTACGTCTCGAACCTCCACCTGTCTACCATTGCCATGAGCAGGCTACCGTCGAGGGTGAACTGGCGTCTGATGGAGACCAGCCTCGCAAAAGGCAACAAACCCGTGGCCCACTGGTTAGGACGTAGCGCTTGTCTAGCTCTCAATGATCCCTCCTTCCCTGCAACCTGAAGGGCGGAGGGCCAACCTCATCACTCGTCATCCATGATTGGCACCGGTGGTTCTCATCGTAGAACTGTTCGAGAAGCTCTGGTAAAGACATACCTTTGAACAAATGAGATAGATCAAATATTAGTGCAAAGATTGATAATGACAGTAAAATACTACAAATTAAAATTTGTGATGAAATAAACAATAGTTACATATATGTATCTTCAGACTTTACAACCCACCAAATCATGGCATGTTGGTATCCTACCTTTAAATTTGAGATTGATTTTTTGTATGCTAACCATATTTTAAGCTCCACTAAAGAATCGACAGTATGTTGAGTTGTTAACTTTATTATTTTATGTGTGAAATTACTTAACAACCTAAGACCAGAGGGCCTATCAAGGAATTACTCAATGATGAATCTTCTATTTTAAATCTTTTATTGCATTGCTTCTCATATGAACTATTTCTTAAAGATGATTTAAACATATATACACCTGGTCTTTTGTTAGTAGGGCTACTGGACAACCAACCAAGAATCTAAAATTCAAGATTTAAATATTATATCCAACATATGTTTTCTTGTACCATTGGGAGATGATGTAATTTACCTATGATCGAAAAACTGGAGGTAAATCACTAAAAAATTCCTTAAAAAGCTTGAAGACAATTTTATCAGTCCGACACCGCAAGCATCCATAAAAACGTGTATATGCATATACATACATATATACATACACATATGCACATATACATGTATAATGGCAATACAATACTACAAATTAAAAATTACAGTGAAATAAATAAAATACATAAATATTTATTTCATGGTAGTACAATACTACATAAAAATTATGACGAAATAAATGTATATAATGGCAGTGCAATACTACAAATTAAAAATTATGATGACAAAAATAATTACATAAACACACACACACATATATATGTATGCACACACATAGGTATTACACAGAAAGTACCTGCTAATACTACTGCTAACTGGTTGCGAAGAATTGCGAGATTCCGAGAGTGACTGCGAGGGAGTTTGTGAAAGAGAGATTGTGAGAGCGACTGCGGGAGAGCGCATAATTTATAGCATGAGCTAATGAAGCATTGATAATGGTGGAAGTGAATTGCACGCGGGGAGACAGAGTAAGTGACACTTTCGATGGTCTATTTCCTGCATGAGTGCTCAATTTCTGTATGAACCAAATGCATATGGCCCACTCCATTCGTTGGCATTTGGACTAAACAAAGCAAACAAAATCCACCCCTGCCGCATGGTTCCAAAGCCTGCCGCCCAGTGGCAGGGCTCCAGGTGATTAGCAAGGGTATTTGTACTATTATATGTACTCTTACAAATATTCATAATGCATAAAATTATTGAAAACATAGGTAATTACTATGACTATGTCAAGAGGATGCAGGTCAAACTTCGTAATTTTGGAGCTCGTTTTCTATATGTAACAATTCCTACAAATATCATAATTATGCAAATTTTTGAGCAACATTCACAGTAGATAAAGGGCCTGTTTGTTTTGGATTCTAGGCAAGCTAGCTACTTCTAGTAGCCAAAAGCTCTCCCAAATAGTCCAGCTTTTGGGCCAGCTACTGAGAATCTGAAAATCTAGGGAAGCCACAATTGTACTAGGACTGAGTAGCTGCAATAGCCCAGCTTCTCACAGATTCTGTGGACTAGTGCCATTAAAGTTCAAGTTATTTACCCGCAAATGCCACTGGATAAATAACTTGAACTTATGAGATCAAAATCAAATGCATCAAAAGTTGTTTTTCCATGGTATTGACTTGCTATTTTGCTAGCTAGAATTTACTTGTTACTTAACTTGTCCCTGTCACCATGTGAAATTTGCTTTCGCGATTATTTGATTAAATATTCATGATCGAAACTAACCGTATTCAGAGCAGTATGTATTCGCTCCATATTCGTGACCGAGAATATCCGCATTCATATTTGTATCTAGCACTATTTGTGTCCGACTCCGACAAAAAAATATGAAAAATGATACAGGATGAGCAATATCCGTCCGTATCCGCTCCGTTTGCACCCCTACCTGAGGCCCAGTAAAATTATCAGTGCAAAGTTTTTATATATACGGGCCAAAACAATGCACTATTTAGTGGCCCAGCCCGAGGCATCGTAACCCAGCCTGAGGCCGCATGAAGTGGCCCAGCCCAGAATGGGAAAGCATTGAAGTATTTAAGTTTTGAAGAGCCCAGGCCAAAGCAAAGTAATGTAGCCGGCCCGCCACCCCACCCTCGTGGCCTCATTCTTTCTTAGTTGACCAGCGCACCCAAACGACCATTTCACTTCTCCCAAACGGCTTGCATCGGCCGATCGGCGCATAGTCAATTCGTCTCCTCTAGTGGCAAAACCCTAGCGAAGTAGCACCGGGCCGCCACCTCCCACCTCCCGCCAGCGCTGGCTCCCACCTCCCATCTAGTCGTCTCCTCTAGTACTATAGCTCAACCTCAAGAAGCGACAGCGACACAGCGCAAGTAGGGCAGCTGTAGTCGGCTACCACTAGTCCAGTACCAGTGTACTACCACTCAGTGCCCTGGCCCTCCCTACTATTACTCCACAGCTCCACTCGCCTGGTCGTCGCCAACCCCAATCGACATGTCAAGGTGAGAAACCCCCTTTTTCAGATTCTGTACCCCTTTTTCAAATTTTGTATATGTTTTGGAATTAGGAGGAATTGTAATGGTAGTTTCAAGAATTAGGGGGAAATAAATATGAGGATTGATCATTGATGGGGAGATAGGGGTGCTTATCAGAAAATATTTTGAGGCTGCAAATTAAGGCCTTTAAGGCTGCCTGTTTGGCTATTCAAGTGTTCATGAATCATGATGGTGGACTAGTGTTGAAATATTGAATGACTGAATTTATGAATGCCATGTGCGGAGTACTGAATGCTATGTTTTGAGGCCGCCTGTTCAATAGTTCAAGACTTCAATGTTCATGATATTGATATAGCTTTAGCGTTCAGTTATAACCTACTAGTCCAGTAGCATTCTTGGTCTTAGCTTTCTAAACCAGAAACTAATGTAAGCGGTAGCACAATACATTTAATTAGGGAAAGAGAAGTATCAAGTATACATTTACCAAACTCAGTTGTACAGACATAACATGAGGTGTTTTATTTTTTCTAGTCTGAACTATGAATCGCATAAATATTTTCAGTCTGACAACCTAATTGAATTGAATTTCTAGCTAGATCTGAAATTAAAGGGGAAGAGAGAGTCAGAGAGAGAGAGGGAGAGGGAATTAGGGATTATGGGCTGCGAATTGATATTACATATTAGGGATTTTGTATGAGTGCTAAAATATTGAATGCCATGTATTTTGCTATTATCTACAATTAGGTATATGAAATGAAGAGGAGCAAGACATTTAAATTTCATATATTTTGTTTGTGTATATCCCTGTTTTGATTTACTTTGTGTGTTGCCTTTGCAGGATTTAGTTCTTGTTCGATTATTGATGAAGAAATAATAGGCGCCTAGGAAGGATCAAGGATGGACCAAATCTTTGTTATTTAGGTACTCAAATTGTATTACTCTATTTTACTACATTCTTTCAACGTTCTTCTTGTTGTTAATCACACGACTCAAATTTCATATCAATTATGCATTTGCGCTATACCTTTTTATTATGCCTATATTTGGCGTAAGTTTTATCCATTAAAATTTAGCTTGAGGCTTGGTGGAATTTTGGATCCACCACTGTGCGCAAGCATCAAAGTATAGGGGCGAGTGGGCGATAGCTTTGTTGTTTTGCTCCATACTTCCATGCTAGGCCACTTAGGCCTTGGGTTGTGATTTACTGACTGTCCAGCCTCGGTAATGGGCTACGCGTTGTGCGAGCTTGGCAGGCTGTCCGACTGGGCTCAAGTCTTGGGGTCCTGGGGGTGTCACTCGGATTGGACTGGGGGAGTCACACGGTATGCATAGTGGGTTGTACCAAGCAAAAAAAGTTTTGAACCTGGTGTCCTATATATGCTTCTGGTTGGGCCTTAGTGTACTACAACAGAAAAGTTCATTACAGACGGTTCAGAACCATAATCACAAATGGTTCTTTGAACCGTCTGACTTCATGAGTCAATGACAATAGGGGTTATTCACAGACAGTTTTGGACTGTTTGTGAAAACTATATCATAGACGGTTCAGAATTAGAATCGTCTCTAATTGTCCATTATCACTAACGGTTCGAAACTAGAACCGTATGTAATAGTCGGTTATCATAGACGATTCTTGGGAAAACCGTCTGTAATAGCTATACCAAAGCTAAAAAAGTAGGTAATTTTACCATGGCTTTGATGCTCAAAATTTGGCTAAGTCTACATTTTACTCTGGTTTGGATTCTCAAAAATTTTGCTAAGCCTGCATTTTTACCTTGACTTGGATGCCCAAAATTTGGCTAATTTTTCGAGAATCTAGACTTAGCCAATTTTTCGGGAATCCAAGTTATAGCAAAATCGGATGGATGAGATTGAAGAAGTGGGGAAGAAGAGGAGGAGTAGAGGAGAAGTGAGAAGTGAGAAGAAGAGATAAGGAGAAGAAGAGCCAACCAAGCCTTTTATTTTTAAGGAAGGAGAAGTGGAGGAGGAGAAGAGGGGAGAGGAGATGAGGAGTGGAGGAGAAGTGAGAAGATAGATGAGGAGAAGAGTAGCTAAACCTTTTATCTTAAAGAGCAAATCCAATGAGATGAGGGGAAAATTCAAATTCGGTGAGAACGGGTAAATTGAAATATTACCACAGATGGTTCTAAATAAAGAACTGTATGTAATAAGTAGATCATCACAGACGGTTCGGAACAAAAACCGTCTGTGATATGTAGGTCATCACAGACTGTTCTTTTCGTCGTGGTGAATTTAGATGGTTTATCTTATAAAACTGTCTATAATAAATTTATCACTGATAGTTTGTATTGAACCGTCTATGATGAGTCGTCCAGAATGATACTTTTTATAGTCGTGGTGAATTAGCCTCTAGGTGCCATTGCCGTTGGTTGGTTGGTTTTATGTCTCCTAGATTATAGAATCATGTTATTTGAAGCTGTAATTAATAATTTTTAGCTACAATTAATATATCTCATAAATAGGATCGGCTAATAGAACCGAACACAAAAGTCAACCGATGTCGATTACTCGATCGTGCCATGCATGGATCGATCACCCGCAGGCCACCACGTTAGCAGCGCGCTTGTGTACGGAGGCACGGATCAACGCATGCGTGCACCTGCTTCTCCAAGTAGGTGGTGCGTGTCAACATTTCACGCGCCAACGGTATGCACCCAAGTGCCACCGCTGCGACGTAGCAGCAAAAGCGTCTTGTACACATGCATGCATCAGATTAGGCAACACGCGCCAAGGGTACACCTCATATATATTGGAGTTAAACGTTGAATCTTTTACCTCGATGTCCCATCGGCCGTAACGCTACTAGATCTCGCTCCTAGCTAGCAGTACCCTAGGCTTGCTGGGATTGATAGGGTACTTAGATCTAGTTCAAATATTAAATTAAATAAATTAAATCCTGGAAATTAAAAAACTACTTAAACAAGGCGCTGTCTACCATATTATCTGTAGACAACATGTTTTTATAGACAGCTCCTTTATATATGAGTCTGTTTTTTTTAGTTTTGGTTTATGATCATGGCTTATCTTTTTTGGCTGTTCGTGCGTGCCAAGTACGGAGTAAGAGAAACTTATGTACAATTTTGATCAGTATAAATAAAATCACTACAGTGTGTACTACAATCAATTTGTAGACCCTATTTGAAAAGACACTCTGTTTGAAAGCTAGTTACTGTTGAAAAGCCGAAAAGCAGCTTTACAAGCTGAAAAGAAGATGCTCTATAATGTCTCTTGTTTATCATGTTACAGTCGATTAATGCATAGGAGACAGTCTAATTTTCAATGCTCCGACATGCGTCATATTTATACATAAATTCCTGTTATTTACATGTCATTTTCACATTTTGTGATCATTATCTATCATTTTTCATGAGTTATATATTTTAATTATCCAAATTGAACCATTATGTATTTTCCTATATGTTACTGCAGCCTGGCACGATGAGACACATAAGCTACAAAACTTGACTTCCAAACACCACTCCATACAGTAGTACGCGTCAACAAACGCGTAGCATTCAACCGCGAAGAAATTGAAGCACCGGATGGCCAGAACAGAAGTCCAAAGAAATAGAACTGCTTTGCAACTTCTCGACTGCTTTTTTCTGTCTTAGCGGTCACTAGTTAGGTTGTTGGTCGATCAGCAGTAGTTTCTTCGTGCTTATCCTTCTTGTCTGAATTAGTTCGTGTCGTTAGCGTTCGCGCGGTCGTGTGACATCTATTCGAACAGTTATCTGTCTCATCGTTTTTGTTCCTGCATTCGATTAGTTTGTGTTAGAAAATCTAAACCTGGACTTGAAGCTTTGGTCATGATAGATATCTCACTATTAAACTATAAATAGGAAGTACTATTGATTATTTTGTATATGAAATCAGAAAAAAAATAAAGAAAAAGCATGAGTGCTCTCTATCTCTCTGTTTTCAATCTACTATTTCTGTCTTCTGTGATTGATCTGGTTTTTGCATAAGCAGAGGAATCGATTGGACTGGTTGCCAGCGACGGTTCCTCAACACGTTATCAGCACGAATCGCTCTAATAAATTGAAAGGTAATCATCAAAGCATTAGTAGATTGAATTGTCTGTATATAGATCACTCTAAATTCGCAGATTACGCTTTCTAGATTATTTTTCTACGGTGCAAATCTGCTCTAATCTACCGCGAGCAGACTTGAAGTCGCCGACATAATGTCGATCGGTAGATTACATGAAAGAGTAGATGATGATTGCGCCGTAGATTGAAAAAAAAAGAAAAAAAAGGGGAAATTACTCACGGCTGGCCTCATACGGCCGCTGTGCATGAATCCAGCCACCAGCCTTCCCTCGCCCGCCAACCACCGGCCAGCCACTGGCGCCGCCCTGCACATGCGGCCCGAAGTCACTAGTCGCCTACGCGCTGCCTCGCATGAGCCGCCCAAAGCCCGGCCGCCCAAGGCGCCGCCACCGGCTCCTCCGCCGCGCGCGCCGCCGGCTCGTCCGAGGCGCCGCCGCCGGCCCCGCCCGAGGCATCGCTGCCAGCTCCGCCTTAAGCGCGCCGTCGGATCCGCCCAAAGCGTCGTTGGCTCGTAGCCGCTAGTGCCGACCAGCCCCTCGTCGGCCCGCAGCCACCGCACTGGCCGACCCCGCCGTTGACCGGCCGCCGGCCCTCACGCACTTGCGGAAGATGCGAAGCGCCACCCGAGCATGTGCCGGCTCGGTCGCCAGCTACTTCGCCAGCCACCCCACCATGTGCGCCACACGAGCCGGCCGCTCGGGCTGCCGCCGCCGCTGAGAAAACGGGGGTAGCGGAGACCCTACCCCTTGATGCTTTGAAGCTGGACGAATGGGCCGAGTGGGCCGGATCGGCCGAAGAAAAGAAAATGGGCCGGAGGCCCGGCCTGGAGGGGGGCACTGGCAATTTTGCACAAAAACCCTCTGAATTCTAGAAATTACAGAAGGGTCCTCAAATTTTGCAGACGGGTCCCGAATTTTGCAGAAAGGTCCTCGGAAAACAAAAAATTACACGAAAATTTTCTTTGAATTGAAATTTTACATATAGGCCCTTGGATTTTTGAATTTTATTTTAATTTTGTTTGGATTTATTTGCTTTGGTTCTTCACTTATAGATTACGACAATTTCGGAGAGCACGACTTCGACGACTCGCACCAGGACTTTGAGCCAGGCAAGTTACACATTTGATCATGTTGCTCCCAGTAATTCAAATTATTTATGTTGTTTTTAAAATTATTATGCATGCGTACTTTTATTCAAATTAGTTCAAATCTAATTTAAACTTTAGTTACACCAAATTCCTTTGTATATGGCCAAATTTGACATTGAACATCAACATTCCTTGTCATCTTAGATAAAACTCTAGTTAATACACTAGTGTAGACTAGATAAATTTTGAATCAGATGCTTAGACCAACTTAGACATAATTTTTATTTTGGGATAACTTCTTCACGTAAAATGATAAGCTTTTGAAATGTATTTCTGACTTTGGTGAGTCAAGAATGATTATGAAATATTTCTAAATAAAATTATAAAAATTGGTTTAGACTTAGGCATTGGTATGGTGGTGGGTGCTTGCTGGCATGCATTGTTGTTTGGTAACACAATGTCGATTGCTAGGCACAAGGGGTATATGGTTAGGCCTAAGTCAAATTAAGGACCAGTCTGGTAGCTACTATTACAAAGTCATGCCGTGCTACAATAAGTCTTGTATGGGACAGATCTGGCCGAATAATTTGTGAAGTTTCAACTTGATTTCGCTATAGGCTGAATGTGAGCATGACGTAGGCCGCGAGAAGTCTCACATGGCACAAGAGGGGGATCCAACATATGGATTCATGTTGTGGTGAAACCTTAGTGGCGGCGTGATCAAGTTGACAATGAAACCTTGTAAAGACCTTATCATGAACTCTCAGCCGCACACCTAAGGCAGTGTGCTAATCGCGTGGCAATATGAGAGGACATATCTTGTGGGTAAAGTTGTACGCCTCTGTAGAGTAACAAACTATCCTGGATAGCCGTGTCCATGGTTAAGGATATGCTAAGTATGATTTTTCATAGATTAGACTTTGGTTTGATAAAATCTAGTTTATGGAAAAATTTGGATATGAAGGATGGTCCGGGTGAGATACCCGAGGATAGGTTAGTGTTTGGTTAGAGCCTGCCTTCCTTTGTCAATCTTTATGCATGCATTAACTATGTTAAACTCTTGGTGTAACTTGTGGAGTACTTTATGTGCTCATGTTGCTCAATTTATCATCTTTCCAGAGGAAGCCTTCGATGACTACGGTGAGGATTGCAATGAATAGGCCACGTCTTACAGTCATTCGCCTGTGGGAAGGCTGGATGGGCTGCTACTTATTCATCTTTCGCTGTCTATTTTATGTTTTGGTTTCGAGCTGTTGATGTAAACTTTGGCCATTAGGCCCACACTCAGTTAAATAAAGTTTGTCATTGTGTGTGATATGCATCACTGTTAACCCTGTGTGCACTAGCTTTTCCTGGGATAGTGCGATTTACACAGAGGGTCCTGGAGTAGTTGCTCTGGGATCCGACAGGAAGGAAATCAACCGATTGATGAAAAATATCATAAAATTACGTGACAAGCCACTGGAATCCATGCACATGACCTGTGCACTAGTGAAGCAAATAGAGAAGTCTAGAAAATCATTGATTTGCAAGCATTAGCAAATCAACTGACTGACCACTTTAGTGATTTGAAGAGCGTGACCAAGTCGCATGTGCCTGCACGCAATGCACTGGAGAGAGTTGAAATACCAAAGAAGGTAGAAGGTATCCCTAATCCCGTCCAGAGGCCTCAGAATAAAAGGATGAGAACTCCGGTCCCTCGAATCCTAAGTAACCGGGGGTGCCTGGTGAAGAAGGATAAGAAGGACTTGACATAACCGATCACTGAAGTTCCCCAGAACTAGAAGGGGAGCCAGTTGAGACCTGGCATCAGTATGACACCTTCAGAAAAAGGCATACCGGATCTGAACATCCCTATGGAAGAAGAAATCGACATGGATGTGTGCGCACACATCGGAGCCGAAAAGTAAAGAGACTTGCCACCGCAACTGGAAGAAGTGATGAGCAAGGAGAAGCATTAGAAGAAGCAACTCATGAAGAAATAGCTATAAATTATGTGCACACGGGAGAGTCCACGAATAGGACAACAACCAATGTTGATATCTACTTTGCAAAGAAAATTGTCACAATCATCGATCTTGATCTAGAGCCTGCATTACTCGCTGAATGTAAGAAGAGATCGGATTGGGAAGATTGGAAGAAGGAAATAGAAACTGAATTATTATCTCTGAACAAAAGAGAGTGTTTGGGTCCGTAAGCTGCACATCTGCCATGTGCACTTTGTAGGGCATAAGTGGGTATTTGTTTGAAAGAGAAATGAAAGAAATGAAGTTGTAATATATAAAGCAAGGCCGGTAGCGCAAGGTTTCACTCAACGTCTAGGAGTTGATTATGAAGAAACCTACTCCCCAGTCATGAGTGGAATTACCTTTAGATACTTAATCTCAATGGTAGTAAACTTGAATCTAGAAATAAAATTGATGGATGTGGTAACTGCATACCTCTATGGAAACTTGGCTTCGAAAATTTATATGAAGGTCCCTGAAGGTTTTCCTCTCCCGAACCAAGACAGAGCAAATAGAAATCTGTACAGTGTGAAGCTCAGAAAGTCCTTGTACGGATTGAAGCAATCTGGAAGAATGTGGTATAATCGCTTAAGCGACTTTCTCTACAAGAAAGGCTACACGAACAATAAAGACTGTCCCTGTGTGTTTATACGACAATTCCAGAATGGATTTTGTATAATCTCAGTGTATGTAGATGATCTGAATATCATCGGGACAATGGAAGACATAAAAGAAGCAAGTTCTTACCTGAAGTCAGAATTTGAAATAAAATTTTTGGTAAAACCAAATATTGCTTAGGCCTGCAGCTCGAGCTTGTCCCTAAAGGAATATTAGTATATCAGTCAGTCTACGCCCAGAAGGCATACCCATCAAAAGTACCGATGATCGGGAGATCTTTGCAGCAAGAAAAAGATCCATACCAACCTAGGGAAGAGGAGGAGGAAGTCCTGGGACCGGAATTTCCATACTTAAGTGCAGTAAGAGCACTTATGTATTTAGCAAACTGCACTAGACCAGACATTGCATTTGCCGTAAACCTGTTAGCAAGGCATAGTGCATAACCTACCAAAAGGCATTGGCAGAGAATAAAAGACATTTTTCGATACCTCCAAGGAAGCAAGGACATTAGATTATTTTACCG
Organism: Dendrocalamus sinicus; assembly: GCA_036346575.1. Classification (NCBI taxonomy): domain Eukaryota; kingdom Viridiplantae; phylum Streptophyta; class Magnoliopsida; order Poales; family Poaceae; genus Dendrocalamus; species Dendrocalamus sinicus. The sequence goes on from CM070648.1 coordinate 16,925,113, forward strand.
AAAGAATCAAGATTTGAATTTGATTGGCTATGCAGATGCTGGGTACCTGTCGAACCCGTATACCGCAAGGTCACAAATGGACTATGTATTCCTATGTGGTGGAACTGCAATTTCATGGGAATCGTCTAAACAAAGTCTTGTAACGACTTCGACGAACCATTCAGAAATCATAGCACTGTATGAAGCCGCATGAGAATGTACTTGGCTCCGCCGAATGATTCATTACATCTAACAGTCATGTGGGATGAATATTATGCAAGCTTCTACAATTATCTATGAAGATAATGCAGCTTGTGTTGCACAAGTGTAGACAAGCTACGTGAAGAGCCATCTCACAAAGCATATCAACCTTAAGTTCCTCTATGCTCATGAATTGCAAAAGATGGACGAAATTAAGGTACTGCATAGATGGACGAAATTAAGATACTGCATACTAAGTCATGTGAGAATCTTGCAGATTTATTCACTAAGTCACCTCCAGCATCTTGTTTTGAAAGATGCATACAAGGAATTGGAATGATGAGACTTAGAGAAGTGCAGAATTCAGGGGGAGAATTTTCTCAAGCCCGTTATTAAATCTTGATTATGAAGATCGAGTACCCAAAGAATAAGTCCTGAAGATTAAATGAAATTGGGTGGATTGTACTCTTTTTCCCTTGACGTGTTTTCCTAAAGTTTCGGCCAATGTTTTTAATGAGGCAATTCGTGCAACACAGCATAACATGTATCATGTACTCTTTCTCTAAATTTTTTCCACTGGATTTTTATGGAGTTTTGAAGAGGCATGAACGTGTCGGATGAGTGCCCAAGGGGGAGTGTTAGGAAACCTGGGCCTGGGTTGAAGCCTTGGCTCATAGTGGACACCTCACCACTAGGTTATAAATAGGGAGTACTATTGGTTGTTTTATATACGAAATCAGAAAAGAAAGATCAGGAGTTCTCTCTACCTCTCTGTGTTTTCAATCTACTATTTGTATCTTCTGTGATTGATCTAGTTTTTGCATAAGCAAAGGAATCGATCGGACTGGTCGCCAGCCACAGTTCCTCAACAGTTTGTTTGTTAGGTTGTTCGTGCAAATAGGCATTCATTTGGTCATTTCAGTTAGTGTATTTGTTTCGATGTCTTAGGTTTGATTCGGTAGTCATTGTAGGATTAGTTTTTCATTTTAACCTCTGTTTTATTTGATCTAGTTTTAGCTGAGCATCGATAATCTTAGTCTAGTCTCTATAGAGAGCACGGCACTCACCGCTATTTTATTGACAACCCATGCATTTGCAAGCGTATTATTTTGGCACGATAACTTTCTGTCTCTATTCTATCATCTCGTGTCCTATGTAATAAGATTTATAGACAGTTAGCGTTACATCATTATACATGCTCATGGCAGAAATAACCACGCCATATATCCAGGATTATATTCTATATATGCAGTAATAGAGTACATACGTCTACATGCTTGAAAATAATCACACACTCAACTATGACATTTTTTGTTGAAGTATATTGCTCTTATTTCCTTACCAGTTTAAGTTTTTTGGTAAATTGGTTGATGTATAAGACTCAATATGATATCAGAGCTGAGAGGTCATGAGTTCAAGACTTGGTAAATGCAGTATTGGAAAAAAGAAAAACAATTGTGGCCCACTTTGAGTCCATATCTTAGGCCTATTGGAGCCTAGATATGAGAGGGAGTGGTAATATATATTGCCTATGTTTTCTTATTTACGAAAGTTTTTAGGTGAATTGATTGGTGCATAAAACTCAGTACTTTTAATTTAAATTATTACACCCTAGCTTATGTAAAATACAATAACAAGATGTTTTTCTTCTCGAGAAATGCAACATATTAATTTTTTCAGTATAGGTAATTTAAGGAAGTATTTATGAGAAATCGTCTGAAATGACATTGATTTATTTTTTTGGCTTTTAACCGGTATACGTGTCCACGGGTTTGCCAACAAGTGCGCACTCAATTTGCACTATGTAGAGACAAAACGTGTTGGACAAAGCCGAGCTGCCAAAGTTGCTTGATTACCGCGCGCCTACCGGTAAATTAAACTAATCAAATCAAAAAAAGAGGTGAAAGGATCTAGGTAGCGTACGTGTACAAAATCATGTACAATCCGAGGTAGGTCTAAAGCGCAAATTTACGATTTAAATTATTCAAATTTATAGGAAGTTCAATTTCCAGCAGATCTTTATTCTCAGCTAATCATAGTAGCACGATTTTAAAAATTCAATTCACATTGACGCCCAATTTTAGCGATAATATATCTAAATCGCGCAATATATGATCAAAAGATCTTGCAGATCGCCAGCTATTATCAATTGTTGCCCGTTCATAGATCTCACGACGTAAGCCGTATATTTCATGACATACACACAATACTAGTTAAATTGAGATTTGGGGGAGTAGCTTTGCAACGTGGATCGCTAAATTGCATTTGTCAATTAACAGGAGACAAGATCAGAACGTGGTCGATATAGCGATGGCAATTGACGACTTATAGTTTAATTTCGCACAGAATTCGTGTCGTTTGATCGGACGAGAAGCAGCTGCAAAGCGTGATAGAGAAATAGCAGCGCCTTGCCACCCTGTAGGTTGGCAATGTAGCAAACAAAAGATAGAACCGGCAATTTAAAAGTGAATTAGAGATAAGAGAGCGACTAAGAAAAGCAGGCAAAGATATGCATGACCCGTACGTCGTGTTTAGCTACTACTTGACAGTGGTTTATTAAATGTAAATGTCCTTGTATTGTATGCATACATATACACGTTGCGTCACAAAGAAAGGAGATCAGGCACCTTCTCTTGTCGCCAAACTAGGAGACTATGGTTGTACACTAGGTAGGATAACGCACTAAGCTGCTTCGCTGCATGCCATGATTTTCTAATAGAGACATGGGCGTGTTTGAGAGAGAAGTACTTTGTAATACGAAAGCATATTGTCATATTTTGATCTGCTTTGCATAGGACAGAAGTAGGCAAACAGTATCTAACTGCAACAAAACAAGAAAGCAATGTGGACACCCCATAAACAAAATGGATTGCACGCTTCGCCGTGCCAAATATAAGCACATTAATATATCACTTTACAATACAAATGTTGTCTGTATGTATGCAAAGCAACATCAATATGCACATGTGTACATAAAAATGAATGTGCTACTACTTGTAGCATTCGTACTCCGAGCCAAAACAATACGGAACAAAAAAGATGTCCGGTCCCTACTGTTTGCCTTACGAAAAGGATGAAGTAAATTGTATTTGAGGGAAAACTAAGAAAAAGCTAATCTGATTACTTTATATAGAGAATGAAAAGTAAACAATAATAGTCTAAATTTGCCCTTGAAATTATTAGATGTTTCAAAGATATTCAATGTTCTACTGCATACAGAATATACGATGATTTATGTTGCACATGAAGGAAGCAGATGAATGACGTGTACTTTCTTATGGCAGGTTGGGCCTACACTTTACTAAAAGACCGAAGCCAATATCAAAGTTACAGCGATTTGCTGAAGCAACCTCAGTAACACTTCACAACTTGTGCTCAAAGTGCCTTCGTGAATTCTTAACTTGCAAAAGAAACAAACAATAGTAGTACCCTCAGTTTTCTTCAAAATATCGAAGGAGGTGTATGCATATAGAAAACTAAAAATTAGTTGCATTCTATGAAAAAGGAAGAGTCGATAAACTACACGTTCGATTAGGAGTTGCTGCCTAAGCTTATTCTTTCATGCTTGGAGTAGGGCTTTTGTATCATATACAAAGCAAACAATGAAGTTCTATGATGAAGAGAAAATTTGGTGCATCCTTGAAAAAAGAAATATTTATAAGCTAAATGCTATATGAGTAGCAACTGTTGAAGCTTTTTTTTTAATATCGAGGGTAGGACTTTAGGTGACATATCACCCCACCTTGAGCATTTAGAATCTATAATATAAGTAGTTGTACAATATGCGAAGAGAAAAGAATGTGGTATTTGTTTGTAAAAAATTCTTTTTGGTGTAGCTCCATGAGTGATTTCTCTTTCATCTGGCTACTTAGACACATACTCAATCAGTTGTAAAAGAATACTAAGATACATACTCAATCAGTTGTAAAAGAATAGAAAAACAATCAGTTTGTCCATGATTCATCTTTAATATCACCTTGAAGAAAAAGAAAAAGAAAAGTTTGAAAGCTACATTTTTACATCTATATATTTGCATTTGGTTAACATTCACCACAAAAGCTATAGAACTACAGCAACAAAAGTAAGAGAGACCTAACAGCTTGCAGTACAATAGTATCTTGCATGCTTCCTGTATGTACTAAAAGACAACAAGGTGCCAATCCTAACCCCTTGCTTTAGGCCTATCTATAAGCAATCATAGCAGAGAAACAACATCGTTGAAAATCTCTCTTTCGCCATAGAAATACACAGGTCATTGAGAGCGCCATGATCTTTCTTTATGTAGGCAGAAGATGGCAATAAAGTGGGGTAAATTGTGCTTCAAAATTTTCCTACAACTATTCACCAATCTTTTACTCTAATAGCTACAAAGTTATAAAGATTAGGATGGGAGCCAATATAGAGCTCAGCAAATCAAGAAATTAAAAACTGAGATATAAACAGTAATTGTGGCATTACCGTGCTACAGTAGCAGTAGTACTGCACTATAGTGAATTCAGTTTGATCAACAGTAAAACTAGTACTATTTCAAAACCAAGAATTTAGTTAAATTTTGATCCGTAGATCCAAATGATTTGAAACTTGGTATGCACCTTCTCTAGGATATTAGTAACCAATTCTAATTAATGATCAAGAGAAATGTTGCCAAAGTTCTAACCTTTTTACGGTTGAAGGAAGAGTGCACCAAAGCCGGGTAAAAACCAAAAACGGTGAATACGACTCGTTTGTTGAAGGATGATTGCCAAAATAGCTTTAGATGTATTTTTTATATATCATAACAAGTTAGAACACCAAAGAAATCAAGCCAAAAATACTCGGATCACGAAATTACTCGTTGATGCTAAAATCAAGCAAAACCGGGATTCTTCGTGAACTTGCTATCAAAATGCCTAGCTCCACCTCTTATACGTCCTTAGTATAACAAGATCAAGAAGAGAGAAGAGAATATATCAAAACCAATCAAACTAAGAGCAAATCAAGAAAAATGTGAAAGATCTATGGAGATGAACAAAGATTGGTGTATTGCTACTTACGGAGGAAAGTTTTTGAGAGACCATGTGAAGGGCACCCCATGGTTGTGATGAGTAATTAACTCTTGTTCTAGGAAGATTGAGTTTAGTTTTTGAGGTTTGTGCTAGTTCTGCATTGTCGTAGCCCTAGCGAAGTGTTCTGCAGCTATCACGACCACGTTGGTCGTGGTCGAAAGTCATGCGCACTGATTACGACCACTTTGGGCGTGATCGAAGGTCACCCGAGGGGTCTACGACCACTTTGGCTATGGTCGAAGGGCACCAGAAGGCAGTACGACCACGTTTGGCCACGTTGGCCGTGGTCGAAGGCCAGCATGACCACGTTGGCCGTGGTCGAAGGCCAGCACGACCACGTTGGTCGTGGTCGAAATAGGTTACGACCACGTTTGGCCGTGATCGTAGGTCTCCAGGGAAGTTTAAGACTGGTTTTGCCTTAGTCGTATCTTGGTCATGGTCGAAATGACTCGTACGACCATGTTGCCAGCAGTTGGAACCTAGCCGAGATGTCTACGACCACGTTGTGCGCTATCGGAAGCCAGCCGAACCATTTACGACCACGTTGTAGCGTATACGACCATTTTGGGCTTGGTCGAAGGTCATTCAGGTCGTTTACGATCACGTTGTCCGTAGTCGAATGCAGCTTCGACCACGTTGTAGTGGGCTGCAGTCGAAGTCGGCACTCAAATCTACGACCACGTGAGTAGTCGGCACTCTACGACTATGTTATTGAGAGCAGTCTGGCGTGGTCGGACGTGCTTGCACACAGTTGGAATCGGTCGTATGACCTGCAGACTTGACCATTTGAGCTGGAAATTGGTCGTAGGGCTTTGTGATGAAGTCAGGGACCTTGTGCATTTGTTGGTTTATCTTTTCGATTGGTCGTAACGACTTTGGTTGAAGTCGTAGACTTTGAGCGTTAAAGCCGTAGCAAGTTGTGGGTGGTCGTAGCAAGTTAGCGATGATCGTAGACTCATCGTATCTGGTCGTATGGCTTGATTTTGTGGTCGTATGTCGTGTGCATTCATTGTTCTCTTTTTCCGACTGGTCGTAGGTGGTATACGACTTGGTAAGAGTATGTTTTGAGTTCTGTTTTCTGGCTCAAGTGATTGGATACTATTGTGAGCCGTGCTATGTAATGGTTTGCTTGTCTGTGATGGTTTGCAGGACCTTGAGACTAGTCGTGGCGAGGCATGGAGGGCCGAGACTAGGCACGGGCGGTGCTGAGGTCAAGAGCGGCCGAGGAAGTCTGAAGACGACGAGGTCTGTGAGGTGGTTACAAGCCGAGGAGATGAGGAACCGGAGCTGGAGCTGCCAGAGGACCTTGGAGACAAGTCTTGATGAGGCTTGGAGTGGTCGGGACTAGACATGGGGGATGTCGAGGTCCAGAACGACCAGGGGAAGCCGAAGGAGACCTAGTCTTGCGAGGTGGTTGCAAGCTTGGACGACAAGGCAGGAGGAAGCTTCCGGGAAGGCAGTGGAGTGGCATTTTGGAGAAATGCGGAAAGCTGCAAAGGGAAGCTGTGTCTCTGCCAATGCACAGGAGTTGTTGGCGCTAACGGGCAAAGCAGTGGAGCCGTTGGGTGTAACGGGTAAAGCACTGGAGCTCGTTCTCGCTAGTGGGTAAAGTGAGATGAAAACCCGGTGTTAGGTGGGGATTTGCGGGTTTCCTCTTCGGTGTGTGTGTGTGTGGCTATAAATAGAGGGTAGAGCTCGGGTACTTGTGAGATTCTGATCCCGAGTTGCTCTGTTCTTCCTTTGTTATTTGTGAGTGTGTGGGTTCTCGGGATGGAGCAAGTGTGCTCATGTATCTCCAGTTGGAGTGGTGTAGAAACCTCCATTATCAATCATTCATCTCTCTTCCTCTATTTGTTTTCTGTCGTCTTGAGATGTTGTGATTGACTTGTTTGCGATCTGTTTTGAGAGCTTGGACTTCTTGCTATCCTTTTCTCTCCTCTCTTCTTCGTGAGTCGCTTTCGGTCTTTGTGTGCTTTGATTAGCTCAGGCGGGAATCTGTCTCAAGGCCACTTGGCGATTCATTCCAGAGCGAGTCGAATTAGAGAAGTTCTCTTTCTGGATGATTGTGCGTCTCGAGTCCTTCATTCTTGGTTCATCCTCTCGATTATCACTGTTTGATTTCTTTTGTCGGCTCAGGCAAGTGTTTGACCACGTGGTGTTCGACCATCAGTTGGCTTACGACCACGTGTGTTCGATCGAAGAAGCTAGTTCTTTCGCCCATTTTGTCGTGTGAGTACTTGGGGAGTTTTTAGAAGGCACCATTCACCCCCCCTCTGTTGCCATTTCGGTCCTACAATTGGTATCAGAGCCGGTTAGCTCTTTTCAATAGATCTTAACTGGTCTCAAGAGCCATGGCGACGGACAAGTACTCGACCAAGCCTCCGTCTTTGATGGCTGGATTACCCTTCCGGAAGAGCCGAATGGAAACATACATCCGTGCTCGGGGTATGCCATTTGGCGGAAGGTGAAGGTCGATTTGTTGTTCTGCCGATGAGAACATTAATGCTGGAAATATGCATGATGTTGAGGCAAGCGCTAAGGCAAGGAACATCATAATCCGGGGCTTGAGTCGTAGCGAGTTTGATCGCATATCTCATCTTTAAATGCGCCTTCGATATTTGGGAGACCCTCGATGCTTATCATGAGGCACCACCCGGATAAAGACGGTGAGACAGACCGATTCAAGCGAGATTACAACAAGTTTGAAATGCTTGCTGGCGAGTCCCTTGATGAGTGTTTTGCGCATTTTCACAAGATTCTGAGCAACCTCCGAGCGGTCGGTCTCACATACCCCGACTCGGATAACGCTCGACAAATGCTCGCTGCACTCGACCTTCGTGTTTGGGAGATGAAGGTGACTACCATCAAGGACACTACGAACCTCTCGACTTTGACTCTTGATGCGCTGTACTCGCGTCTCAAGACTCACGAGATTGACATTGTCTCTCGCAAGTCGAAGTCACAGTCGATGGCTCTAGTCACAGATCCCAACTCGGCTTCTGGTCTCTCTTCTGATTCTTCTTGCAGTTTCTCCCTTGCTGCTCTCTGTGACATAACGATGATCGATTAGAGCGACTGCGGATGATCAGTGGCCCTCCTTGCTCGAAGATTCTCCCATGCTTACAAGGGAGGAGGGACGAAAGAGAGGAGGACACGTGATGCGCCAGTGTGGTGGCCCCAACCACATTCGGCAACCGCCCCAAAGCGGAGAAGGGCAAAGCTGATTTCGGCGGTTCGGGCAAGATCGACTACACCGACAAGAACCGCAACAAGAAGCCTCCAGTTCAGGCGCTGGAAAGAAGAAGTTCCGCAACCGGGAAGGCCAAGAAGCTCTTCCACCGCGTCCTCACGCTTTCGGCGACCTCGACCTCGCGAGGTGGAGGGATGGAGCGACGACGACGGGACGGGTGACCAAGAGCCCAAGGATGGCGGCGACGACTTCTCGGCATGTGCTTCATGGCCTCGAGGGCGAACTCAGCGACAATGAGTGTACTCCGACTCGGACGGTATGCCCCACCTACGACCAGCTCAATCAAGCATTTCTTAAGCTAGGAGGTTTTCATGCTAGAGCTAGGGCTAGGTGTACCGAGTTAGAGAAGGAAGTAGACAGACTGTCACGGGAGCTTACTTCACTTACATCTGCTCCCTCCCGTGACGACTGTGATACATGCTGTGCCTTGCTTGATGACATGGAGAAATTAAAGACCTCTCATGATAGTGTGTCCTCCGAGCTTGATATTGTTAAGGTGGAGAATGTTAGTCTGCTTGCCGAGTTAGAGTTGAGTAGGATGGCTGTTACCCTACTTACTACTGATGAGACTACTTCTCCCACCTCATGTGAGGATAAGGACATTGCTGCTAGAGGACCTTATGCCATGCTCCTTGATCTGCCCGATCCTTGTAAAAATTGCAATAACTTGAAGATGAACTTAAAACGGGCAGATCATAAAATTGCTGAACTACAAGCTTCTTTGCTTGAGCCGATTGATTCATGTTTGAACTGTCCTAAGTTAACTGCTGAACTTGAAGCTGTCTCTAAACAGTTTCAAGAAATGATTGATCATGATAGGAAGTTGGCCCAGTATGCCTCTAAGGACCCTGTTAGCTCACCATGCATTAATTGTAACAAACTAAAATCTGACTTGGTTGCATTGGATGAGAAATGTGTGAAGCTAACCAAGGACCTATTAGAGAAGCCACCATCTGCTTGTATTGTCTGTGCTGAGAAGGGAGAAGCCCGGGGTAAGGTTGAGGCGCTTAGCGGCGTGAACCAACCTGCTAGCAATAGGACTGTCCATTCTGAGTCGGCTGTGCGTGCACAAGCCATTCGTACCTCTGCTATTGGTTCTTCATCTGCTCCCTTACCCCCTGCTGTTCCTTCTTCTCCTTGCTCTTCCTGCACCTCTCTCTTTCGGGAGTGTCAATATCTTATGAACACTCTCGAGAGATTTGTAGGTGGCAAGAAGAAGCTTAATCTTATTTTGGACCAGTCTAAAATTTGCAGATTTAATCAAGGTCTAGGATATGATTTTTATGAGGACATGAGGAAGCATCCACCTGCTATTCTCAGACCCATCTTAGGAGGTGTGATCGAGGTTGAGCCCAGGTCTGACGAGGTTAAATTCAAATCAGCGGGCTTTGTCCAAGGGATCTCTGACAGCAAGGTGATTCCACCTGTTGCTTCGGCCTCTCAGAAGGCGAAGCTTCTTCATGCTACTCCCACCTCTCAGAAGGTGAAGTACCACTGTACCCTCTGTCAGAAGGATGGGCACTCGATCGAGAGATGCTTCAGGCGCGCCAAGATCGCGCGCAGAGACCGTGTTGAGTCTCTTAGGGGTATTCGAGGTCAGCCCAGTTACGAGTACACCTAAGACCAACACGAGTCTAGGTTTGCTCTGTTGCGGAGTTTAGGCAGCATAGAGGACTTGGTTTTTCCGAGTTTTCTGTTTTCCGTCCTCATGCTGCCTCTGATCGTGTCTTCCGCCGTCCTGAGGATAGATCTCGTTTCTTCCATCGAGATAGCTACCCGCGGCGTGATCAGCGTGTTGCCGGTGTTCCGACTCGCTCTCCCATAGCAGTCGGACCCCGCAACAGCTTCAGGTCTGCTCACAGACCTTCGGCTTCTTTGAGTCATAGAGAGCGTAGGGTAGATAGAGGTCAGTCGTGCTTGATAACTTCATCTGCTCGACGTGTTGTTCAGTATTGGGTGCCAAAATCACTCTTGATTTACCCAAGTACTGATACTTTACTCTCTGTTTGACTCAGGTTCGTCGGGTAGGGAAGGAGAAGGTTTGGCTTGTAGACTCCGGTTGTTCTCGTCATATGACCGGAGACTCCCGTTGGTTCTCCTCCCTAGCCCGCGCTCCAGGTGATGAGACGATCACCTTCGAGGCGCTTCGTGCAGGCGCGTCATCGCCAAAGGTGCATGCATGTTAATGCTTCTTTTATTCTTAAGGATGTTGCCTTGGTTAGTAAGCTGCGGTACAATTTGCTTTCCGTTTCTCGACTTACCGATGACGGTTTCGAGGTGAGCTTCAAGAAAACGCTTGCAAAATTCTTGACTCTTGGGTGAGTGCGGTTTTGCGGGATTTCGTTATGGGAGGATCTTTTGTGCTGATTTTTACGAGACTTCGGTGATCCTCTCGGTGTTTAGTTGCTTCGAGTCCCGCGACCTCTCTTTCGGCATAGGAGACTTGGTCATATAGGCTTTGACCATTTGACTCGAGTTAGCGGTCACGATCTCATTCGTGGTCCGCGAAACTCAAGATGGTCAAAGATCTTGTTTGCGCTCCATGCCGGCGCGGCAAGATGGTTGCCGCTTCTCACCTCCGTCCACGATTACTATGACCGATGCAGAGACAGTTGCTCCACATGGACACGATTGGACCAGGCTCGAGTGCGATCGGCGGGAGGAAGTGGTATGTTCTTGTTGTGGTCGATGACTTCTCGAGGTATTCTTGGGTGTTTTTCTTAGCCTCGAAGGATGAAACATTTTCACATTTCCGAGGTCTTTTGATGAGGCTTTCTGTTGAGCTCCCGATGCCTTACGAGCGATCCGCAGATGACAATGGCACGGAGTTCAAGAATTCCTACTTGAGTTTCGTGGTGAGGCAGTGTAGAGCATCGGTTCTCCTCTCCGCACGTCCCACAATGAGAATGGCGTTGTGGAGAGAAAGAACCGTACCTTAGTCGAGATGGCCGGGACGATGCTTGATGAGTACTCTACACCGCGAAGTTTTGGGCTGAGGCTATAGCCACCGCGTGCCATGTCTCAAATCGAGTTTTCTTGGGCACACTTGCACCGCACTTCTTATGAGTTGAGATACGGCGAAAGCCAGCGTCTCTCATTTTCGTGTGTTTGGTTGCAAGTGCTTTATTTTGAAGTCAGGAACCTAGATAAGTTCGAGTCACGTTCTTGTGATGGGATCTTTCTAGGTTACTCACCTTCTTCGCGGGCTTATAGGGTGCAGGCTGAGTCTAGCAAATTGGTAGAGACTGTGAGGTGACCTTCGACGAGGCGGTCAGGGGCTAGGCACGATATCTCGAGTTCTTTAGAGCAGTTCGAGCCCATCTTCGTGGATGATGAGGATGATGGAGATGAGGGTTGTCTACCTGATCTAGTCTCTCATCCACCCCTTGAGGTGCCTTCTTCCACCGCACCTCAGGGAGATCAGCCCATGCCCTCTGCTTCTTCTGGAGCTAGTGGCTCTGTTCCTACCTCCTCAGCTCACGAGGTAGAGGCCACTTCTTCATCCCATCCTGAACCTCCTCGACATATCCAGAAAAGACATCCTTCCGAGCAGATGATTGGAGACCTCCTTGAGCGAGTCACACGCTCAAAATCTGGCATGTCTCAATTCTGTCTCCATTCTGCCTTTGTTGCCTCATTCGAGCCCAAAGATGTTTCTCATGCTCTTTCCGACGAGTCTTGGGTAAATGCCATGCATGAGGAGCTAGAAAACTTCGAGAGAAACAAGGTGCAGTCGCTTGTCGAGCCCCGCGAGTCACAATGTCATTGGAACTAAGTGGGTGTTCAAGAACAAGCGAGCGAGGATGGAGTGGTTATTGAAACAAGGCTAGGCGGTAGCTCGGGGTTCTCCCGGTTGAGGGTGCGGATTTCGAGGAGACCTTTGCCCTGTAGCTCGACTTGAGGCCATTAGAATCCTGCTTGCCTTTGCAGCTTCTAAAGGTTTCAAGCTTTACAGGATGGACATCAAAAGTGCCTTCCTTAATGGCTTCATTGAGGAAGAAGTATATGTCAAACTGACCTCTGGTTTGAAAACCCCAAATACCCTAACCATGTCTTCAAGCTTTCCAAAGCTTTGTATGGACTTAAGCAAGCCCCTAGAGCTTGGTATGAGAGGCTTAAGTCCTACTTGTTAAGTCATGGTTTTGAGATGGGTAAAGTTGACAAGACCTTGTTCATCCGCCGTCATGGCAATGACCTTCGCTCGTCGGATCTATGTCGATGACATCATCTTTGGCGGCTCTTCCCATACTCTGGTTTCACGGTTCTCGGATGTCATGAGCACCGAGTTTGAGATGAGTATGATGGGCGAGTTGACCTTCTTCCTTGACTTCCAAATCAAGCGGACTCGGGAGGTACATTTCTTCATCGGGAAAGTACACTCGTGATCTCTGAGACAACCGACATGACCGATGGTAAGCTTTGTGTCGACTCCTATGGCTTCTCTGACCTATCTTGACCAGAATGAGGACGGCGAGCAGTTGATCGAAAAGAGTTCGAAGTATGATCGGCTCCCTTCTTTACCTCATCGCCTCGAGACCGGACATACACTTCTCGGTGTATGCATGTGCTCGTTCAGAGCCTCTCCTCGCGTATCTCACCGCCAGGCGGTGAAGCGCATCTTTCGGTACCTCCGAGCTACCATTGACTATGGTATCTGGTACTCTTCCTCATCCTGTCTTTCCTTGAGAGCTTTCTCGGACGCAGACTTTGCTGGCTGTAGGATAGATAGGAAGAGCACTACGCTCTTGCCAATTCATTGGCAATTCTCTCTCTTGGTCTTCTAGGAAGCGATCGGTGTTGCACTGATCCACCGCAGAGGTGAGTATGTTGCTGCGACCAGCTCTGCGATCGGTACTACTGGATGGCTTCGACCTGCGGGACTTTGGGTTAGTTATCGACGATGTTCCACTCTTTTGTGATAACACTTCTGCGATTAACATTGCTAAGAACCCGTGCAACACTCTCGGACCAAGCACATTGATATCCGTTATCACTTCCTTGAGACCATGTAGAGAAGGGCGATATAGTGCTCGGTTTGTGGAGAGTGACCACCAGGTTGGTGACATCTTCACCAAGCCTTTGGATAGTTCGAGATTTTCAGCTCTACGGGGAGAGCTTGGGGTGGTGTGTCCTTACGGACTGTAGTGAGGGGGAGCTTTGGGCTTTATTGCTTTTCTATATTGATTTTGCTTCTATCTCATTTCTATTGCTTTGCACTTGGGGTGCATCGGGCTTAGTCCTTCTAGCATAGGTTAGAGTGCTTCTCTTGTCTAGTTGTTTAGACTTCTTCTCTTATCTTGTGCTTCCAGGATGTTTCTTCTAGCTGTTACTTATCTCTCTAGATTGAGCTCACTCACTTCTTGTAGGTTCTAGCGAGGTTGGGCCACCCTCGGTGTAGGCAGCAGTGCGTGTTTGCTCTCTAGTGTGTGATTTCTTGTCATTGGCTGTCCCGGAATCATATGGGGTAGATGAGAGTCGATCGAGCCATAGTTATCTCTATATCTTATCTATGCTTTAAGGACTGCCTGTTTTGGTTTTATTTGCCAGCTTCTCGATTTATTGCTTTGGTTCAGGGAGAGTTCTTTTGGGAGCTTCTGGAGCTTAATTGTGACATAACTCAACTTGAACTAAAAGTTGCATCTAATGTTGAGGGGGAGCTGTGTTTTTTTTAATGCATTTTCAGCATTTCGCATTATAATCAATCTGCATTGAGCCTTGATTATTATCCTGTTATGACATGCTTTAATGCTTTACACCTTGCCATGATTTATGCTTCAGTTGCTAGATTTATCATGACTTCATATGTGTAGACTTGCTTTTGCCATGATAAGTTAATTAAAATTGCTCAACTTGAATTAAAACTTGTCATGCTCGCATTTGAGTCTAGTCTTGCTTTAGCTATCCTTTTATGATTCATGCCATGTCAAATAGGCTAAGTTGAGCGTTGAATCTCTATCGAGCCTTAGATTGAGCTATTGTAGTCTTTTGATGATGCATAAGTTAGTACTACATGTTAAAATGCAAAAAGATCTCTTTTGTGCGAAAAACCGATCTCACCAATTCTCTCCTATGAGACGGCTTGCCATTGCACTTGGCATGAACTTAGGGGGAGTTTTGGATGACCTAGACTATCTTCTTAAGCTTATCGCTTGGAGTAGTCGCATAAGGCTTGAGGTCTAGCACATGACAAAACAAAAATCTGGTTGTCAACAACCTTCGCTTTAAAAGAAAATATGTCATTTGTGCTCAATTTGCTTAAGCCACAACAAGAATCAAGTACTTCAACAAATGCTTCATTCTCGGACTTGTAGCACTCTTTTGGCCTCGATTTGAGCTTCTTAGTTACGCTTAGCTTATTGACATGGCCTGCATCATCCTTGGATATCTCTAGTGGACTTTGCTCATTGATGACTTGACTTGATCACAAACAGACTATATTTCAGATTGTCATCCATGTGTTCTCGCTGGCTTATATATATGTTGTCATGATCTAGATAGCGTTTTATTGAGTTATGGCTTGGTGTAGTACTTGTTGGTCATTATGGATAATTCTCATGGCTCTAACTGCTTAGAATAATCAAACTTCAGCCATATTCATCCATTGACATGTCATATTCTCTCTATTGCATCTTGATGTGTTTATTGCCAAAAGGGGGAGAATAGAGAAGAAAAAGTCTGTTGGGTTCAATTTGCTCTGTCGACATGGTCATTAGTTTCATTCCCTCTTTGGACCATGTTGGATTCTTCAAACTCAAACTCAACTTCTTGCTTTTTCTGGTTTTGTCAATATACTCATCAAGGGGGAGATTGAGAGACCATGTGAAGGGCACCCCATGGTTGTGATGAGTAATTGACTCTTGTTCTAGGAAGATTGAGTTTAGTTTTTGAGGTTTGTGCTAGTTCTGCATTGTCGTAGCCCTAGCGAAGTGTTCTGCAGCTATCACGACCACGTTGGTCGTGGTCGAAAGTCATGCGCACTGATTACGACCACTTTGGGCGTGATCGAAGGTCACCCGAGGGGTCTACGACCACTTTGGCTATGGTCGAAGGGCACCAGAAGGCAGTACGACCACGTTTGGCCACGTTGGCCGTGGTCGAAGGCCAGCATGACCACGTTGGCCGTGGTCGAAGGCGCACGCGACCACGTTGGTCGTGGTCGAAATAGGTTACGACCACGTTTGGCGTGATCGTAGGTCTCGAGGAAGTTTAAGACTGGTTTTGCCTTAGTCGTATCTTGGTCATGGTCGAAATGACTCGCATGCGACCATGTTGCGGCGATTGGAACCTGGCGAGATGTCTCGACCACGTTGTGCGCTATCGGAAGCCACCAGAACCATTTACGACCACGTTGTAGCGTATCGACCATTTTGGGCTTGGTCGAAGGTCATTCAGGTCGTTTACGATCACGTTGTCCGTAGTCGAATGCAGCTTCGACCACGTTGTAGTGGGCTGCGATCGAAGTCGGCACTCAAATCTACGACCACGTGAGTAGTCGGCACTCTCGACTATGTTATTGAGAGCGATGCAGGCGTGGTCGGACGTGCTTGCACACGATTGGAATCGGTCGTATGACTGCGGACTTGACCATTTGAGCTGGAAATTGGTCGTAGGGCTTTGTGATGAAGTCGGGGACCTTGTGCATTTGTTGGTTTATCTTTCGATTGGTCGTAACGACTTTGGTTGAAGTCGTAGACTTTGAGCGTTAAAGCCGTAGCAAGTTGTGGGTGGTCGTAGCAAGTTAGCGATGATCGTAGACTCATCGTATCTGGTCGTATGGCTTGATTTTGTGGTCGTATGTCGTGTGCATTCATTGTTCTCTTTTCCGATTGGTCGTAGGTGGTATCGACTTGGTAAGAGTATGTTTTGAGTTACGTTTTCGGCTCAAGTGATTGGATACTATTGTGAGCCGTGCTATGTAATGGTTTGCTTATGCGTGATGGTTTGCGGGACCTTGAGACTAGTCGTGGCGAGGCATGGAGGGCCGAGACTAGGCACGCGCGGTGCTTGAGGTCAAGAGCGGCCGGGAAGTCTTGAAGACGACGAGGTCCGCGTGAGGTGGTTACAAGCCGAGGAGATGAGGAACCGAGCTGGAGCTGCGGAGGACCTTGGAGACAAGTCTTGATGAGGCTTGGAGTGGTCGGGACTAGACATGGGGATGTCGAGGTCCGAGCGACCGGGGAAGCCGAAGGAGACCTAGTCTTGCGAGGTGGTTGCAAGCTTGGACGACAAGGCAGGAGGAAGCTTCCGGGAAGGCAGTGGAGTGGCATTTTGGAGAAATGCGGAAAGCTGCAAAGGGAAGCTGTGTCTCTGCCAATGCACAGGAGTTGTTGGCGCTAACGGGCAAAGCAGTGGAGCCGTTGGGTGTAACGGGTAAAGCACTGGAGCTCGTTCTCGCTAGTGGGTAAAGTGAGTTGAAAACCCGGTGTTAGGTGGGGATTTGCGGGTTTCCCCTCTTCGGTGTGTGTGTGTGTGGCTATAAATAGAGAGGGTAGAGCTCGGGTACTTGTGAGATTCTGATCCCCGAGTTGCTCTGTTCTTCCTTTGTTATTTGTGAGTGTGTGGGTTCTCGGGATGGAGCAAGTGTGCTCATGTATCTCCCAGTTGGAGTGGCTGTAGAAACCTCCATTATCAATCATTCATCTCTCTTCCTCTATTTGTTTTCTGTCGTCTTGAGATGTTGTGATTGACTTGTTTGCGATCTGTTTTGAGAGCTTGGACTTCTTGCTATCCTTTTCTCTCCTCTCTTCTTCGTGAGTGCGCTTTGGTCTTTGTGTGCTTTGATTAGCTCGAACGGGAATCTGTCTCAAAGCCACTTGGCCGTTCATTCCCGAGCGAGAGTCGAATTAGAGAAGTTCTCTTTACCGGATGATTGTGCGTCTCGAGTCCTTCTGTTCTTGGTTCATCCTCTCAGTTATCACTGTTTGATTTCTTTTGTCGGCTCAGGCAAGTGTTCGACCACGTGGTGTTCGACCATCAGTTGGCTTACGACCAAGTGTGTTCGATCGAAGAAGCTAGTTCTTTCGCCCATTTTGTCGTGTGAGTACTTGGGGAGTTTTTAGAAGGCACCATTCACCCCCCCTCTGTTGCCATTTCGGTCCTACAGTTTTATAGGCACTCCTTGGAGGATAGAGAGCACACCAATCACTCAACTCTCAAACCCTAACCCTAAGCAAGAGAGCACAAGAGATGTAGGTTGGATGGTTTTTACAAGTTTCCAGCTCAACCCCTTAAATAGATAGACTAGTTAGCCACATCTAACCCTTGGTGGATATTATTCACTTAGCATAATGGGAGAAACCCGGTAACCCCTCACACACGGGTTTTACTCACACATGTTCACTTTCGCTTGCTTTTCAAGGCGCATAAGCCCAAATCCACTAAGGGTGTGTTTGGTTGCTGGGATGGAGTGGGATGGGATGGGATGGGGATGGGATGAGATGGTTCCACAAAAAAAGTGGAACCACATGGTCCAGCATCTAAGAAGAATATTCTCTAAATTCGCATAGGCTCATCCCACTTTGGACCATTCCATCCCACCCCATCCCTCAAACCAAACACATGGATAGGCCTGGTCAAAGGAACCATCCCATTCCATCCCACCCCATCCCAGCAACCAAACACACCCTAAGTCCATAGTCTTGATCCATCTTAATCAAATTAGCTTCTCCTTGACTAAACTGCCCTCCTAAGTGTCGCTCAAGTACCGCGGTTTTGATCTAAGATAGTTTTTGGTATTTTGGCTAAACTACCAAAATACCTTTTCTTGACCTAGTCTTCATTGTCCATTACGAGCATTCGCCATGCTTGTCACATGTAGGTGTACTACTGGTTTGCCACACGTTGGCAAGTATTTCCTATTCCGGTTACATTGAATCACGCCTCACTTGAGCCGACCAAGCCACATGGTGCAAACTCGCCGTTCGAACTTCCCTTTAATATTTTCTGTCTTTCTTGTGCCATGCATGGGCTCACCATATCACCCAAAATTCTTGATCGTTCTAGGAATTAGCTCTGATCCTAGCCACCATGCTAGAAACACGTATGACCATAGCTCCTAAGATTGAACAAAAGGATAATTCATTTCTTCAGCTTCAATTTGTTTTAAATGAGAATATGATGCTACCTAATATAAACATATATATATTTATATAGCTATGCACGGAGAATTGCATCAACACTACATGCTTATAGTTGGGGTCTACTTAATGGGAAGCTAACCAACAAATCAAGACCAAGTCGACATCTTCCCCAACTATTTCTCAAGGTTTCCATGCCACTTCTTTTACAAGTCAAGCTAGAGTTCAAGTTGGACATGTTCTGGAATCCAATTTGGCCTTCAGAGATAGCACCAACTTCAAACGTGTATAGAATTCGCATACATACTTCGTTTGAGGTGTATGAGTATAGGATGGAAATATTATCTCGTCCACTTTCCAACATATCCAGCCCCATCTCTAAATTCCTTTTGTGCACACCACAATCACTAAAACAATCTTACGTTGATTCTAAATCCGAGTCAAAAGGTGCTGCGTCATCTCCACTTGGGCCCATGGGCCTTGTACCTCTTAGGGTTACATGCCCACCTCTTTGGCTGCCACCCCTACCCCTCTTTCTCTCTTAACTAGCCTTAGGCACCTCCTTTTTTCTTAGGTTTTCTTTAGATCAGTTTAGCCCTTGTGTGCAAATTTCACGTTGTCTCTTGTGTTGATTAGACTAACAAATTGAAAAATATCAAAAAATTATGTGGCAAGCCACGGGAATCCACACACATGACCCACGCGCTAGTGAAGTAAATAGAGAAATCCAGAAGATCATTGGCTTGCAAGCATTTGCAAACCAACTTCCTAACTACTTTATTGATTTAAAGAGTGTGATCAATCGCATGTGCCTACACGCAATGCACCGGAGAGGGTTCCAATACTAAAAAAATTTGAAGGCATCCCTAATCCCGTCCAGTGGCCTCAAAATAAAAGGACGAGAACTCTGGCCCCTCAAATCCTATGTAATTGGGGACACCTGGTGAAAAAGGATAAGAAGTACTTGACACAGCAAATCACTGAAATTCCCCAGATCTAGAAGGGGAGCCAGTTGAGACTTGGCACTAGTATGACACCTACAGAAAAGGGCACACCGGATTTGAATATTCCCATGGAGGAAGAAATCAGCATGGATGTGTGCGTACACATCAGAGTTGAAAAACTAAAGGGACTTGCCCCTATAACGAAAGGAGTGATGAGCAAGTAGAAGCACTAGAAGAATCAACTTATGATGAAATGGCTATAAACTATGTGCACACAGGAGAATCCATGAATAGGACAACAAATGATGTTGATGTTTATTTTGCAAAGAAAATTGCCACAACCATGAATCATGATCTAGAGTTTGCATCACATGCTGAATATAAGAAAAGATCAGAATGGGAAGATTGGAAAAAGGTAATAGAAACTGAATTACTGTAAGCCGCACGTCTCCCCATGTACACCCTTTGGGGCATAAGTGGGTATTTGTTGAAAAGAGAAATGAGAAAAATGAAGTTGTAAGATATAAAGCAGGGCTTGTTGTACAAGATTTCATTCAATGTCCATGAGTTGATTATGAAGAAACCTATTCTCCATTTATGGGGGGGTATTATCTTTAGATATTTAATCTTGATGGTAGTAAAGCTAAACATAGAAATGAAGTTAATGGATGTGGTAACTGCATACCTTTATGGAAACTTGGATTCAGACATTTATATGAAGGCACCTGAAAGCATCCCTGTCCAGAGCCAAGATAGAACAAATAGAAACATGTACAGTGTGAAATTCAGAAAATCACTGTATGGACTTAAGTAATCAGGCAGGATGTTTAAACATTGCTTAAGCGACTTTCTTAAGCGACTTTTTATGCAAGAAAGGCTACACGAACAATCAGGATTGTCCCTATGTATTTATATGATGATCCCATAATGGATTTTGTATAATCTCAGCATATGTAGATGATATGAATATCATTGGAACCTTGGAAGATATAAAGGAGGCAAGTTTTTACCTGGAGTCAGAATTTAAAATGAAAGATTTGGGTAGAACTAAATATTACTTAGACTTGCAGCTCCAGCATGTTCTGAAAGGAATATTAGTACATCAATCTATATATACTCAAAAGGTGTTAGAAAGGTTTGGCTTTGAAAATGCATACCCTTCGAAAATACCAATGGTCGGGCAATCTTTACAGTAAGACAAGGATCCGTACCAACCTAGAGAAGAGGGGGAGGAAGTCCTGAGACCAGAATTCCCGTACTTAAGTGCAGTAAGAGCACTTATGTATTTAGCAAATTGCACTAGCCGTAAATCTATTAGCAAGGTATAGTGCAGAATCTATCAAAAGGCATTAGCAGAGAATAAAGGACATCTTCCGATACCTTCAAGGAAGAAAAGACCTTGAACTATTCTACAGAAAGAACCAAGACCTGAATATGACTGGCTATGTATATGCTGGGTACTTGTCAGACCCGCATACAATTAGGTCATAAACAGACTATGTATTCCTATATGGTGGAATTGCAATTTCATGGAAATCGTCTAAGCAAAGTCTTGTATCGACTTCAATGAACCACTTAGAAAGCATAGCATTGTATGAAGCCACACGAGAATGTGCTTGGCTTCAATGAATGCTTCATCACATCCAGCAGTCATGTAGATTGAACATCATATGAGTTCCCACAATTATCTACGAAGATAATGCAGCTTGTATTGCACAAGTGCAAACGGGTTACATGAAGAATCATCTCATAAAGCATGTCAATCCCAACTTCTTCTACGCTCATGAATTGCAGAAGATGGATGAAATTAAGGTACTGCATACTAAGTCATGTGAAAATCTTGTAGATTTGTTTACTAAGTCAGTTCCAACATCTAACTTTGAAAGGTGCATAAATGGAATTGGAATGACGAGACTTAGAAAAGTGCAGTACTCAGGAGGAGATTCTTCTCGAGCTCACTATTAAAACTTGATCAT
The DNA here is from genome assembly GCA_036346575.1 of Dendrocalamus sinicus. NCBI lineage: Eukaryota > Viridiplantae > Streptophyta > Magnoliopsida > Poales > Poaceae > Dendrocalamus > Dendrocalamus sinicus. The sequence continues at coordinate 16,946,584 of CM070648.1, forward strand.
AAAGATCGAGTACCCAAAGAATAAATCTTGTAGATTAAATGAAATTGGGGTGGATTATACTCTTTTTCCCTTGATGAGTTTTCTGAAGTTTTTCGATCAAGGTTTTTAATGAGGCAATTCATGCAACATAACATAACATAACATGTATCCTGTACTCTTTCTCCAAATTTTCCCATTGGGTTTTTATGGAGTTTTGATGAGTCATGAACGTGTTGGATTAGTGCCCAAGGAGGAGTGTTGGGAAACCTAGGCCTGGGCCTGCAGGCCTGGCCCATGGTGGGCACCTCTCCACCTAGTCTATAAATAGGGGCCCCAATGATTAGATCTTGTACTTGTGGAAGAGAAAGCAATAAAGAAAAGGAGTTCTCCTATCTCTCTTTCTATGTGTTCAATTCTTGTATTTTCTTGTATTATCTGTGTTTGATTCATCTCTCTTGCATATGAGTAATCGCTTGGACTGAACTCGCCAGTGACGGTTCCTCAACAGGTCATACCTAGCGGACTGGTCCATAGCCGGTTACTGTAGGCATGACTCACGGCACGACATGGCATGACACAAGGGGTTTGGCCATCACTCCGACCCAGCATGCTAGCATAGCACAACACACATGGTATCAGGCTAGGCACGGCATGGCATGACCTGTGCGGCACGACGACTAGTTCGACACACTTAGCCCGTATGCACCTGTAGCCCAATGGGCACGACCCATTTGGCATAAAAATATGACCATTAGGCATATTTGGACTAGGCACGACATAGTGGGTGTGGCCCGTTTGGCCCATTTAGCATGAGTAATGGTCATTTTTTTTAAATTTATAATCATTTTGTGGTCGTTTGAGTTTAAAAATACAAAAAAATTCAAAAATCTCAATTTTTCTATAAATAGGCAGCATACCCTCATTCAACCACACTCTCACTAGCAATCTATTCTCTGAATTCTATTGTGAAAATTTTGATACACTTTTTGATAATTTGGCAAAATTCAAAATAATTTTGCCAAAAATTTAAAAATTTGAAATCCGGCCTACAGTCAAGAAAAGAGGTAACAATATTAATTTTATATAATTATATTGTTCTTATTTTTCTTTATTGTGATATAAAATAGGTAAACAGTGTAATGTTTATTTGCATTTTGTAGTTTTTCGCATTTCTTCATGGAAAATTTTGATAATTTTCCTCTTAGTGAATACGGAATTTATCTGTAAGAATTTTCATCCTTTGGGAATGAAACATCTCCATCTCCACCTTTACCTCAAATGGTAGAGTAGACCTTAGTTGTACCATTGTCAGGCTCTACCAGTGTCTCTACACAGCAAGCACCGGCACAAAGAGGTCCAGACCCAGCACGTTGGACGTTTGGAGATTAGGTAAGAGTTGCTATTTTCAAAATATGTCATCATGAATTTTCTGCAAAGTCTTTATGTGGAATCGGACACTTGCACAGACATGCCTAAAGAAATAAAGAGAAATAAGGCATAGCCATAAGGTAGATGCAGCTGCAGTACAACCCCAATGGTATGGTATGTAATTGGGATTATAATCCCGAGGCAGCTTGAGAATCTTTAGCTTGTTTAATTGCCTCACAAGATATTTCTTTAAATTTTGGTGCATCAGATGCGTTTGAAAAGTACATTAGAACTGCTCATAATTCTAGATTTACTCATGTTTCTAGATAGATAATGACTAGAGATTTAGTTAAATACTACAATAATTGTAGTGATAAAATTAAAGAACTATTTGGAACCTATACATTTTCCGTGGTCTTGACCTTAGACATATGGAGTGGTCAGTCTAGGGAGGGTTATCTTAGTGTAATTGCTAATTATATAAATAAAACAAGAATCATGGACTTCAAACTAATTGACGTAGCACTATGGGTGAGGATATAGCAGAACATATTATGAAAGTCGTGGAAGATTTTAGTCTTACAAATAAAATATTTGCAATTACCCTGGACAATGCTGCAACAAACTTTAGGGCAATAGATACTTTCACTTCCTTATTTAGTACATACGCTGAATTCTTCTTGCTATATCAGCGATATGCCTATCATATTATTTATCTTATAGTTAAATGTGATTTGAAGATGTAGGATCCATATCTTCAAGCTTTTTGCGATGTAATTTCTTTTGTAAATAATTATAACCAACGAATTGCAGCATATAAGATCCACTGCATTGCGATGGGTGTACGTCCATGAAAATTCACTGTGGACATTTCGGTAATGTGGAACTTAATTTATCTCATGCTATCAAAATTGTACCCTATAAGCGCACATTTTCTGTTTTTATCCACACGCACTATTATAGCCATACCAACAACACACTATTGACTGAGCAGCACTGGTATGTTACTGAGAAGTTACTAGCATTTCTAGAACTCTTTTATGAATCCACTATTGCTTTATCCAGAGTGTACTATCCAACATCTCCTGTAATTGTGCATCATAGTCTTGTGATTGTCATTCACTTGAAAGCTAATGAAAATGACTTAGTGTTACGAGAGATTGTGCATGCTATGAAAAATAAATATTTAAAATATTGGAATAAGATTCCGTACTTATACGCATTTGCACTTATTCTAGATCCAAGAGCTAAAATTATAGGATTTACTAATGTTCTTTCAATTATAGGTGAGTCTATAGGGACAAATTATTCTAACTATTTATTCACAATTGTCTGAACTTTATTAGAAGTACAAGCATAAGTTTCAGGAAGTTCACTTGCAACAACCTCCACCAACACCCACCATAGGTAAGAAGATAAATATGTAGGGTAAAATCTTTGGTGCATCAAGATCCTTCGAAAAATAAAGCTCTACATCATCAAGTGCTACAACAATTCATACTAGGGCTTATGAGGAACTATTAGTCTTTCTGGACAGCGATCTCGTGGCTCACCATACAGAGAACTTCATCATTTTGAACTGGTGGCGTGAGCACAAGCTAACATATCCGGTGTTATTCATATTAGCACAACTGGTGGACGAGGGGGATGGGCCAGGGTGGTGTGCGTGGGTGAATCCGGGCCGCACACGTGTCGGCCGCAGAGTCAGGGTAGGTGGGATGGAGCGGCGGTCGGATGGCGGCGACGTGGGCAGATACCAGCTGTCCACACGTCGGCCGGAGGGAGAGGGATGATTTTATTTTTGACTTTCAATAAAGCTCAAAAAAATATGAAATAAACTCCAAAAATCCCAGAACAATTCACAAAATTTCCTGGAAATATTGTGGACTTATATAAAATATTTCCAACTTAATGTTGTATTATACTTTTATACTTGAAATATTTTTTAATTTCAAAATAGATTTTAAACTCCAGAAAACTCAGAAAATCCAAATAAAATCCAAGTAATTAATTTGAATCGAGATTTTTATAGAAAAACATTTTTAGGTTTTTACTTAAAATACTTTTCAAATCCAGCATTTTCAAAAACATAAATTCAGGGCAAAACAAAATTAAAATTTAGGCACCAAAACACATGTTTGTATTTTAAACCAATTTAATTTAATTTTTTTACTCTAAAAAATTTGAAATAAACAGCTAGGCCATTATAGTCATGTTGCCCATTTGGGCGGGATTGGCGGAGGCCTCTGCAAGGGGATTTGCAGGGTAGGATGACATGGCAAGGGCACTGGGCCTGGAACGCATATGCGGACAACTGGATGTGCCCCTTGTAGTGATCGAATGACCAGAGCTTGTAGGAACTTAGAGGAATTCCAATAATCCACGAGGAGTTTTCCACAAAAGATGCGAACGTAAACCCTTGGCCCACTGGTCCGGCTGAGGCATCGCTACGAGTTTTGGAAATTTGGGGGCCTTTTTTTACAAAACTGAGGACGAGGGGGCTCCCAGTGCTCCCGATTCCATCCAGTTTAAGAGTTGTTATATATGTGTACTCATCCTAGTGAAGTGAATGAAGTGTACGTGAAGTGCATCGATATATATATTTTTAAAAAATCTTGATTCTGCTTGTACGCACGATGGACGAATGATGCACACACCTATGGGAGCCATCCAATTGAACCAACATCATCGTGAGCCATCCACACGTGGTTAGGTAGGGAAAGAGGCGTGGTCTCCTTTTTGGGGGTTTTGTAGTGATTTTGTTGGGGATTGATGTGGAGTCTTAGGGCATCAACAATGGTTATAGCTAGCAACTAACTATAAGACTTCCACATCATTTATATAGTACATACTAAAGCTAGCATTCTAAAGAACTATCTATAAGGATAGCTATTTGATGCTTACATACACACACAGAAAAGGACTATCATTTATAGAGGCTGCCTCGTTTTGCGTTATAGACTAGTGCTTAGGGCATCTCCAATGGTTATAGCTAGCAACTAACTATAAGACTTTCACATCATTTATATAGTACACACTAAAGCTAGCATTCTAAAGAACTATCTATAAGGATAGCTATTTGATGCTTACATGCACACACAGAATTTATAGAGACTGCCTCGTTTGGCGTTAACTAGTGCTTAAGGAAGAGCTGGTTCGGTTTTTTTGCATACTTTCTTTCCTCCACATAGGATATATGCTGATGTGTACATGCATATAGCTAGCTGACTCAGACCATTGGAGGAAGAGCTGGCTCGGTTTTTTTTGCATACTCTCTTTCCTCCACATAGGATATATGCTGATGTGTACATGCATATAGCTAGCTGACTCAGACCATTGGAGATGCCCTAAATGGTGGTTTTTCTTTGTGTGAACAGGTTGATTACTTTTGGAGGGAATGAAGCTGAGAGGGAGAGAGTGAGGGGAAGGTGGTGGTAGTAGCCGATTGACGCGTCGTGGGGAATGGTGATAGATTTTCTTGATTGTAAGCTGGGGATTTTTTTGGGGAGGGGTTGGTGGTGATTTTATTGTAGGATTTTTGGGGATTTGGGTGGATTTGCTTTGTGCAAACGGGTTTGCTTTGCTTGGGGGCATCCAAGCTAAGAGGGAGCGAGTGACGGAAAGGTAGTGGCGATGGGCATCGGTGTGATTGACTAAAGCATTAATTGTTTTCATGCAGTTAAGGGTTGATTTGGTCAATTTATTAGTTGGATTTTGCTGATTCCATAGGGTTTTTGCTCGCGCGAGCATAGAGGTGGAGAGTTGGGATGGCGTTGGTGTTGGGGATTGTGGCGACTGAGGTATGCAGTCAAGTGGTAAAATTGTGTCAATGTAGTTCTGATTTGATTAACTAGTCAGATTTTGGCTAGAGGGGTGATGGGCGGGGTTTTCTGCTTGTGCGAAGTGATTTTCATCCTCTTTGTGATGAAAACACGGCCATGTCTACCTTTTTTTTAGAATCCTGACCATGTCTGTTTGTCTTTGCTAGTAATGAACTTTTTGTGTTGTCAGCTGTGATGAATGAAATTGCATTTCATCACCATTTCCTAAATGAATTGAAATTTCTCTTATGTCGCTAACTCATCTGAAAACTAAAATTGTAACAAATGGTTTGTAGCATTTTTTTGCTAAGTATGTCTGAATTAATCATAGAGTCAGTAAAAATCTTCATAATAAAGAAAGCATTCTGGAACATGATAAATTTGATTTTTTGGCTTTACGCGGAACTGACGTGCAAGCATGCTTTCTGCATTTGGCTTTTGCGGGATATGATTTTGCTGACAAGCAATATATGCTTCGTTGGCTAGCAATATATGTTGTATTTAAAGGCAGGAGCAATATATTTTAGATTCACAAGCAGGTCATATTTGTATCAAAATCGAATTTAGGATAATGATATCTTCATATGCAAATATAGGTGAAGGATACAAAATCTAGTTAAATTGCTTAATTATGTTGGAAATATGGGTAGTATTTTAATTACAAATTTTACTAGAAGACAAATACAATAAAAGACTAATGATGCAATAAATGAAAATAACAGCAGACAACTCATTGTACATCAAAAAATACAAAAAAAATATTATAACAGAGTCGATCGTTAGTGCGAACGACTTAAAGTGGGGTTGATGGAGAAAGGGAAGCAGTGCAGAAATGAGCAGTCATGGAAGTAGTTGATGTCGAGGAAGGAGCTAAGCGGTCGTATAGGTAGTGTTTCCTAGAAACCTTGTTGTCACCCCTACAGGTTCTCCCTGTGTCAATGGTTTGGAGATGCCTCTCACCCTCCTTCACGGTGCACGCCGGGAAGAAGAGTCGACGAGATTCAGGTGACACACTACAATACAGATTTGTAGGAGGAAGACGAAAAAGAAAGGGAGACGGCAGTGATTTAGCTCATTTTGCTCTAGACATCTCCACACACACACAACACAACACACACACACACATGTATGTATGTATGTATGTATGTATGTATGTATGTATGTATGTATGTATAGGAAGCATCTTTTCTACTCCCGGGGTGTAATTACACCCTATGTCGTATCTCACAATATAGGAAGTATCTCGCGTAATGGAGGGTATGTACGTGTAATATATGAGTATTTAAGATCATCTAGGTGGTATGAACAATTTTTCAGATATGGTATGTATATTTTTTTGGCATACTCCTTTTATGTGCGTATATGAAGGTATTTACAAAAAAACACTAAAAACTATGGACTCCCTTGTAATTTTTTCGTGTGGTTCACATTGGAGTATCTTATAATTAGTACACAAGTATACTTAAAGTGATAAAGGAGTATTTCAAGTTTGTTTAGGTGGTATATTATAGGTGGGTGTAATTACACCTAGGAGTAAAATGTATTCTTCCTATATGTGTATGTATGTATGTATGTACGTACGTACGTATGTATGTATATATATGCAAACTAGTAAATGATGTGATTAACTATTCATTTAACCACTGGTAACTGATATGATTAACCAGCCATTTATCCACTGGTAACTATTTGTCATCATTACCTAATAAAGCCCCAAATTCAGGCATTTGAATCTCATTCAAACAGAGAGAGAGAGAGAGAGATGCATAGTTCTACAAAAATAGATGAACTTGGTCTGTCAAGTGGCCCACCACGTCACGGTGTGGTTGCGTGTTGCAAGTAACAAGTCACATGATTTACCACACAAAAATATGCGAATACACACACCATGCAAGCACACATGCATGCACGCGTGTGTGTTTAACCAAAGCCCTTTCATGCCATATGTCTAAAGCATTTACGAAATGGCAAAATCCCACCTTATATATTGGTATCATCCACATAGTCTTAGCAATGTAGTACTAAACCATGCTGGTTTTGGAATTAGAGTAAATGGGCCTTATACTTGTATGGGCCTAATTTCTAACAATCCCCCACCAATTCCAAAGCAAGTAGCAAAAGGATATCAAAAATATTATACTAAAGTACTGTTAATATATTAGTCTTTTAGTATAAGTCCCGTACGGATTGAACTTGCACCTAGAATGACAAGATTCATCTTTCCATAGCTGACGAATGGTCTATGGCTTGAATTCACAACTTGGCTGCCAATGAATCACGCCTAAATAGAGAGTTATATGGTGATGCTTCCTTATCTACTCATGAGTTTTCTAGAGAATGCGCCATTCTCGTGAATTGTGACCTCACAATTAGGCTCAAGTAGGTGTATTCTTTCTAGATGTCCTACATGCTAACACTTGTTTCTCATTTGGACAATAGAATGCATGAAGTCTGAAACCTAACCTTCCATGCAATCAATAGTATTTTCTATTTATTAGGACACAGGTACAATTGGCATATACTCTCTTTTCATAACATCAACTTGTTTTTTTATTGCCTTAGTCACAGGATCTCTGATCAAAGAGGCATGGGTTACCATTATGATGTAACTCAAATGTCCCTCTTTCCCATGTCCATAGATGCAACAAAAATCGCTTTCTATGCTAATCTCTTTGTAAAAGGGTCTGTCAAATTTTTTAGTATGAATATAATTAATAGCAATCACTCTAGAGTTTCTCAATTTTTTTGGATAAATTTAAGCCTATGCTTTACATGTCTGGAGGACTCCATATTATCCTTAGTACTCATAACTTTAGCCAACAACATTTGATTATTGCAGTAAATTAGAACATATGTGAACGTTAGCACCTACTGCCTGATAAGAAGAAAACAAGGAAATATTATAGCATACATGAACATTAGCACCAGTATTAACCACCACTTAGTGGATTGGCAAGCTGAAAAGACAACAGGTGAATTACCATACCCTCTTGAAGTCAAGGCATCGCCTATGATCACGTTAACAGCCTTCTTCTTTGGTTATTCACCATCCCGACTCTTACGGAAGTGATAGTCTTTTGCCATATGACCTTCTTTTTCACATATGATATCCCTGAAGTCCTTTTTCTCAGTTTTCGTCTTCTTAATACTGCTTTGCAGTAGTCTTTTTCTCTATGAAATTTACATTGTTCTGATCAGAAGTGTCAGGTGCATCTTTTGCTCTTACCTTTTTTCCACATCGAGAGTAGTAATGAGATCCTCAACAAAAACTCTTCCCTTTTGTGCTTCAAGCTAGTGGCAAAATCCCATCAAAAAGTAAGAATTTTAGCAGCAATACCTGCAACCACAAACTTAGAAGGCAACACACAACCCAAGTACATAATCTCACCAACTAGTAATTGGAGGTCATGATCCTATCCAACTATGGATTTAGTCTCATTCATACTAAAGTCAAAGAATTTCTCACACATGTAGAGCCAGCGATGTGCCTCTAACTCTGTATATTTATACTCTAGTGCTTCCCACAACTTCATGGCATACTTGTATTCCATATACATATTATAGAGCTGATATGCTAGAATGGTTAGAATGCGGCCAAGAGTGGTGTTGTTCACATTTCAAACTACATGTACTAGTCAATTGTAAATGGATATTGCGGGTGGATAACCCACTACAACCCTAAAGATATGAGCCAACACTTGGCTCTAATTTGCCATCTACGAAAGTTCTGACCAAAAAACCTCTCAGGTTTTGTTGCATCTGAAGCACCAGCCATTGATGAATTGTAAGAAAGTTTGCAATAAGGTTTCTAGAATGTTGGAAATGTAGACGATATTTCAATTCCAAATTTTACTAGAAGACAAACATATTAAAAACTAATGATGCAATGAATGAAACTAACAGAAGGCAAATCATTGTACTTCAGATAATACACAAGAAAAATATTATAACAGAGTTGATCGATCGCAGAATGACTTATAATGGGGTTGATGGAGAAAGGGAAGTAGCGTAGAAATGAGCAGTCGTGGAAGTAGTTGATGTCGAGGAAGAAGACAAACGGTCGCGCAAGTCGCATTGCCTAGAAACCTTATTGTTGCCCCCATGTAGGTTCTCTCTATAGAAATGGTTTGAAGATACCGCTCACCCTCCTTCATGATACATGCCAGGAACAAGAGTCGATGAGATTCAGGTGGTGTAGTACTACAACACAGGTTTGTAGGAGGAAGAAGAAAAGAAAGGGAGGAGGCAGTGATTCAACTCATTTTGCCCTGGATGTCTCCAAGTACACACACACACGTGTCACACAATTTACTACCTGAAATTATGCGAATATGTGCACACGTGCGTATGTGTTTAGCTAGAGCCCTTTTATGCCATTTGTCTCAAGCTTTTAGGGAATGGTATGGATTTCACCTTATATACTAGTCTTCTCCACCTTGCCTTAGCAACATGGTACTAAACCATACTAGCTTTAGAATTAGAGGAAATGGGCCTCATACTCATATGGGCCTAATTTCTAACAAATTAATCTTTCTTTTTATATAACGATGTCATGGCATTTCCTCTTAAGAGATGGCACACAGTATAGTATGCTTTTTCAGAATATTATCATTGCAACACTAGAGATAGCACTATGCCTTCATTTGTTTCAATTTAGTTTGTAACACTTTAGCTCTTCTTTTTGCCTTTTTGATTTATCGAATGGCTAAATCCTAAATTTATACTTGTTTGTTATGTACCCAACATGGTGCAAAGCAACCCATGAGTCGTCAATTTTTGAAGAAGCAAAATGTTTAACAGAAAAGGTGGAAAACCAAAGGTAACTGTTCCATCTTACAAATCCTCTTGGAGCTTTTTTAAGTCCATTTTTATTTGGAGTTTTTGGTGCCCAATCAGATGTCAATGTACTCTATCAACATCTGAGTATTTTGGTGTCTAGCCAGGGGTCTTGACTTGTGCAAATTTGTGGTCGATTAACTTAAAAAAATCTATCAATTTGATGGATATGAGGAACTTTATAGATGGTTGCCTATTTTTCTTGTGGTGAGATTAACATATTTATTCTCCTTGCTTCCTATCTTATTTTTTTATCACTGCCAGATGCTAACTAGTTTACTCCTTTACACAAATATTTTTTAAATTAATTTCTATGCAATATATAAATAGATTCTCTACCTTGATTCATTGCTGGTGGAAAATGTGGAGATACCAGCCTACCTGATATATGTTGAAGCATGGAAGAGATCATTGATATCGAAGGTTATAGTGCTAGATACAATACACGAGGGCACATCTGGGAAGGTTAGAGTAAGTAATTACATAACAATACTTTCATTATCCTTTTTCCATCTCCCCCCAATGGGGGATTTGAATTTTATCTCTCTGATGATTTTCAACATGAACCTCTTTTTTATTCTATTTTTCAACATGAGCTTATGTTATTATGTTAGTACAATAAGCAATTTACTAAAGCCACATAGAACAAATCTAGAACAGAATAGTTTATTTTAGTGTTTACACAGAAGCAAATTATAATAGTGCAATGGGCAATTTACTATGGCCACCTAGAGCAAACATGGGCATCTATAGTATTTGGAGTAGCCTAGCTTATAGTATCTGGAACAACCCAGATACATGATCTGGAGCAAATTATGATAGTACAATAGACAATTTACGATGGCCACCTTAGAGCAAGTCTGCAATCATGTATAGGCAATTCTAATTTGTTCCAATATAAAATTGAGCAAGCTACATTATGCTCTATGTGGGAAAAGCAAAACTCATTCTGACTACGTAGCATGTCATGGAAATTAGAAAAGCAAACATACAATTTTGATGGGGGAAGGGGTATACGTCATGGTTTTTTGATATGTCATCAAGCAAGTTGAACATAGTACAGTAGGCAATTTATTATTACCACTTAGAGCAAAACTGAAATCATCAAATTGGCAACACTACATTTTTTTCCTTCAAGACCAAAAATTGAGCAAATTATAGCATGATCTATGTGGAAATTTTGAAAAACTTTATAACTAAGTTTTATGCAACCTATATTTGAGAAGCATGGTAGGGAAATTTGAAAAGCAAATGTCAAAAACAATTTATAACATTATTAGTGAAAAATTAACACAGGCATGTTAGATAAATACGAAAAGCAAAACATGGGGGGTACACTTCTCCTCTTGGTTTCTGCTATGTCATCAAGCAAGTAGGACATAATAACTTAGCAAGTAATGACAGAAAGTTTATATTATGACCATAAACAAATTTGGGATGAGCAAAATATGCTTCACTAGCATATTCCCAAATACTACATATCCAGGCAATAACATGCGAATAAATTCAAAAAAGCAATCTAGGTGGTTTTGCCAAGCAATCTATGGTTTTATTGATAAGTAGTTCATATTATGACCATAAGGAAAAATTGTGTTGAACAGCCTCTGCTACACTAGCATCCTCCGAATCACTGCACATCATAGCAATACATGTGACATATTCAAAACAAGTAATGTAGTTGGTTTTGCCAAGCAAATCTTCGGTTTTATTGATAAACAGTTCACATTATGACCATAAGCAAAAATTGTATATAATAGCCTCTGCTACACTGCATATCATAGCAATATATGAAAATGAGTACCCTAGCAATATACGATAAAATTGACAAGCAATGTAGACGTTTTTTTACAAGGAGCTTATGTGTTTGAATTTTGAATAGGAGGTGCAGAAGTTGCAACAAGGGTTTAAAGAATTCTAGAAGAGAACATTGGCACAACTTGCATCAGGTTCAAGAGGCAACATCAGATATGGGGAAATCTTGAGAATTTTTTTGTACGAATAACCTATTTTTTAATCGAAATTACAGAAAAATACCTGCGAAATTTTTTTTTACAAAAATAGGCTCCAGTCGCCCAATGGTTGGGCGACTGGAGCCTTTCACCCAACCAACGGCCGACAACATTCCTGTCGCCTTACCATAGGGCAACTTACATGCAGTCGCCTCCCTATTAAGCGACTTCCATGCAATCGCCCCCCCATTAGGCGACTGCACTCAGTCCCCATGAATGTTTTAAATTTTTTTGAATTTTGTAGTTTTAAACTGGTAAAAAATGTGCTAGAGTTGTAATAAAAATTTATGTTCATTGTATGTTGTAGGTGCGTAAAAAATTTTAGAATTTTTTTTAACGAACGATTGACTGTAGAACGATCTGTACATATGCTGGTAAGTGACATATGCTGAGAATTTGTGTGCGGAGAAAACCGGTATGTTAATATTTGTTAGATAACTTGATATGTGAATGATTGAATGTGAAAAGACGAGATAATATGTTTGTTTGAATTTAAATAAACTTCATAATACAGTTGGGAGTAACTTGTCGCATACTTTTTTATTACATGCATGACATATAGCATCAGCACCACCCCTCAATCGCCACCTTGGCCTGCCCTGTCACCACGCCTACGTCCTCCCATACGGCCATCCTCCGGTGCAACGGGTGACAACACTCCGAGAATGTAAAACGATTAGGAGCGTGTCACACCTGCCTCTGAGCTGGTAGAGTCAGCTGCACCTCTAGCTGTGTGCCCTCCGGTGCACCGGGAAGGGCACTGCCGGAAAGAACCTCTGGTGGTGTGCCCCGAAAAGCTGCATCGGAGGACGGCCCGGGCCAGTCCGAAAAAAACTGGTCTACATCGTCCTAGGCCGGGGAGACGCCATGTGCGTGCTGGTGGGGGAGGTGCCATTCATGGGCAAGTGGCGCCATGTCATACATGACGAACTTCTCGGCGAGGTTGCCAATGTTGAAGCGGGCAGCGATCCCCACGAGCCTTCGCGCCCTTCGCTTGTCCTCGACGTCGATTGGTACGCTGGGCGTGGTATTAAACGCCATTGGCCCGCCCGAGCACTCAAGGCCGCTACCGCTCGCCACACGGTGGTAAAACCACCGCCTCATCCAGTTCGGCTCCCACTTCGCCTAGGTTGAGTTGGCAGGGAAGATCTTCCCGCATGACGACCACAGGACGAAGTTGACACTGCCAAAGTTGGAAAACGTCCCGTCTTTCCGCTCTTTCGGCTGGCACCGCGCGTCGTGGAGGAATGCGAACATCGATGTGCTGGGCCAGCAAGCCTCCGTACGTAGGGCCCAGCTGTACACAGCAAGGTGAGCCAGCGCGTTCGGAGTCAGCTACGCCAGCTCCAGTCCGAAGGTCCGCAGAACTTCGCCGACGATCATGGCGGCCGGGATACGGAGCCAGGCTTCAAAGTAGGCGACGAAGACAATTGCCTCCGACTTCTCTGGCCGCGGCTCAGTCTCGTCGTTGGCAGGCAGTCGCACCTCCCAGCAGTCTGACAGCTTCCCCTCGCACAACAGCGTGCGGTTTGTCTCCTCCGTCACAAGCGTGGGGCCCAAGACGCGGGAGCACAGACCCTCCATCTTATCCGTCGCCACCCACCATTTGTCTACCGCCATCGAACCACGCTTCTCGAGCGTGTACTCCACCTCGAGCGGTGAGGACCGGCGGGAGACGACGGCGTCACCAACCGCCTGGGCGAGTTCTTCATCGCGCGCCATTGCTATCCGGGACCTGGGCAACGGCGGGAGCAGCGCGGCAGAGGAGGCAAGAAGAGTAGAAGTCGAGAAGAGGGACCAAAAGGCGTGCAGAGGAGGTGCAGACGCGGTGCCATAGGGGCTATTTAAAGCCCCTTCATCTCCCACACTGCCGGTGAGCGTAACCGACGGGAGACGAACCGCTCACCTCCCCACGACCGAAGCCAAAGCGCCACAGCCGCCCATGCGCGTCGCGCACGACCACAGTCGTACAATGGCCTGGCAGCGCACGACGCACCAATAGCATCCTACCACGTGTTCACACCATTAGGAATAAATACAGGTTGCGGGACGTGGCGCACCTCCCGACGCGTGTCGGCACAGTTTTCGGGGCTGACGATGCAGCAATGGCTAGACAGGGCCCAGCCAACTTCGACAGCAGTTACGCCGGAGTCTCCGCTTTAGCAGAGAGACCGTGTCTTCTACTTTGGCCCCACCCCACGAGGGGGCACTTCGCTACGTCACCATCGACCCATGCGGCAGGCACGCAGACCACCTCAGTTCCGACAGCTTGGAACGGGCCGCCGCCTCCTTTGCCTATGCTTTAGGGTCCAGCCGGACCTCCAACTCGGCCCCACAACGAAGGGCGGGCCGAATGCGAAGACAAGCAGGTGCCGGTCTAACCTGCAACGCCACCCTAGCACCGCCTAGCCCTCTGGCCCCCAATACGTGCGAAGACTCCGGGGTAGGCTCTGACCAAGCCAAGCAGCAGCACCGATGGCCACCTCACCTCGAGTCCTTTCCAAGAATGTAGATGAACAGAGGAAGCCTATCTTCGAGACCAAGGTCATTTCAACCGTACTCGGCCACAACACTATGAAAGACGACGCAGGAAGACGACACATATATACCCGCTGCACCCCGAACCGAAGGAAAGTGTGACCGGAGGCATTCCAATCGATGGGAATGCAACCAGCGAGCGCCTGACGGTTCGAATCCCTGTGACCAAGGAACACGACCGCCGGCGGGCCAACAGCGCATGACGCACCGGTAGCATCCCGCCATGCGTCCCGCCCCTCTAGGGAAGGGGCGAGCGGCCGCGGCCGTGCGACTGCTGATAGCCCATGATGCGCCAATCGTGGCCCACCGCATGTACCCTACCGTTGGGACAGCGCGTACGGCGGCATCAACCTGTTCCTGACAATCTAGGGGTCGGCGTGATTCTCGCTGCCATTAAAGCGCACTACAGGACCGTGAAGCCGCCCGACATCGTCAGACCAGGCGGAGCCCCTCAGCCAACCCACACCCAGAGGACTCCGGGGCGCAAGGATCGTCTCCGCTCCGACTTCGACTCCGCCACCCAAGGAACATACAGCCAAGGGTGGCCTGGGCAACCAGCTCGAGGCCACGTCTTGGACTTCGCCGGTGGGCCTGCCGAAGATGCCTGACTCCGACCCGCTCACGTCTCGCCCATGCGGCTCCGCCAGCGCCTTCGACTCTGCGACAAGCACACGCCTTCGCTGCGGCTTCGACTTCGGCCTCGCTACCGAGGGACCCTGAGGGTGAGGATGACCTCGGCAATCCACCCAGTGACGTACCCTCGCGGAGAGCAAATTAAATCGAAAGTTCACAGGCCGCAGGGATGGAGGGGGCCAAATGGCTCGACGACATGGCTTCGGCCCGTGAAGCCCGTCACCATGAGAGGCTCCTGTTGTAGGGGTGGCCCCCACCTAAGCCCAGCCAGCCTGCTAGAGGGTTGTAAGGCCCAAAATGGGACATGTGTAATGGCGTAAATGCCCCTGAAAGGGATGCTTGAGTGTAAGGGTATAATTGTAAAAGCACTCCCCATGTGGATATATATACAACACAGGCCACGGGGGAAACCCTAAGCACTTGCTCACCTAACTCTCCACTACCATACTCTCTCTCTGTTTGGTCTGTAACCACAACAACTTCCAAAAGCAACATGTTAAGAATGAGATGTTTTGATAAGGTAACAAAAATGTTGACTTGGTTTACAGTACCGTAACATCAAAATTATAGCTTACAATGATGTTGCTTTCCTCTACAACACACTAATCACTATTGTACTATTGCTATTTGCTTAATATAATATGGGAGTTTGTTCGTTCACCTCTCTTCCCATGCGCGCAACCCTCTCCTCCCATCACCTCCCTCCCCACATGCATAGATCCTTAGAAAAACATTTTGGTTGATGGGTGGCCCTCCTAATGCTCGGACCTGCGTGTCATTGTTGGTGCGTGTGCTGCCCTCTTAATCCTCAGGAACCACAACCTGACCGCATCCCTCTCCCCCTCTCTCTCTCTCCATACCCAACTATGGTACCACATCCCTCTCCACCTCTCTCTCCCCTCCCCTGGTGTGGTAGTTGCTGCTTGCTGATCTGTCTGATGACGGGAACTTAAATTTGATTTTATTTGTTTGCAGATCTCAGGCGCCTCCCTGTCGAAGGTGACCATGTCCATGTCAGACACTTCTACCGCCACTGACATTCTGCTGTCTCTGGTGACAACAGCGTGATGGAGTGCTTATGGTTCCTCCCACAACGGGGGTGTGGATGGTGGTGGTTTTACGCCTTCCTATGGCTATCGTCGGATCACTGGGATGTCGATACCTTTAGCGTTGGTGCCACCAATCTGCCCATCGTCGACATCCTTGGTGCCTCTTGCGGCTGGCTCGCTGTGAGGCACGGTGACCATGTCGTCCTAACAGATCTTATCTCCCCCGCCAAGGTCTCACTGCCCCCTTCCTCCCTGGATACAGGGTCAAGAATGTCTTCCTCTTTGGAGAATCAAACTGCAGAGCTCCCTAATAAGATTTCAAATCGCCAAATGCTAGTTTCTTAAAAAAAACTAGTTCAACTGCACGTCAAATCGCTTGCACAACGGACATCTTAATTGCACGGCGGTTGGAAGTAATGAAGTGATGTGCACTATAGGTGGTTGCCTCAAGAGAGACTACAAAAGCACCAACTCTTCTTCCAATTCTTCCTCAAACACTCCAAATCCTCCATGAAAAAAAGATGTGGTAAATACTTCCCACTCCCCTCTTTCCATTTTTTCCATTAACATTCTTCTGATACTAAAATGGATTTCTTGCCTTGTATCACTTTTTCGTGTGGATTGGTGGCCTTTAATGCTTTCCCCTGTTTGATTGGCCAACTCAATGATTGCAGGGGAAGAAAGGATTTTCTTGATTTTCTCTAGAAATTATAAGAAAAAAGTTCTTCAGGTTGATTACCACACATTTTGTAAGTCTTTTTTGTCTCTGTTTGTTGTCTCAAGTTGATTTTAAGTCTTTGTTGTCTCTATTTGTTCCTACAATTACATGTCCTTGTTTTGTCTTTCGCTCAAGAAAAATGAATAAGGAGTGAGAACAAGGTCAGTTTCTTCCTCAAGTTTCAACTTCCAATAATCTTTATGATTTTCAATTGCTCAAAGAACAATCCTGTGTCTCCAACACCATGCCATTCTTGGTTGTACTACATTTAGGTTATTCCTATAAATTATGCTATTTTACATTTATTTCCTATCCTACCTTATGATCCCTTTTCTCCTTAAGCATTTTATGCCATGATAGTGACATACGCATGGTTAAAAACTAATTCTGTTTTTACTTTGCTTGTCTCTCATATTCACTTCAACATGGTAATTAAAGTTTCATAGTAGCAATAAAATGTAATTTTTATTTGAATATATGCTTTCAACGTATAAGTTGCATGCCATTAGTAGTAAACTAATTGTTCTGTTCTAGAAAAGTAGATATTCACTTTGCCAAATTATGGTGCAACATGTGGAGATGAACATGAGTATCCAAATAAACAAATTATGTAGCAGCGAAAAGCCCAAAGACCTTTAAATCAAATTTAGATTGAGAGTGTACATATGCATTCAGAAATGAATGCATATGTCATTCATGAGTGAATATTAACTCATGTATTGTTATTTACAATATTAATACATGGTGAAGTATTTTTTGTTGTCAAACGTTTGATACCTCCTTTTGCTCCAGTTGTCTGTTTAATTCATTCAACTCTTTGCCCATGCTATCCTGCAACATTGTGTGTTCCCATTCTTTGGCTACTTCATCTTCAATATCTTTAGGGTTGCCTACTGCAGGTAGGGAAAATTAGTGGCACAATAAGGAAATCAAAGATAAATTGTAGGGAAAAAAATAGAAATAATAGTGACTTTGTTCATGTTTTGAGGCATGCTTTGAAATGGAACCAAATTATTTGAATATCAAGAAGAACTATGGAGGTGCTAAAAGATTACCTCTTACTGAGTCAGTCATAGGGACATCAAATGGCTCTGTACTTTGCAAGCTTCTTTTGAGCTCTTCACCTTTGGTATAGCCAGTTCCAGTTTTCTAAAACAAAGAGCAGAGCTAATGATTATATGGTCCAGCTATACCACTTCAAGTGCAATTCCATAGAAAACAAATAAGTAGTAGACACTATGTTATGTCTGTTTCCCCTTTTTCTTTGTGAGAAAAAAATGCATTTATTGTAAAAGGAGCAGTGGAGGTGCAAGTTGTATACATATTTTCAAATGTAAAAATCCCAAAGAGCATGCATAAAAACTCATCAACATACTTGCAGTTTAGGTTCACATGGATCAATGAGAGAACAATTGCGAAGGTCATAAAAGTTCCCTGCAAAGGTCTTTGTTTGTTTGTTCAAGCCATGAGCCCCTTTCCCTGAGATCCTGAAATTTTAACTCTTGTTATTTTGATTCTTAGTGTGAGTGAATGCATGCTACAATCTAACTTTGTCGATTATGGCAAATAAATTAGAAAAACATTTACCTGAACATCATCTAATCCAGCTCCTCCTTGAGCTAAAACAAACTCTGCTTGCAAGTGTTCGATCTGCCAGCGCATCATTTTCATTTCATTAGCAATAGGTTGTTGTTGACCTGCTTGCAATCAATGTGCTCTTCATGTGGTTTAACTGTGTTGGTTCATGACAAGCTGCTAACATTGATTGCAATCATATGTGATATTTGTGATATCTGTGTGAGGGTATTACTCAGGTGCCCTTCTGTTGATTGCAATTTTATGTAAATAAATATATATTAGCTAGCTTAATTTGTCAATATGCTTGTGACAGATTGATCTTGGGCTTAATTGGTTCTCAGTCAACTACAACTTTGAATGCCTTACGTCCTAGATGTCTTATATATTTTATTGAAACAGCGTCAGCTACTAAACATGAATATCTACTTCTAATTTAATTTATTTATGAGTTTGTACATGTGTGATTTGCTTGATACATGTTTTTTGAAAGATAAAATTGATGTTCAATATTTAGTTAGGAATCACGTTATATAGTATGTATCATCTTGATTTGGTACTCTGTTACAACATATGGACACCTTACTAGTATAGCATAAAATGGTTGTGGTCATTATGTAATGCTGGTTTTGATCTCAGACTGGCTAATTACTAATTGTTTTTAGAAAAAATTGATGCAGTAGTAAATATATTTTTTATGGCGATTTTTATTTTCATTGCTTTTTCTTAGAATTATTTTTTCTCTAAAATTTATTGATGATTACATTGCCAAAGGAGGAGAGATTCGATGTGCTTTGTGAGAGACTTAGGAGAGATTTGTGGCTTGTGTCTTAAAATGGTTGTTTGGCTTCAGTTCTTTACTTAGACCTGTTTGAAGTCATATTATTTTAAGGTGTTGTCAATGTATTTGTCAAGGGAGAGATTGTTAAACAATGTGGCTAGGTTTAAAATATTTGTGATGATGAATAATTGATAACATTGCTTAGTGTTGTTATGTGAGGCGTGCGGCGTGTGTGGATTAATGCCAGTCAAGTTAGAAAGAACTTGTGCTAAAAAAAATGTTAGTTTGGTCTTTGAATGTGTAAGGTAACTTAGAGATTATTATAGTCTACAACGAGGATTGGAAGTTAGTTTGATGCGAAGCCATGGCGTAAAGGATGAAGGTATGGTATTATTTTTTTGTCTATTTAATTCTTTCACCAGGGAGCTTTTGAAGCAATCAAGCATGAAGACCAGTCACAGCATCAAGGATTTTTTGTACGGATAATCCATTTTTTATTTGAAAATACATAAATATACCCGCGGGAATTTTTTTTACAAAAATAGGCTCCAGTCGCCCCTCCATTGGGCGACTGCTGCCTTTCGCCCAACCGCGAGGTGACAAAATATCTGTCGCTGCACGTCCGAGCGACTTCATGTAGTTGCTTTCCAATTGGGCGACTGCCATGCAGTCGCCCAATGGATGGGCGACTAAAAGTGCAGTCGCCCAATGGAGGGGCGACTTTACTCAGTCCCCGTGATTTTTTAGAGTTTTGTCAATTTTGTAGTTTTAAACTGGAAAAAAATGTGGTATAGTTATAATAAAAGTTTATGTTTATTGTATGTTGTAGGTGCATTAAAAATTTTGAGGAATTGTTTTAAGAACAATTGACTGTAGAACGTTTGATATATACATTGGTAAGTGATATTTTCATGTTACTAAGAATTAGTGTATGAAGAGAACCGGTATGTTAATATTGTTAAATGACTTGCTATTTGAATCATTGAATGTGAACGCACGAGGTAATAACCTTATGCGAATAGAAATAAACTTCATAATACAGTTGGGAGTAACATCGCGGGCACATTTTTATTACATGCATAACATATAGCATGATATGCGACTAACCCACCCAACTGTTATAACATATAACATTTTGTCTACTGGGTGTAGCGTGGTTGTTTCCCCTTTTTGTCGCGCCCTGAAGATGGCTCCGCTGCATCCTTCTTCCTGTCACTCTTGGTCTTGAGAGCTGCCTCACGAGCTTGAAGCTCTTCCTCCTGACGCTTGATGGCTGTTTCATGCAGACTTAACTGCTCCCGCCTCCTTTGCAGCTCATCCTCCTTGCCCTTCAGACGGATTTGGTCCACCCTCACGCGGCGCTCTTGCTCATGCCGCATATGTCGTTCCACCTCGCGAGCCTAAGTCATCTTGACAAAGTATTGTCCTTTGTTTTCCACCTCCACTGCCCGGTTATGTAGCCATGTCGGCGACACCCGATCCACCCATTCGATGAACCTGCAAGCCTATGTGTGGCGTGGTAGATGTCATGGATCAAGTTGAAAAACGATAACGAGAAACAAATGATTTAGTTGTCGTCGTTACCATGAAATCGTCATCCAGGTTTGGACACTTGAAGAACCTACGACCGTATTTGGCTCGCTCTTCTTGATCCGTCCAGACTCCCAACATCGTCCTAAAGCTGTAATGGCACTTCGGCCGCTCATGCCACTCCGGCACTCCAAATGGGTCGGACCTCCAGGAAGACATTGTTGTGTAGTAGTATTGTGATGGCTTGAGGAGGAGATGTGGTATGGAAGACATAGGAGGCCTTTATGTAGGCGGGTTATCTGGTGCAGTGGGCATAGTCCATGGAGAGAACGACATGGGAATCTTTTCGCTTTTTTAGGATTCCAGTGTAGCAATAAATGTCCCTATGAAGGCTTTTCAGAGCCTGTAGTCTCGTAATAACGTAGCCTTTTCAGTCGTTTGCAGGAAACAGTACGTTCCACGAAATAAGTGCTACAACAGTGCAAACATGTCGGCATATGAACTACTTTTATCATGGACGTCAAAAAATTTCGGCAAAGTTATCAGCACAACACCAACTGCATTACAGAAAAGGGATGTAACATACAAGGTTTACAAATGGTACAGAAAATTTAGCATGCATTGCAACACCAACTACTGATCAGGACATGCATTGCATCGTCTAGCTGTGTGCCCCTCCTGACCGCATCGCCCACAACGTGCACTAGATGTTCCAGCTTGTGATTCGTCCATGTCATTTCTAATACGTCGGCTCTGTCACCGACCCTTCCCACCCTTCAGCATGTTAATATCCGGAACCCAGGTCCTCGCTGAAATGTCCAAAGTGGCGAAGTTTCCTACCACCCTGAACCCCCGGAGCTCCCCACACCAAGCTTGCAGTATTCTCTCCTTGAAAAAGTACTCAGACATGAAGTTGGAAGGATCCATGCCCACGGCCCCGCATGCAGCGAGGACATGAGAGCATGGCCTGTGTAACAACTTAAGCTTGTTGCATGTGCAGCTAGGTTCATTTGCATGATCTCCAAGGCATACCTCGTGAGTAATAAGTGAACGAGATGTCCCAAATCCGGCTCTGTCACGGAGTATCACCTCGAAACGATGCTCCCTATTGCCCATGGCATGCACTGTGTGCAATTGACCCTTCTGTGTCTTCGTCTCCATGTACGCAGTAATTTTTGATGAATACAGGGCTCCGGGATTGGCCGCATGAAGTGCGGCACTCGCGTAACTCTCCCTGAAGTAGCGGATTGTGCTGTGAAGAACACCTTCCACGATGGCGACAAGGGGCTGAGAACGGAGACCCCTGAGAACCCAATTGTACACCTCGGCAAGGTTAGTTGTCATTATTCTGTACCTTGCGCCATCCGTGTCGTGCAATAGCGACCACTTCTCCAATGGTTCCCCCTTGATCCACTGCGAGAAGCACGTGATGTTTCGTGCGCTCCTCCTTCTTGGACCACTTGGGTTAGGCTCATCGATTGCTGGCAAGCATTGCGGTTGTGCCGCCCCAGGAGTGACCGGCCCCTTGCACCTCTCGTCGACGTTCTTCCTGGTGTGCTCATCCAACAACCCCCATAAAGCATCAAATTTTCTCTGCTGGTTCTGCCTAGCTAGCCTCTTGAATAGCTTCATCAAAGATTGTTTCGGGAATTGCTTGAAAAAGTTTGCCCCCAAGCGATGACTGCACCACCGGTTCCTCATGTCCGGCCAAGGAAAGGTCTCCTCAGGGTCTTCTTGAAGTTTTCGTATCGCCTTTATAATACCGGTGTGGCGATCATGAATTACGCACACACCAGGACGGGTGCCTACAACTTCAGCCTTCACATGTCTGAGAAACCACAGCCAGCTCTCATAATTCTCACTCTCCACAAATGCAATAGCAGCGGCAATATTTGATTGTTACCGTCAACGCCTATGGCCGTCAGGAGCTGCCCTTTGTATTTGCCTGTCAAGAAGGTCCCATCTATTGAGATCACTGGCAGCATGTGCTTGAATGCTTCAGTGCTAGCACCAAATGCAAACAATGCTCTCTGCAACACTGTAAATCCCGGTGGACTTATGGACGGCTTCTCGTGCACGGCGATGTACGTGTCCAGGTTCCTTTGTTGCAACACCTTAAGCATTCGAGGAAGGTTGTCGTACGCCGCCTCGAAAGTGCCAAAACGTTTTTCCAACGCCTTTTGCTTGGCACGCCACGCCTTCGCGTAGCTAATCTTATACTTGAATTTATTCTCGATAGCTACCACAATATGTGTGGCCGCAACATCTTTCTTCTCCACTATCTCCCCATACATCAAATTGGCTATAAATCCGGACGTCAGGTTACGATGCCTCGCCAAGACAGTGTTTAGAATGCAGGAGTGCGGCTCCACCTTGGACACAATCCAGTGAGTCTCATACTTGGGTCTACGTGCGTGCACCCTCCAAGGACAACCAGCCTGCTCGCACTTCACAGTGTACTGCTCCTGGCTTGATTTGACGACGCGAAATGTCCGTTGCATTGAAAGGGCCCAAAGCTTGATGGCATCCTGCAGCGCTTCCTTGTCAGCAAACATAGCATGCACCCGAACCTCTATCTCATGATACTCCCATAGTGATTCATGCTCATCATGTGCGGAAACACCCTCCGCATTAAACCGGTTCCATTCCTGGGGGTTAGGAACTTCTTCATCATCGGAACTGTCCTCCTCGTCGTCCTCTACAGCTTGCTCTTCATCCCATGCCCTCTGGTCATCAGATTCCATCTGCTGCACGATATACTCATTATGCTCTCCTTCATCAGCTTGCCCAGTTCCCTCTCTATAATTTGACAGCTGTAACTCTCCTCCATGTACCGCATCGGCTTGCCCAGTTCCCTCTCTATAGCTTGACGGCCGTAACTCTCCTCCATGTACCGCATTGCCTTCATCACGAGCAACTTCATCGGCTCCACCAACGTGCGGCCCGCCCGAGCTGCTAGCATCTCCCGAAGCATAGGCGGATGCACGAGTTTGCGCAGCTGCTTGTAGTGAGCACGGTTGCACAAGCAGGACACACTCGTATCCACGGCATCGGCACCCTTGCACAAAGCCCTTCCACGAAGCAGAGCGCACCAATGTATTCAACTCCCATCTGATATCAGTGGGAGACCGGCTCCAAAGCCCTTGCACAACGACGTTGCACACCTCGGGGTCTAATGAAAAACTCTGGGTCAGCCAATGCTGCACATCTGTCATTCGAGCATTCTCGTCATCCGGAAGTATGAGAGTGACTTGCGGAAAATCGCTCAAATCCACACCATTCGGACCTTCATGAATAATTCCAGCACCATAATACACTCTCAATGTAGTAGTGGCCATTAATGATGTAGGCCTACATGTATGATTGAAATTTACGACATGTCAAATAACATCGTACAACACTAAACTAAACTTTCTATACTAAAAAGGGTGCTAAAATTTCTATAATACAAAATGTTCCATACTACAAAATGTATACTACATCTACAATTTTTACTAACACCAATATTTCATCTAAATAATAGTGCAAATACAACATAATCAAAAAATATCTAGATCCAAATGGATGGAATAGCTTCTACTCCTCCTTCCTCTCTCACCTCCTCCTCCAACCCTGTCCTCCTCTCCTTCTCTTCTCCCCTCTTCTCCTTTTCTTCTCCTCCTCCCTCTCTTCTCCTCTTCTTTTCTTCCCCTTCCTCCTCTCCTCCTCTTCTCTCGTTTCTTCTCTGTGGGCAGAATGAGGAAGAAAGTGGTTGGTGGGAGTGGGCAACCGACAGGGGGAATAATTGCTCTCCTGTCGCCCTACCGTTGGGCGACTGCAATTGCAGTCGCTCAACCGTACAGCGACTGAATAAGTCGCCCAACGGGTCACACATTCCCTAAATGTCACCTCGCGGTTGGGCAAAGGCAGCAGTCGCCCAATGGGGGGGGGGCGACTGGAGCCTATTTTTGTAAAAAATTTTCCCGCAGGTATATTTATGTATTTTCAAATAAAAAACAGATTATCCATACAAAAAATTCCAACATCAAGTACATGACATGAGAACAGGAGGGCAATTTGGCTTGGACTTTCGTGTACAGAGGCTGCAGGGGGCAGTAGCCTAGTCATCAGGAGAGAAAGCTGCCGCGGGTGCATCATGTGTCAGGGAAAATTCCAACAGTCAGAACACAACCGCTATAGTACCGAAGAAAAAACATATTATTTTTCTTGCTGTCTCTTGTTTTTTGGTTTTTTGTTTCTGTAGACAGGGTCAAAGACATTAAAATTTTTATTACTGTAATCATTTACTTTCTCTCTGACGATCCTGCACTATCGTTGCTGTTGAGATCACTGTTGCCGTCGAGATCACTCATGGCAGGCAACGAATCTGTGTAGATGGAGTGAAGCAATGCCCTGAAAACAGCGGGCTGCATGTATTCAATGGTTATGCATTCTCTTTTGTTGTCCCCGATTGGCCTGTAGAGCTCCGCCCTGAAGACTGGTGATCGCACTGCGAGCACAATCTTATGGGCAGGGAAAACCTCCCCTTCAACCTTGGAAGTCACATCCATTCCCTCCGCAGCATCCAGCAGCAATTTTCCAAGATTATCCAACAAGTTTGTGGGTGGCACCTCGGCTTCAGGGGTCATGGCGGTCTCCACCACCTGCGGTTGCTTGATAACAGTAAGATCGTACTCGATCACAAGGCGGTCGTCCCACGGGTACATCGATGCTTGCAGCTCACTCCTCTTCATGAACCTAGTGATGCCATTGCAAGGGTTTTCTACAACGTCGGTGAACTCGTTAACCCTGGTGCTGAACACTTTCAGCGTCGCTATGGAGAACATCAACGAGGACAGCCCGGTGGCCTGGTCAACCAGCCTGAAATCGAAGAGCACCCTCACGCCAGTGGCTTTGCTCTTAAGCAGGTGGTAGACAGAGTAATCTCTGCAGTCCTCCCCGCGATTCCCGTCGGGGTAGTAGAGGACGCGCCAGTCGTAGCCGCCGACGGCGAAGGGGGCGGACAAGATGAACTGGAAAGTCTTTCCCTCCGATCTGCCGGGCGTGGACCCATATGCAAGTGTTACAGGCCTAATTCTACCTTTAGAGATGTTGGTATGCTCTTTTAGGTTGTAGCTTATAATTCTTAGCTATGACTTATTAGTGTAATAAATAGTAATTGCTAAAAAAATCGAAGCTAAAAGTTGTTACAAATGTGGGTAATATTTTAATTCTAAGTTTTATTAGGAGACAGAAATAATAAATTAATGATGCAAAACTCACAACTAACAGCAAACTACTCATCATACTTAAGAACATACACAAGAAAAACAATATAGTAACAAAGTCGAACGTGCGCACGAACGACTTACTTGTTAGCTTGATGAAGAACATGAAGCCGCGCAGGCTGGACGCAGTGCAGAACACAGATGATGCAGTGCAGTGAGCGGTCGCGCAGATGCGCTGCCTGGAAACCTTATTGTCGCCCCGTGCAGGTACTCTCTGCGGCAACGGTTCGGAGATAGCCGCTCTCCCTCCTTCCAGGTGCACACTGGGAAGAAAGGTCGACGAGGTTCAGACGGCACAGCACCACAACACAAGAGCAGAAAGTAGAGGAAGTATGGAGGTGCAAAATTCTGTCTTCTTTTCCTGGACGTCTCCAGGTCCTTTTAAGGGCGCTGCAGTTACTACTCACTAGTAACTGCTGCATTTTAAACAGAATTATGCACTGGTAACTGCCTCATCAAATCATAAATTAAGCATTGTAAATTTACTTGTAACTGCCTCATTCAAATGTTTGAATCTCATTCAAACAGAGAGAGATGTGCAGAGTTTAGCAAAATAAAGATAGATTTGGTCTGCCAAGTGGCGCGCCACGTCACGGTATGGTCGCGCGTCGCAAGTCACAAGTCACCCGATTTTCACGCGAAAATACGCGAATACACGTGCGCGTGTGTGCGCGCGTGTGTGACTAGACAGAACCATCCTCATACCATCTCTTTCCATATTCAAGGAGTGGTGAGGACTCCACCTTATAAATCGGTCTTCCTCACCCTGGCTTAGCAATATGGTACTAAATCATGCATGCTTTGAAATTAAGGAAATAGGTCATAATTAAATGGGCCAATTTCTAACAATCCCCCACCAATTCCAAAGCAAGAAGTAAATATATGACAAAGATATTGTGCTGAAGTACTGTTAATATACCAGTCTTTTAGTGTAAGTCCCGTACGGGTTGAACTTGCACCTGGAATGACAAGATTCATCTTCTCACAGCTGATGAATGGACTATGCCTTGAATTCACAGCTTTTCATGATCAGGCTTCACTTGAAATCTCAACTGGTACTAGGCTACCAATGAACCACGCCAAAACGGAGCGTTATATGGTCATGCTCCCTTATCTGCTCATGAGCTTTCTATAGAATGCCCCGTTCTCATGAACTGTGACCACACAGTTAAGCTCAAGTAGGTGTATTCTTTCTAGGTATCCTGCAGGATAATACCTTTTCCTTATTTGGACAACAGAATACATTAAGGCTTTATGCCAACCTTCCATATAGTCGAAAGTACATTGTTTATTAGGACATGGGTACAGTAAATATGTACTCTCTTGTTACAACTTCAATTTGTTTTTCCCATTGCCTAAGTCACGGGATCTCCGATAAAGAAGGTATGGGTTACCATTATGATGTAACTTAAATGGGCCTCATTCCCATGTCTATAGATGCAACGGAAATCGCTTTCTGTGCTAACCCCTTTGTAAAAGGGTCTGCCAGATTTTTCTCAGTGTGAATATAGTTCACAGCAATCACTCCGGAGTTTCTCAGTTTTTTGACAGATTTAAGCCTACGCTTCACATGTCTAGAGGACTTCATATTATCCTTTGTACTTGTGACTTTGGCCAACACTATTTGATTATCACAGTACATTAGGATTGCAGGTATTTGTTTCTCAACCAATGACAAGTCTAATAGAAGCTCTCTCAACCATTCAGCCTCAACTGTGGCTGTGTCAAGTGCTACAAGTTCTGCTTCCATAGTTAACCTCGTCAATATGGTCTGTTTGCAAGACCTCCATGAAACTGTAGCACCAGCTAAAGTGAATACATAACCACTTGTAGCTTTGATCTCATCCGCATTAGAGATCCAATTAGAGTCAAGGTATCCTTCTAATACAGAAGGGTGTCCAGTATAATGTATTCCAAAAGATGTTGTGCCTCTCAAGTAGCGCAACACTCTTTCAAGTGCCTCCCAGTGATCATTTCCTAGGTTAGAAGTAAACCGACTTAATTTGCTCACAACAAATGAAATGTCAGGTCTTGTGGCACCAGCTAAATACATAAGTGACCCAATAATTTGTGAATATCTTAATGGATCTTTTCCTAACCCTTGGTTCTTTCGAAGCTTAATGCTCGCATCATAGGGTACCGGCTTAATATTTTCTCAGCATAATAGGATTAATTCAAACTAATCCCATCCTTGCTTTTGATCAATTTAATATTCAGAATGACATCTGCCTCTCCTAAGTCTTTCATATCAAAACACCGAGATAAGAAAGATTTGACCTCGTCAATTATGGCAGTGTTTGTTCCAAATATAAGTATGTCATCTACATACAGACATAAGATCACTCCTTGACCCCCCCACCATAACGATAGTACACACATTTATCAGCTTCATTCACAACAAAGCCAGCAGATGTTAAAGTTTTGTCAAACTTCTCGTGCCATTGTTTTGGTGCTTGTTTTAGGCCATACAAAGATTTCAATAATCTGCATACTTTATTTTTCTGTCCAGAAATCACAAAACCATCCGATTGATCCATATAGATTTCTTCCTCCAACTCTCCATTAAGGAAATCTATCTTCACGTCCATTTGATGAACATGTAGACCATAGGAAGATGCTAACGCAAGGAGCACTCTGATGGTAGTTAGTCTGGAGACAAGAGAATAGGTATCAAAGAAATCTTCTCCCTCTCTCTGGGTGTAACCCTTGGTCACAAGCCTTGCCTTGTACTTCTCAATAGTTCCATCAGGCCTTAGTTTCTTTTTCAAGATCCACTTACATCCTACAGGTTTACACCCGATAGGACGATCTGTGATCTCCCAAGTCCCATTAGCCATGACAGAGTCCATCTCGCTATGGACTGCCTCTTTCTAATACACAGCATCAGGAGATGCATAAGCCTCCGAAAGAGTCTTTGGCACATCATCCACAAGGTATACAATCAAGTCGTCACCAAAGGTTTTCTCAACCCTTTGTCTCTTGCTCCTGCGAGGAGCTTTTGCGACTAGATTGTTATCCTCCTCAAGGATATCACATAATGGTTCAGAAATGGTGGAAAGTTCAGAAGTTTGATTATTCTCACTTTCAATATTATCAGTTGGAACATTCTCTGTTCGTGAAGTACTGCCTGCTGTTCTCATTGGAAAGATATTCTCTAAGAATGAAGCATCTCTAGACTCCATTATTGTATTAGCAATAATCTCAGGAGTTTCTGATTTAACTACTAAAAATATATAGGCCATGCTATTTTGAACATATCCTAGAAAAATACAATCGACTGTTTTGGTCCAAGTTTCTCTTTTTCTGCAATGGTATATTGACTTTTGCCAAACACTCCCAAGTTCGCAGAAAATTAACATTAGGTTTTCTCCCCTTCCATCCCTCATATGGAGTAATCTCAGTCTTTTTAGTGATTACTCTGTTTAGGACGAAAGTTGCTGTTAGAATAGCTTCCCCCCACCATGCCTTAGGCATACCGACACTCTCTAACATGGTATTAACCAAGTCTGTTAGTGTCCGGTTTTTCCTCTCAGCTACCCCGTTTGATTGGGGTGAATATGGTGGTGTAAATTCATGGACTATTCCATGCTCAGAACAGAATTGGGAGAATTCATGAGAGACATACTCTCCTCCACGATCAGACCTCAATCTTTTTATTTTCTTTTCTAGTTGGTTCTCAACCTCGGCCTTATAAGTTTTAAAGTAGTTTAAAGCTTCATCTTTAGTTTTCAGTAAATACACGTAGCAGTAGCGTGTTACATCATCAATAAAAGTTAGAAAATATCTTTTGCCTCCTTTTGTCAATAATCCATTCATTTCACACAAATATGAATGAATAAGATCTAAAGGTGCCAAGTTCTTTTCATCCTCTAATCCCTTAAAGGGTTTTCGAGGTTGCTTTGCTTGCACACATGACTGGCATTTTAATCCTTTGACAATTTCACATTTTGGAATTAAATCTAATCTGGACATTCTAGCAATATTATCAAAACCAATATGAGAGAAACGAGAATGCCAAATATTTGCCTCACATTTATTTAAACCAGTTGCAATATTCAGATTATAACAAGACTCTAAAATGCTTAGGCGGAACAAGCCTCCGCTCTCATAGCCTTTACCAACAAATTTTCTGAACTTAGACATTACAACTTTATTTGACTCGAAAACTAGCTTATAACCGTCCCTACATAGGAGAGAACCGCTAGCAAGGTTCTTCTTTATTGTAGGAGCATGCTGCATGTTCTTCAAGTGGACAATCTTCCTTGAAGTAAGCTTCAGATCTACCGTGCCAACACCAAGAACAGAAGCATGCGACCTGTTTCCCATTAGGACAGAGGAAGCCCCTGCTGCCTGATAAGAAGAAAACAAGGAAATATCAGAACATACGTGAACATTAGCTTCAGTATCAACCCACCAATCAGTGGATTGACCAGCTGAAAAGACAATAAGTGAATTACCATACCCTCCTGAAGTCGAGGCCTTGCCTATGGTCACGTTAACAGCCTTCCTCTTAGGTTGTTCACCATCTCTGATCTTACGGAAACGACAGTCCTTCGCCATATGACCGTCTTTTCCACACACAAAGCAGGTGATGTCCTTCAAATTCTTTTTCTCGATTTTCTTCTTAAAACTAGTTGTCTTGTTCGGTTTGTTGGATTTGTACTTCTTAGCATCAGTCTTTTTCTGTATGACATTTGCATTGTTCTGGCCAGATGTGCTAGGTGTATCTTTTGCTCTTGCCTTTTCTTCTACATCGTGGGCTGCAATGAGATCCTCAACAGAAATCTCTTCCCTCTTATGTTTAAAGCCAGTAGCAAAATCCCGCCAAGAGGTAGGGAGTTTAGCAACAATACCCGCAGCCACAAACTTTGGAGGCAACACACAGACCAAGTGCGCAATCTCACCGACTAGTAGCTGGAGGTCATGAGCTTATCCCATTATGGACTTAGCCTCATCCATGCTAAAGTCGAAAAATTGCTCACATATATAGAGCTAGTGACCTGCCTCTGCCTCTGCATATTTGTGCTCTAGTGCATCCCACAACTCTGTGGCGGACTTGTAGTCCATGTACACATCATAGAGCTGATCTGCCAGAACAGTCAGAATGCAGCCAAGAGCAGTATTGTTTGCAGTTTCAAACTACATGTACTGCTCAATCATAAATGGATACTGCAGGTGGATAACCCACCATAGCCCTAAAGACATGAGCCAAAACTTGACTCTAGTCTGCCATCTACGAAAGTTCTAAGCAGAAAACCTCTCAGGTTTCATAGCATCAAAAGCACTAGCCATTGCTATATTGCAACAAAATTCACAATAAGGTTTCTGGATTGTTACAAATGTGAGCAATATTTTAATTCCAAGTTTTATTAGGAGACAGAAATAATAAACTAATGATGCAAAACTCATTCAAACAGAGAGAGTTTAGCAAAATAAGATAGACTTGGTCTGCCAAGTGGCGCGCCACGTCACGGCACGGTCGCGCGTGTGTGCGGACTGATGTTGGTCAAATTGAGATGAACTTGTGCCGAAAAAATATTCTTTGGTCTTTGCATGTGCAAGTTGAGCATGGAGACGATCGTGGTCGGTGACGAGGTGTACCGGAACTAGGATGGGGAAATCCGAGGTTCGGACGGTTAAGGAGGTCACGAGATGGTCAGGCTTATGCTTGGGGCGCATGGAGATCAAAGGTGGATGATACGCGGAGAAGCTACGGGAGGTGCGGTCCTGGAGGTTTTGACATGTGACATGTTAGAAAAGTCAGGAGTGTGAAAAACCCATGTTAGGAAGGGTTCGGGTCCCTTGAAAATTAGTGGGCCAAAAGCCTAGTTGAGGTAAAAAAGGCCCAGGTCTAGTTGGATGAGTTAGATTAGGATTCTAAGTAGAGATTGAATAGGATTCTGAGTTGGATTAGGATTCTAAGTAGAGATTGAATAGGATTTGTAGAACGCTGCATAAAAGAGGACATAAATTGTGATTGGAAGTGCAGCTGTGGAGAAGGAAAAAATACGCGTCTTTTGTTGGGACAGCGTTGTTTGCTGAGACGAAGAAAAAAGAAAAAGGGCGTGCGGCTGCGTGACGCGAGAAGAAAAAGGAAAAAGATGGTGCACTGTGCTAATGGTATGGATGGATGAATAGTCTCTGTAGTTTTTGAATAAAGTTTGTGAGTTTTTAATTCGCATATATTATCTTTTTTCTTGGTTTTTTTATTTCTATAGATTCTCCACGCATTGGTCTATGTCTAGGTATTTTTGTTGCTTACATACATGGATTAGTTTGAATTAAAAATCGATTGCTAGATTAAAAGAAATACGTAGTTTTCGCTGATCGATCGGAAGCTTTCGCCGCCAAGCAATTTGCTACAGCACGCTACAGTACTTTGCTACAGTAGACTACAGTACCTTGCTGCAGTACACTACAGTAAAATCAGGAAAAATTTCTGTTTTTTGTTGTTTTTGTTATTTCTGGTTTTTGCAGATTAAACAATTAAAAGGCAGAAAAATTAAAAAAGTTTTCGTTGTGTGGTGTAATCATTCACCCCCCCTCTGATTGCCATCAACGATCCTACAAGTGGTATCAGAGTAGGTTTATTTTTCTCATTGATCTTAACTGGTGATTAGAAAACATGTCTACGGATAGGTATTCCACAAAACCTTGTGTTTTTTATGGTGTTGATTTTCAGTATTGGAAAGCGAAGATGGAGGCATATATTCAAGCTCAAGGCTTTGCAATATGGGAGAATGTCTACAAGCCTTATCAAGTGCCCGAAAATGATATTGTGTCGGCAGCAAATATAGCACAAGTGGAGGCAAATAGCAAGGCAAGGAACCTGATAATTCAAGGACTAGGAAGGAGTGATTTTGATCGTGTTGTGCATCTTAAATCTGCATATGAGGTATGGAAAGCATTATGTGATTATCATAAGGGTTCATCTACTATTAAAGAGGTACGTCAAGATATGTACAAAAAGGATTACATGCGTTTTGAGATGAAACTTAGTGAATCAATAGATGATTTCTTTGCCCGCTTTAATAAAATTCTTAGTAACCTACATGCTATTAATGTTACTTATACTGATCCTGAAAATGCACGTCAATTACTTGGAGCATTAGATATGTCTATATGGGAGATGAATGTTACATCCATTAGAGAATCTACTGTCATGAGTACACTTACATTAGATGTACTTTATTCTAAATTGAAAACTCATGAATTAGATGTTTTTGCTAGAAAAAATAATGGTAATAAATCAATTGCTTTAGCTTCACAATCTAACAAGTCTAATGGTGATAATTCTTTTACTAGCTATGCTTTGTCTTCACTAACCGATGAACAGCTAGAGCAACTCCCGAAAGATGATTTGGCACTCATCTCTATACGCTTCACAAGAGCTTTGCAGACTGTGAGATCAAGAAATAGAGGAAATTTTGGTCCTCAAAGGTGCTATGAGTGTGGTGATCTCAATTATATTCGTCTCAAATATCCAAAGTTTCTAGCTAGATTTGCAAGAGAAAAGAATGACAAAGAAGAAGAGATGGAGAAAGAAAAAAGGAAGAATAAAATGAAGGGCTATATGAATTGCAAGGTGGTGCATCGTGTTCTTTCAGCTCTTGGGCAAATTTGTTGGATCGAAGTTGGCGACAGAGGGGGGTGAATGCCGACTTTAAAAATTATCTCCAAAAATCATCCACAAGTAATATTCCTCTCCGGTAGCTGCAGAGCTATGAAAAGGGCATCCAATACTCATACAGACCTTAATCAAACACAAAAGAAGGTAATACAATTAAAGAAGTGAAGAAACGAAACTCAAACCAGAGCTCAACATGACGGGCGGTCTGACCGCAGTGTATGGGGCGGTCTGACCGCATGTATGCCGCCGGTCTGACCGCTCCCCTCATGCCGATCAGACCTCCTTGGTACGAGCGGTCAGACCACAAGCAACTAACCGGTCAGACTGGATAGCTCTGAACCAGAGCACGAACAGTCCAAGTTCAAGGCTGAAAATGCCATGTCTTTTGAAAACAAGGATTTTTTAGATTTGTTTCTATTCTCCACCACCCAGAAGGTTAGGAATACAAACCAAATACCATTGGGGGCTATGGAGCCCAGGGATTTCAACAGAAAAGCAACATGTTGATCTCGCCGCGGGTAGCTATCTTGACGGGAGAAACGAGATCTACCCTCAGAACGGCGGAAGTCACGACCAAAGGGAGCATGAGGACGAAAACCAGAAAACTCAGAAAAATCAAGTCCTCGATGCTACCCAAACCCATCAACAGAAGCAAGCCTAGACCTCGTGTTGGTCTTAGGTGCACTCAAGGTCTGGAGCTGACCCTGAATATGCCTAAGAGCTGCAACACGGTCTCTACGCGCGATCTTAGCACGCCTGAAGCATTGCTCGATCAAGTGTCCATCCTTCTAACAGAAGGTGCAATGATACTTCACCTTCTGAGAGGTAGAAGTAGCACGAAGAGGCTTCGCCTTACGAGAGGCGAGCGGCGGTGAACTCACCTTCTTGTCGAAATTTCTTGGACAAAGCTCGCTGACTTGAAATGAACTTTCTCAGTACTAGGCTCAATCTCGATCACACCTGGTGCTATGGGTCGAAGAACAGCAGGTGGATGCTTCCTCATGTCCTCATAAAAATCGTATCCTAGAGCTTGATTGAACTTGCAAATCTTGGACTGATCTAGGATAAGATTCAGCTTCTTCTTGCCTCCTATAAATCTCTCGAGAGTGTTCGTAAGATACTGACACTCCTGAAAAAGAGAGGTGCAAGAAGAGCAAGGGGAAGAAGAGACAGCAGAAGGTAAGGGAGTAGAAGAAAAACTAGTAGCAGAAGAGCGAATGGCTTGTGCATGCACAGCCGACTCTGAAGGGATAGTTCTACTGCTAGTCAGTTGGTTCACGTCGCTAAGCGTCTCTACCTTACCCTTGGGCTTCTCCCCCACATCAGCACACACATTACAAGCAACTGATGGTGGCTTCTCTAGAAGGTCCTTAGTTAGCTTCACACATTTTTCATCTAATGCAATCAAGTCAGATTTTAGTTTCTCACAATTTTTGCATGGTGAGCTAACAGGGACCTTAGAAGCATACTGAGCCATTTTCTTGTTGTAATCAATCATTTCTTGAAACTGTTTTGAGACAGATTCAAGTTCAGCAGTTAATTTAGGACAGTTCAAACATGAAGCAATAGGCTCAAGTAATGAAGCTTGTAATTCAGCAATTTTGTGATCTGCCCTTTTTAGGTTCATCTTCAAGTTATTGCAATTTTCACAAGTCTCGGGCCGATCAAGGAGCATGGTGTAAAGACCTCTAAAAGCATTATCCTTATCCTCACATGAGGTGCAAGAAGTAGTCTCAACAACATATGAAAGGGGGCAACCCTACTCATTTCTAGTTCAGCCAAAAGACTAACATTCTCCACCTTAACCATGTCTAACTTAGAGGACACACTATCATGCAAGGTCCTTAGCTTCTCCAAGTCATCGAGCAAAGCAGTACAAACATCACAATCATCATGGGAGGAAGCAGATCTAAGTGAAGTAAGCTCCCGTGATAAGCTCTCTACTTCCTTCTCTAACTCGCTAACCCTAACTCTAGATCTAGCATGGAATTTCCCTAGCTTAAGAAAAGCATTATTAAGCTGGTCGTAGGAAGGGTATACCTTATCGGAGTCGAAATAGAGCTCGCTGTCGTTGATCTTGCCCTCAAGGGCCATGAAGCACATGCCAGAGAAGTCGTCGCCATCCTTGGGTTCTTGATCACCCGTCCCGTCGTCGTTGCTCCATCCCTCCATCTCGCTGAGGTCGAGGTCATCGAAGGCGGTGAGGACGCGGTGGAAGAGCTTCTTGGCTTTGCCAAGGTCGCGGAACTTCTTCTTGCCTTGGACATGAGCTGAGGGCTTCTTGTTGCAGTTCTTGTCGATGTAGTCGTTCTTGCTCACACCGCCATAGTCACCCTTGCCCTTCTCCAATTTGGGGCAATTTGCCCGAATGTGGTTGGGACCACCACACTCGAAGCAAATGATCGGACCACTCCTCTTCCGATCTCTCACTCTCTTGTATGCGTGAGAAAACTTTCTGGCTAAGAGAGCGAGTTGGTTTTTGAGAAGCTACTCTAACTGAACATCAGTTACATCACAGAGAGCAGCTAGGGAGAAACCACCAATCAAATCAGAAGAAGAGCCAGAAGCTGAACTGGGATCGGTGACTAAGGCCATCGATTGCGACTTCGACCTACGAGAGACTTTGTCAATCTCGTGAGTCTTAAGGTGTGAGTACAACGCGTCAAGAGTCAGGG
The DNA here is from genome assembly GCA_036346575.1 of Dendrocalamus sinicus. Classification (NCBI taxonomy): domain Eukaryota; kingdom Viridiplantae; phylum Streptophyta; class Magnoliopsida; order Poales; family Poaceae; genus Dendrocalamus; species Dendrocalamus sinicus. The sequence goes on from CM070648.1 coordinate 16,982,993, forward strand.
TCGAGAGGTCGATCGTGTCTTTAATCGTGGTCACCTTCATCTCCCAAACACGCAAATCAAGAGCAGAAAGCATTTGGCGAGCGTTGTCCGAGTCGAGGTATGTAAGACCGACGGCTCGGAGGTTGCTCAAGATCTTGTGGAAACGCGCAAAACACTCATCGAGGGACTCACCAGTGAGCATTTCAAACTTGTTGTAATCTCTCTTGAACTGGTCCTGTCGAACCATCTTGATCTGGGTGGTGCCCTCATGGTATGCATCGAGGGGCTCCCAGATGTCGAAGGCCGACGACAGATGAGAGATGCGATCGAACTCGCTTCTGCTCAGCCCTTGATTATGATGTTCCTTGCCTTTGCATTCGCCTCAACATCAAGCATGTTTCCAGCGTTGATGTTCTCATCGGCAGGAACAACATATCGTACTTTGACCTTACGCCAGATGGCGTAGCCCTGAGCCTGGATGTAGGTCTCCATCCGGCTCTTCCAGAAGGGATAGTCGATCCCATCGAAGACCGGGGCTTGGTCGAGTACTTATCTATCACCATGGCTCTAGAGACCGGTTAAGATCTACGAGGAAGAGCTAACCGGCTCTGATACCAATTGTTGGATCGAAGTTGGCGACAGAGGGGGGTGAATGTCGACTTTAAAAATTATCTCCAAAAATCATCCACAAGTAATATTCCTCTCCGGTAGCTACAGAGCTATGAAAAGGGCATCCAATACTCATACAGACCTTAATCAAGCACAAAAGAAGGTAATAAAATTAAAGAAGTGAAGAAATAAAACTCAAATCAGAGCTCAACAGGACGGGTGGTCTGACCGTAGTGTATGGGGCGGTCAGACCGCATGTATGCCGCCGGTCTGACCGCTCCCCTCATGCCGGTCAGACCTCCTTGGTACGAGCGGTTAGACCACAAGCAAATAACCGGTCAGACCGGATAGCTCTGAAACAGAGCACGAACAGTCCAAGTTCAAGGCTAAAAATACCAAGTCTTTTGAAAACAAGGATTTTTTAGATTTGTTTCTATTCTCCACCACCCAGAAGGTTAGGAATACAAACCAAATACCATTGGGGGCTATGGAGCCCAGGGATTTCAACAGAAAAGCAATGAATCAAGGAATTTGACAAAAAAACTGAGATTCATGCAGAGAGATGAAAGATTTTTATATTGCTCATCAATTACTCAACCTCTGTTCATGAAACTTTGCAATCAAGATAACAATCTTAGGACATAAACACCCAAATCTCAAGCCTCTTAAAGAGGGGAATCAAGGAGTGCCAAGAATCCCCTAACTCAAAACCCTAGAATTTGCATGAACAGAGGAGGTGACAAGAGAGAATCTTTGATTCGTTCAATTTGCTCTTGGGAAAAATCAATCAAATGATCTTGAGACCTATCCCCATCATTGAGCAACCCATTTTACCACTCCTCAGCAAGAATCAACACAAAAACAGAAATCCAAGAAATCAAGCAGAGGAACGAAGAACAAATACCAACAGAGGAGCTCAAGAACTCAAACAAACTCAAACAAAGCCATCTCAGATTGATAATGATGAAAAGAGATACAGGATTACAATGAGTATCAACTCATACCAACCCTACAACCCCATACATGCTTGGAGAAATCAAGAACCCATCTCTCTATTTCTCAAGAACACACACACACGAAGGGAGACAACCTCTGCTCACTCCACCCAAACAGACTCTCACCAACTAAAGAGCAAAGTGAAAACAACCTCCCAAGACTTGAAGACCATGCAGGAGACACCCTCCTTTTATAGTCTCCAACTAATGGGTTTGATTCTCTCTTTACCCACTAAGCCTCCACCAACTCTAGTGCTTTATCCATAATCCGCTTCCTTTAGTGCAGCTTTGCGTATTCCCCAAAACGCCCCTCCTACACCTTCCGGGAAGCTTCCTCCTTTCTTGCCACTCAAGCCTCGCAACCACCTCGAGTCCTCGCCGTCTTCGGCACACCTCGACCATTCTGACCTCGGCACCGCCTGCGCCTAGTCCGGTCATCCCGTGCCTCGCCACGACTCCGCCTCGACGTCCTGCAGCCATGACAGACAAGAAACACATCACATAGCACCGCTCGACAAATGTAATCACAATTAGCATCAATTAATCATACTCAAGCATGAAAAGGCCCAAAAGCTCAAACGGAAAGAAGAATACACCTCAAGTCCGACTAACCAACCCCGATTGAGCCAAATGCCATCATGGCACGAAACGAACAAACCAAACTCAAACTTTCCAAACTACTCGTCAATTACTCATCACAAACATGGGGTCATAACCACATGGTCTCTCAAAATTAATTTGAGTGATGTGGACACGGACAACGAGGATGATACTCCCAAAGTCAAGAAAGATTTAACTGGGTTGTGTCTGATGGAAAGTAGCAAAAACTCCACTGACAACGGAGGCTTCGATATGTGGTGATGGTGTGTGATGAAGATACAGGAGGTGCGTTCTGGTGGCTTTGTCACGTGTTGTGATTGGAGATGTTATGGAAGGATTTCATAACAGGAAGTTGTAGAGATATGGTAAAAATCGTGTTTGGATGGGTTTCGGGTCCCTTGGTTTTCGAAAGCGATTAGGTATTGTGTTCGTGTTTGAGTCGAACATGGTCTGGATGTTAGCCTATAAAAGCAGGGAGAGGTTAAGGGTTAATATGTGGTTTTTAGTTGGTTTTTATAGGGCTTTCATCGAGAAGTCCTTTAGGGGTGCCGTGAGGGCGCTTTGTAGCCATATCCATAATACAAAAGTAATAGATCAAATCCATTCCAAGAAAAGTTCATCAACGACGTATTTTCCTAAGCATTGCTTTTTCTATGTTCTCAGTGGCATGCTAACGCATCATGATTTGGCATGCTACAACTATGGTGTTGTCTTCAACTTGTACTCATTTGAGCGGTCAAAATGTTCAAGCGATGAAGCCATTCAAGTGGTCGAAGCTTTTGAAGAGAGAGATTTTGACTACATGCTAAAGTGGTCATAGCGAGCTGTTGAGCGAGTGGTCGAACGGCTTGCAATTGAAATCTACATCCGATAATTTATATTATTTTTCTATTGCATTGAGATTTGGTTTCAAGTTTTAAAAACTGGAGACAATCATTCACCCCCTCTGATTGTGCCATACGATCCTACAGAACTACTAATATAGTTACGTTTTAAGCATCTTTTTGTACTATGATGTCTTTCTGCTATGTCTATGGGTTAAATTTCCTTGTTGAAGTGGTAATGTAGTTACATTTTGGCATTATCTATGGTTGATTGATCTGTACATGTGCGGTTATATGGTTTATGTTTCCACACAATATCAGGCTAAATATTCGTGACAAAGACTATTTGTACTCGATGTGACATGTATTCACCCCATATTCATGATCGAGAATATCTATATTCATATTCGTTTCTAGCACTGTCCATGTCTGACTGTGACTCTAAGAAAAAATAAAGAATAGGATACAAGATGAGCGATATCCATCTGTATCCGATTTGATTACACCCCTAGAGCTGACTTTGACTTTTTATTCGGCTACGTAGCTCGTTTGTGCAATGTACAATACTCTTGTATGAGGTTGATGAATGGATTGTGCTGGTTCTATTTGAGACATGCTTCACAACACTTGACGTATGATTACCATACGATGAAACCGGATTTTAGGTGGTAGGCGAAACCATAGTAAGTGTGGCATCGATATATGATAAGTGAGTGTCTATCCATGTTTCCACGATCCCCAAATTAGTTAGATTTTCCTACCATTGTATTAAATTCCAACCATCCCGATCAATTCCCACTCTCTATTATATACCATCCTTACCCACCTCTTCAATCTACGCCGACAAGCCCACCACCTCGCTGCCTCCGATGAGCCCCTTCCCGCCACTAGTGCCTCCCACACCATCGCCTCCTGCCTCCTCCTCCTCTGTTGCATCTTCACCTCCCATTGCCTCCAGCCACCATTGCCCACCGTCAGCCACTGCCTCCCTTCAAAATCTATGGTGAGGCCGCATTAAACCCCGACCCTAACCAAGGCAAACCCTAACCCTAAAGAAACTCGCAGAGTTGGAGACAACACTCACTAGAGCACACCAAATTTGGAGTGGAAAGTGGCCATAGTCAAGGTCTGACCTATAGTGGTTCATGGGTGTGCAGCTTAACACCCAAAATATTTGGCAACATCATTGGCACCTTGCCACAAAACTGGTGAGTCTAGTAGGTTATTGGGTTTTTTCTCTCAAACACTAGGTCTTGTTTTCGAGTCCTCCAACCCTCAATTTTTGTTGTTATATTTTTTTAGTTTAATTGGTATTGAGATCTTTTTACTTTTTTTATTCTATAGGATTTTAATAACTTGTATAATTTTTTTGAACAACTTGTACATTTTATTCTGAAAAATAAACATAAAAGATGCACTTTTGAATTTATTTCATAAACTTATAAGGCCAATAATATTGGCAATTTAGTTTCCGCACTTTATATCTCCCCCTCTATCAATGTTTCAAAGATAATATTGTACCTTCTACATTGATAACACAACTAACTTACTATACACCACCTTTTACACATAATATTTCTCTAAATAATTTTGAGATGTTCTCTCTAGCATGAACAATTTGTACTTTGGTTTTTTGCTATGTAGACCTTGACCTTTTCTATTGAATAAAATTTTTGTTAACTTTGAACACTCATCCTTAAAAGCCTAGGTTTGCCACTGGCCATAGGCACAAATCTCCACGAAAATCACAAGGTCAAAAAATCAGTTGATTCCATCCCCACCCAAGAAAAAACATGTGACAGATGTTTTGTAAATCTGTTCCATTTATTAGAGTCCCATTTGAGATGCAAGATTCTCGTGCTAAACTAGCTCTTGTGCTGTGTAGGATCGAGTATGGTGAGTCAAAGGAGATAAATGCCTTTTTCAAAATCTTTTCTCAAATATCAACAACATGTAGCAAAAAACCAAATTCATAACCTCATCTAAACCCTAGAAAATCACAGCCTTCACTAGTCAGAACAGAATTTGCAATTGGCCAGACCAAAAATGTGAGGCTGATCAAACTCCAATTCAATGGCGGTCAGACTGCCATGAACAGTAATTTCAAACAAATGAACAGTACTTTTCAATCAGACTATATTCGATCATACTAGTATGAACAATAAAACTAGGTGAATGAATAGTAATTTCAAGCAAATGAATTGCACTTTTTGATTAGACTGTATTCGGTTATACCAGTATGAACAGTAAAACTAGGTGAATGAATAGCAATTTCAATATTGTTCCAAATCTTAAAATCCGCATAACTTTTAATTCGATGATCCGAAAGATGTGAAACTTGGCATACACTTTCTCTAGGATGATATGAACCTATTCCAATCAACGATCGAGAGTATTATTGTCAAAGTTATGACTTTTTCATTTGAGTGAAGGGTGCACCAAAATGAAAGAACCCTAACCCTGATTACCTTTAAACAGTATAATTAGCAATAATTAAAATTTTAATTAAGAGTTATTACAAGAATAAATTACAACCCCTTTTTACAAAAATGGTGCAGAAGAAAAATTAATTTCTAAAATTTTAATTGCAGTAATCTAAAAGCTAAGTAAATTGGTGCATTGCATTCTTGTGCCTTGTCCCTGCGATTAGCCAATGTTAGTATCCCAAGCCGGCCACCCCAAACCATTTTCCGTTTCTTGGTAAGCAGAGAGCAAATCAAATAACAATCCAAGAGAGAATAAGAGAGAGAGAGAGAGAGTTAGAGCTGCCGTTATTACCCTCGGGCTACTAGAGCCAAATATAATGGTGCTCTTAGAGGTTCCCAGACTGTCCCAGGCTGGTCAGCGCCTCTCACCATTAGTAGGTCTCATCTGGCAATTAAAGTCCAAAGCCCATATTTTCCAACTTACCTTAGCCCTCAAAAAATCCCACAGCAATGCCTGGCCCACGCATAAGACCTTTGGTCCAAAGCAACAGGAAGGCAAGAAACAGATAAGGATAAGATCAACGCTGCCCAGCTGTGCATAGCAAGAAGCCAACCGAGCCATAGAGAAGAGGAGGCTAAAACCTCCCATTTATAAGCCTCAAATCCAGTAATCACCCGCATTGCCCACTGCATTTCCATAAACCACTGAAGCCAAAAAAACTGAAAGATCATAAGCTCACAGAAAGCATCCAACCAGCCAAGCCACCAAGAATAGCAAAGAGCATCCAAGCCCCCACGCCAACTGAAAGCCTATTCCCATCCATTATCGCTCTCGGCCAAAGGCCAGAGAGTTGATCCCACCAAAGCCATAGCCAGCCACCATCTAAGTAAGAAGAGAAGAGTGTCCGAGGAGGGGAGGCAAAACGTAGAGGAAGACGAAAGCAAACGAGGACCATGGGACAAGGAGGCCAATAGGGTGGACCACCAAAAGTGACCACCACAAGATGATGTCCCTGATTGTGATAAGTACCTTGACCGCACCTTTGTCCATGACTATGACTGCGAGAGGACCACACCGCAACCCTACCACTGAACACTTTTCATTCTCCGCCCGACACCCAAGTAGGCCCACATTTTCAACCACTTTTTCTTCTTCCCCTTTTTGGTTTCATCTCGAGTAAGCACACAAATGCTCAACACTACTCCTCGGCTCGTCTGATTGAACCAGGCAGCTAAGAATGAGGGAGAACCCACCTAGCCAAACCAGTGGCTAACACAGCAACCGGCGGCCACCTTAGTACTGTGAGCACCCTCGAGCTTGGATAACCACTCTCGGGCATGAGGACCCCAAACCTAAGCCCTATCAGCATAACCACTAGGACTTCCAAAGACTAGGTGTGGTAAAGAAGGTAAAAATGTAATAAAAACATGAACTAAAATCAAAACATTTGAGCGTAGATGGAGGTAAGAGAAGGAGGTGGAACCAGAGAGTCGTCACAATAGAGCCTCAGCCCTAGCCATCTAGCCAAGCCAAGCCCATGGTAGCAAGCCCCGATCGGCAGCATCCTCTTGAGGGTAAAGAGGATGTTAAGGGAGAAGGAGCCAAGTAGTCGTAGTTGTAGGTAGAGTAGTTGTAGTCAGAGGTGTCGTAGCCGTAGTTAGAGGCGAGTAGTCGTAGTCGAAGGCAAGTAGCCGTAGTCGTAGCCGGGTAGTCATAATTGGAGGCTGAGTAGCCGTAGTCGAAGCCGAGTAATCAGAGCAGCTGAATAGTCATTGTAGTTGAGTAGTTGAAGAGGCCGAGTCGATCCGCCGAGTAGTCGGAGTAGCTGAGTAGTCAGGGGAGACAAACCATCACAAATCTGGTGAGCAGCCACCAGATCCAGTGGGTAGCCACCAGATCCGGCGAGGAGGAGGCGACAGAAGCCACCAAATCCAGCAAGAGTGTCCAAAGGAGGAGAGATCCGTTTGGATTTGAGCCGGGTAAAGTGAGTGCGTCGAGTAGTTAGGCTAGGATGAGTCATGAACCACAAGAAAGAGGAGTGGAGGTAGCGTCGCTGGTGCCGAGCAAGCCGAGAAAGAGGAGTATGAGCATCGGCCTAGTGGAAGAGCGAGAGCATCGGCCGAGGAAAAAAGAGTACAGGAACTGGCCAAGAGAAGGGAGTGCAAGCATCGGCTAAATAAGAGGAGTGTGAAGTGTCAACTGAGTGTTGGGGTGGACCGAGAGGCCTAGGCCTTTAGGGTAAAATTTTGCAATGGTTTAGTAGGCTTTTATCTAGGTCTTAGCCATTAGATAAGTTAGAAATCCATCGACGCAAGACCGTGAAAGTTTTCCAATCTATTAGTACCCTAAATAAATAACTTCTTATATATGAGTGTTTGCCTATAATGTAGAAATCGACCAGGGTCAAGCCGAGGTAGCAGACCAAGTTGCCGTTGATTCCAGCACTTACTACTACTCATGAAAGCTAATTCTTGATCACGAATATAGTTATGTCAAATGTACAAATTACTTTCTGTATCATTATAGTATAATTGCATCGTGAAAAGGTATTTGAAAAAGTCAAATTGATAAAGAAGATGAAAGATGAATGAATGAGAAAAGAAAAGAGGAGAAAAACAAAGAGAAAGAAATGAGGTGAAGTAGTAGTCCGGCTGAGGGAAGCAGCAGGACTGCAAGTATATGTATAAAGGAGGGTAAAGGGGATCTTGAAAAGGCAGAGAGAGGGCAGGTAGGACCCCTTTACATATGGCTAGTATATAAGGATCTACCAACTCTCACTCGGAACAGGGATTGTAAATAAAGTGCCAACCATTTTTCCGTCTCGGACGGGTAGGAAATAGTACCCTGTTACATTATTCATCTCTCCGCATTGGGTAAGTAATTATGTGTGAGTAGAGATGAATGAAACCCAAGACCAGTAACGCCAGTCTGGAAGTGAGTAAGTCCTGAGATGCTACATGCGTAGGTGTATAAAGGAGGGTAAAGGGGATCTTGAAAAGGCAGAGAGAGGGCAGGTAGGACCCCTTTACATATGGCTAGTATATAAGGATCTACCAACTCTCACTCGGAACAGGGATTGTAAATAAAGTGCCAACCATTTTTCCGTCTCGGACGGGTAGGAAATAGTACCCTGTTACATTATTCATCTCTCCGCATTGGGTAAGTAATTATGTGTGAGTAGAGATGAATGAAACCCAAGACCAGTAACGCCAGTCTGGAAGTGAGTAAGTCCTGAGATGCTACATGCGTAGGTGAAGTGGTAGGCCGGGAGCCGGTACCAACCAAACGCTATTGGATGTTGGTAGAGCCTAGGTGAGTGACCCGGTACACCGATGGATAATAGATGGGCTGGAGAATTCAGCAACGTAACTCAGGAAAAGTTCTATACTTTGAGCATAACCCCACACCAAAGGAAGTGTGGAAAGTCTAGTTAAGATGGTTCAGAGCGGCTATGGGTACCATGGCACAACCCTGCGCAGTGCTAAATAAAATCATAAATTCATGCCTGTCTCTTGGATTGGGGACTATAGTGATCACTATGGATCTTTCTTCACCCGAGTGAATAGTACAATTTTCACAATTAAAAGATGACAATTAATTTGGTAAAGCTAATTTCTAAATTCAAATGACTAGAACTAGACTTAAGGACAAAGAGAGGCATACAGTGCATTTTGCTACTATTATGCTTGCTGAGTACGTTAATACTCACCCTTACTATTATTCTCCTTTGTTAGACCCCACTACGACCAAGGAATACATCGAATCAGATGAATGGGCAGCAGGCACTACCGAGTTCACGGGAGAGGAGGATGGTGATTATGAGGAGCTAGGGGAGGTGGACCCCTTATACTATGGCTGGGACGAGTAGGCGTCCCACTGAGCCAAGTAGGAGAGTTCTAGGGTATCAATCTGTATCTTTTGCCCCTTATGTATTTGTAATTAAGACCATAGACTTCATGGCAAATGCTGTAATAATAGTACATTTTCTACATTATTGTTCTACTGCACGACTTTGGTAACGGCTTCGTCGGAACAGTGTTCTACTAATTAGGCGAATAATAATCCGTATGCTTTTGTGTGATTATCCTTAGAATAATTACATGGGGCACCACACAAAACCAGTCAAAAGAGGAAAACTTTGTTCTGCTCTTGCTCGTGATTCCAAGATGGTTTAGGTGACCTATGATGAGTTCTCACATGTCATAGCAAGCTTAAACATAGCAAGAATTCAACCCAAAACACCCACAAAAGCAAAATACAAAAATCACCACTCGTTTGAGAAAAACCAAGCAAACTCAAGAACTTCTTCTAAATCATACCTAGGATCTTGTCTCCAAGAGACATCTCCATCTTTTATATGTCCTTGGCACCAAAAAAGCTCAAGAGAAGAGAAAACTAAAAGAAGGCCAAGAAACTAAAAAACACAAGGGGATCCATGACACAACTTACTTGGCCAAACTTTTGATACTCATTTCATTTGGAGAGGAATGTTTTATAGCCAACCTTTTAGGATAGCAGGGCTCTAAACCAAGAGCACACACACAAGGCTCCAACGCAAGAAAACCCTAACCCTAAACTTAAAGTCTTACATGACTCAACTTTATACAAGACTTATATAGTGGCTCACACCACTTAGAGAAACTTAGTAACCCACACACAAATGGGTTTTAGCATTACACACATTTACACGTTTTTCAGAGCGTGACTTCCCAAAGACTCTACAAGCCCGATAAGACATTTCATTCACCAAAACATGGACTAAACCACTTGGGCCAGCGCTATAGTTTTGCAAACCGCCACTCTACCTAGTTTTGGACAATTTTCCAAATTGCCACAGCTGGTCTTCATGACGATGTGATCCCCATGACTTATCGCCAAGATCGTATGCCTACGACGAGGCTGTCAATACTTGAAACGCCCAAGTCCCATGGCATACCAACATCACTCCATAGTCCATGATGCCCAACGCCTTGCCGTTAAGATCGCACATATATTCCGAGGAACGTCACCACTTGAAACACATATGTCCAATTGGCACATCACATGAACGCACTGCCTCTTTATGGCCCTTGTCTTTTTCTCGTGCTTCTCAGCTTGAGATGTTGCTCCACTCGGATTTATGCAACACGCTATGGCTTTAGGACCCCTTCTGTAGCCTCGGTCTTGCTATTGGCCGCAACAATCATCAAAACACCTGTATATCAAAAAAACAAAGCAATCGATCCGAGTACAAATAATATGCACTTGACCCTCCATTAGTGAACCATATGCATGGATCTACACCATGACTAACCTTTGCATGGAACCCCATGATTGACTCACAACCAAAACCGCAGAATAATCTCAACTCAACTCAGTTCAGCAGGGCCAAAATATAATTTCACAAAAATTAAACTCCGTAAACACAACAAAGCATAAGCAATGTTAAATACTCATCATTCTCATGAGGCTACCATCACATGGTCTTACACACTGTGATATTTTTGTCAGTAAAAAGGCACTTCCTTTTCTTGTTTAATAACAAATGGACAAAACATACAGCTATGGCACACAGATCACATACTTGTCTTGTTGAATTTTACGATTTTGACCGAATGGATTTGTCCCATTTTAATTACCTAGAACAATTCCCCTAGAAATGTATTTTAGATATTGGTACTGATTTAAAATCTTGTATATAAAATACGGTATAGTATTTAGTGTCCCTTATTATAGGCGACGATCAGAAGGCTCTCCATGTCGTATCGTCCATTTCCAGCTGCTGCTGATCGCACTCCATGTCCACCTTTCCCACCGAGCTTCCGAACATGGCATCACCTCCTACGTTCGCCGCAGCACCGCCGATGTCTCGCGCTCCGGCGAACGGTAGCGCCTTCTGCGCCGCGGGGTTGGCCGCGAAGACTGTGCCGAGCAGGCCCGGTGCAGCCGCCCAGGGGAGCATGGCGGCTGCCGCGGCCGCGCCCTGGTTTGCCGCCGCCATCCAGCTCATGTACGCGCCCACGTCGAACCTGTGGCCGAAGTTCTCGCCGGCGCCGGCGCCATGGCAGAGCGCGCCAGAGGAGCTCGATGACGCATGCGCGGTTTCCGGGGCGAAGCTGCCGAGGATGGAGGAGACGTCAAGCTCACCAAGGGAGGCGTTGATGTCGTTGCATGGGGAGTCCATCGTGGGGCTGCCTTGTGGCGGCCTCATCTTCACGGTTTGGCACTTCTTGAACACCCTGCACACCACCCACTCCTCCTTCCAACACAAAAGCGAACATTTCACAAATTTGCAACAATGTCAGAAACTTGTTCAAATTAACAAAAGCATTTGACATAAAAACGACTTGTTCCAACAAAATATTGTACTACCTTGTTGGGTTTGTAGGGGAACTTGTTCTGGAGTCTGTACTCGTGCATGACCCAGCTGGTCTTCTCGCCCTTGGGGGCTCTCCCCCTGTAGAAGACTAGGGTTTTCTTCATGCCCACCAGCATGCCGTAGTGGAAGATCTCCTTGTCCTTGCCGGTGGTCTTCCAATAGCCGGAGTCGGTGGCACGGTTGGTGCGGATGCCAGTTGGGTATTTCCGGTCGCGCATGCTGAAGAAGTACCACTCTTTCTCCCCCATGCTAGCTTTGCCTGCAGAATTAAGCGGACACAGTCATATTTATGTCATTAAGCCATATGCAAACAATGTACGTACATACGTACATGCAGAGATAGCTAGAGTTAATGTGAGGTACCATGTAAGAAGGTCCAGCATAATGTTGTGATGAATCATTATAAGTTTTATAGAGTGGTTAAGTGATTTTGCAAAGATTACATTTTATTTGAGCTGTTTTCTGAAATTTTCAGGAAAAATAGTAGTACCGCAGGTGTTATGCGGTCATACCACAGGGCGATGGTATCACAGGTATTTGCGCGGTCATATCGCAATGCGGTAGCACTGATTACACGACGGTATGTTATTTCAAGAGAGGTCCATCTTGGGAATGCGAGGTGCAGTATTACCGCCTTAGGAAGCGATAGTACCATGGTGGTACCAGCATATAGGGAGCGGTACTACCAAATTTTGCAGAAAAGCAGGATTTTGGAATTTGAGCTATGAATTGAGTTGGGGTGACCTGAGTCATTGTATTAAAGTTGCATGATGCATGTTTTAGCTAACTTGGGTCAAATTGTAAAGAACTTGTATCCAAAAATAATTTCTTTATGTTTGAATGTGCAGAATCGCTTGAAATCAACCATGATCAACGGCGAGGATCAAGGCTAACCTCATGGAGGAGCTAAGGCCTAGAACGATAAAGGATATTGGATGAGATTGTGAGCTCAAGCATGGCACGAGAAATGCGGGAAATATTGAAGGCAAGTTCGAACGACGGGATTGCACCATGTGATTTGGACGGGCCAAGTGAGCCGTGGTTCGTGGAACTGAGATGGGATAGACTTGGCAATGTGTGGCAAGCTAGTGATGCACCTACACATGGCAAGCATGGCGATTGCTTGCAATGGATGGTGATGACCGGGTCAACGAGAGATATTTTGGTAGTTTAGTCAAAATACCAAAAACCTTCTCGGATCAAAACTGCAGTGCATGAGTGGTGCTTGGGAGAGCGGTTTAGGTCAAGGTGAAGCTGGATTGATCAAGACAGATCAAGACTAAGTATTTAACGGATTTGAGATTATACGTTTTGAAAAGCATGCATAAGTGAACATGTGTAAGTAAAACCCGTGTGTGTAGGGTTACCGGGTTTTCCCCATTATGCTGAGTTGATAGTACCACTAATGGTTAGAGGTGGCTAGTTAGCCCACCTATAAAAGAGGGTTAGGATGGAGACATGTGGTTAGCTATCCACCTCTCTCTCATGTGGTCTCTTATTTAGGGTTAGAGTTCCTCAAGTGGCAATACATCAATCTTTGATAATCTGCATGTCTATCTCTCTATTTGATTGATTTGCTCTTATTTTGGTTGGTCTTTCCTCTCATCTCATTCTTTTCTTGATCTGATGGTTTTTAGAGTGATTTCATTAGTATTCTTGTTTGCTGTGATATGTGAAAACATATCTAAAGTTATATTGGCTATTCCTTATCCACAAGTAAGTCATGATCATTGATTTTGGTTGTAGGTCGCTTTTGGTGCACGCTTATGCAAATTTTAAAAAGGTCTCAATTTTGTCGTGGGTTTTAATGATCCATGGATGGAATATGTTTCTGAGATCTTAAGCAATATATGCACAAAGTTTCATGACTTTTGGATCATTCAATCAAAAGTTACGAGGATTTGTGATCTCGTGATCGTGCTAAAAACCCTGTTCATCCTGATTTTCCTGTAGCAACGGTAGTACCACAAGTTCTGTAGCGGTAGTACCATAGTTACTGGCTTTCGGCCATTCTCTAGTTTTCAATCATTCACTGGTCGTCAACCACTCTGATCTTACTTCGACCACTTTGGCTTTCGATCACTCACTGGTCATTGACCACACTGGTCGTATTTTAGACTTGTTTCGACCACTTTGGTTTTTGACCACTCACTGGTCGTCGACCATTCTAGTCTTACTTCGACCACTTTTGTTTTCGACTACTCACTGGTCGTCGACCACATTGGTCATATTTCGACTTGTTTCAACCACTTTGTTTTTTGACCACTCACTGGTCGTCGACCACTCTAGTCTTACTTCGACCACTCACTGGTCGTTGACCACTCCAGTCGTGTTGCAACCACTCGGGTTTTTGACCACTCACTAGTCGTCGACCACTCAAGTCGTGTTGCGACCACTTTGGTTTTCGACTGGTCACTGGTTCTCGATCACTCAAGTCATATTCTGGCCACATTGGCTTTCAACCAGTTGCGATAATATTGCAACTACAACGGCGGTAATACCGTGCCTGCTGTTTCTCCACAGTGATTCGGATTCTTGATTCTTTGGGTCTTAAGTAGGGTCTCTATCCTAATCTTCATCGCTTTGTAGCTATTGGAGCAAAGAATAGGTGAATAATTGAGGAAAAAATTTAAAGCACCATTCACCTTATGTTGCCTGTTCAGTCCTATATAATGATAAATCAATCTTGACCGATCCACAAGGGTGCAGGTATGACAAGGACTAAGAAAACTACGTACACTAACTGTAGTGTATTCTGTAGATCAATTAATGCATGCATAATAGTAATAGTGACCTTAATACAGTATGTAATGATCGAACTAGGTCCAGGCATAACAATTCCCACCAAATCATTAGAATGGGGAGAGAACTAAGGTCCAAATTAAAGTACGTAAAGAAGATGCATGGGTAGGAGAGTGAAAGCAATGCGCATCGATTCCAGTTAAATTTGTGCACTCAAATAATGAAGGTAAGTATGAATTGTACTTTTGCAGGAAGGAGCAGAGAGAATGAGAATATTATCAGCGCATTGCATCCATACATCAAACTCAATTCAAGTTGTTTAAATTTTCAGATAATTTTTCGGAAGTAGCGAGCACAGTACATACTGAAACTTACCGGGAAGGTCCCATGGCTCGCACTTGTTGAGGTCGACGTCGGCGATGGCGCAGGTGGCGAAGGCGAAGTCGGAGACCTTGCTCGTGAGGTAGTAGGTGACGAGCTCCTCGTCCGTCGGGTGGAACCGGAACCCGGGGGGAAGGCCCTCCTCCATCCTCGACTTCCGGCAGCTTGCGCGCGCACGGCGCAATAACTGCCAGCCGACTGCACTTACAGTCTGCAGTGCAGCAGCAGCTATGGCTAGCCAGGACAAAGATCCATGGCAGAAGGAGACACCGTCTATATATATATCACCAACAAGGGTGCACATGTGTAAATGAGGACAAGGCCATGGCATCATTAGTTGACAAATAAATTAATGGCACGTACCGCGATTCTTCTTCTTCTAGAGCCGGTTCCAGGTCGCAACAACCGCGGCCCCGAGAGCGACGGGATGGATTATTGGCGACGGCGACAGGGCGATCGAGCGGAGGAGAAAGGGAGCGAGAGGACATCCATCAATTGCACGAGCGATCGATCCATCCATGTTTCGCCCGGTGCGGTTGTTTTCCAGCCAACTCCAACCACCTCCACCCACCTCCCCGGTGAAACGGCGACCCGGCACTAGCCCAGCTGTATAACAGACTGCTAATCACATTTGTTAATTGAGTTGATAAGACAATGCACAATCAGACAGTGGGCTCTTCCAGGACGTACCGCGCGTACGTACGTTCGTCCGTGCTGTCTCAAAGTTGCCACTGGTGATTACACTAGCTAGTTTTCTTTCTTGGTTTTACGCTGAATTTGGCTGATTCTTTCCATCCCCTCGCGCAATTGTCGGCGAAGAAAAGGAGCTCAGCTCGCACGTGCGAATGCGCTATTTTTGTCCAATTTGGTTGGTGCAGCACAAGCCGCGATGGTCGCCGGGCATATATTCTCCATCGATCGATCATGCAGCAGGTTTGATAATGTCCTCTCCATTGCCGTGTGAAGAATATGTAAGAGGCAAGAAAGTGAGATCCGGGAGAATAATCAACGTCCGCAAATCATTGTTTTCCAATCTTCAGCATCAGCTTTAATTCCTTTCGCCAATCAGCAAAATGGAAACAATTGTGATGATGATAGCTCCATCGAAGCTGAACATTTCCCGTTTCGATCTTGGTAATAGTAAATTCGTGCCCGCGGCGTGTGTTACCACGACGAAAAATATTACGCGATCTGCATATGGTTGGGCTATGTTGGTTTTAGCTGAATCCTTTTGTATTCAAGGTCTCTTTGGGAATTTCCCAAATTTGTTTTCTCAAGGAAAAACAAAGAGAGAGAAGAAATATGGTAGGGCCATGTGTCATAGAGGGAGAGAGGATAAGGTGGAGGCCATTCAGCTGGTGGTCCTAGTTGTTTGGCTTCGTTGTGGAGAACATGGGGATTGATCCGATCCCCACGCAATGCTCTGGCGATTCCAACAACAGCCATTTGATAGCGCCGCCTTGATCCTTGTCTTCGTATACAATGCCCTCACACTCCTCTTCTCTACACCCGGAGAACTCAATCTTCTTCCCTGTCTCAACCTCTACCAGTGGTTGTCTTGAATCGCTAGTTTCGATTGGATCTAGAGCTACAGTGTTCTCGTCGTTGACTTGGTCATAGTGGTGGTAGCAGCTTGGCTTCCTCCTCCAGTAACCTGTAGTCTAGCGTGCCGTCGACTTAGTTGGTGGCAACAAAGGCGGAGCTAGAGGGGGCCAAGTCCAAACGAAGTTCCTGTCGGCAATTTGACAAACTCCAGAAGTCCTCCCTGTGCTATGAGGGTCTTAGCAGTGGTGGTGTTGTTCACAGTTTTGGTTGGCTGTGATTTTAGTGTGAGATTGCTTTGTTTTGTGCACTTAGCCGTGGATGTTTCTCTGTTGTCTTGTGCAGCAACTCCTGGACCTTGATTCCACGATTTGGTTGTTGTAAAGGTCTTACGACCTCCCAGGACCTTTTACGACCGATTAGAGTCTTTTACGACCGGTGAGAATCAAATACGATCGGTTCAGAGTACTTACGACCAATTCCGAACGCTTCAATCTCCTCCGATCGTTTTTTCAACGTGATCGTATATTTACTGTAGCAATTTACGACCGCTCCGCGATATCGCTGCCGCTGCCTTCCTTCAGCCGCTCAAGATACCGTGATCGAAGCCTTCTACGATCACGCAGTGATGCCGGCGATCATCGCTCACCGTGGTCGAACACCCGCATTTACCACGTTCACTTCCTTCAACGTGGTCGAGTCGCCCGACCACGCTCGTCTTCCCGGTGTAGTCGTAGCTCGTTACGACCACCTTCACTCCTTAGCCGTAGTCGTAAAATCATCGTTTTTGCCGTGGTCGTAACTCCTCCCGATCACGCTTGCGGTGATCGTGAGTCCTTTCGACCACGCCTTATGCAAACACACGACAAAACAATGCTCGTGTTTCTCCTCTTTTGTCTTTTCTCAATTGCTTGGTACAATGAATACATGGCTCTAAGCCTCTTTTATACCCGTTGTCCTACTTTAACACGGGTTCTCAACACCTACTCCGACTCCGAGTCTTATACGACTTCGACTGGTTACGACTTCATCTAGGACTCGGTTTTAGACTTCGATTTCTTACTCGCTTTGGATTCGATTACTTCCAAAACTTGTGTACGACTTCTAGACAAGATTATTTACAACATTCTCTCCTAATCTTGTTTCTCGACTTCAATCATGCCGATCTTTCTCCTCATCTCCGAGAACTTTATCCGCCCAAATGACTTTGTCAATATGTCCGCTTCGTTTTCTTCTGTTCGATATAGTTGATAGCGATCTTCCCTCTTCGACACAATCTCGATATAATGATATCTTGTGTCTATGTGTTTGCTTCTATCATGTAGAACTGGATTCTTGCTCGATGAAATAGCCGATTTGTTATCAACCCCGAGCGTTACCTTCGAATTTCTTCATCCGACAATTCACTCAACATGAGCGAGCGGACTCCTTGGCAAGATGCTACGCTTGCTGCGATGTACTCGGCTTCACACGAAGATAATGCAACTACCTTTTGCTTCGAGATTGCCACTGATCGGACTCTCCCCAAGCACAAACATTATGCCTGTCGTGCTCTTTCGATCGTCGACATCTCCGCCATGTCGCTATCATCAGAGCCCGTCGATGCAACGACTTTCCACCTCCTTTCTTGTATCAATCCCAAGATTCAAAGTACCTTTGATGTATCTCGGGATGTGCTTCACGGCATTCATATGCTCCCGAGTCGGTTTCTCCATGAAACGACTTACGATCCGACCGCAAACGAGATATCCGGTGGTGTGCACCGAATACCGTAGACTTCCGACAATGCTCCTATAAGTCGTGGCATCAACCGGTGATCCCGGCCTGTCTTGCTCAACTTCGATGATTCTCTATTGGGGTTTGACATGGATTGCACTCTTCCATACCCGACTTCTCCGAATCTTTCGAGCATATCCCGACTGACAAAGTGTTATGCCGTTGTCGGTTTGCTTTACTTCAATGCCGAGGTAGTAGCACAGAAGTCCCAAATCGGTCATTTTGAACAGCCTCTTCATCTCTTCTTTAAACCTCATAATCTTCTTCGAACTCGATCCAGTAATGATCAAGTCGTCCACGTAAACGCCCACGATCAGTCTGTTCTTCGCATCTCCCCTTGAGTATACCGCATGTTCAGAGTTGCTTCTTTTGAACCCGAGTGCCGTTAGACTTTTGTCAAGCTTCAAATTCCATGCTCGTGGTGCTTGCTTAAGTCCGTAGAGAGCTTTGTTCAGCTTCAAGACTTTCTCGGCTTGCTTCTTGGATTGAAAACCCGGCGGTTGAGAAACATAAACTTCCTCCTTAATGTCTCCGTTCAAGAACGCCGTTTTCACATCCATGTGGTGAAACTCCCATCCACCGTTTGTCGTATTGTCGGTGTCGACCTCTTCGACATCGAAAGTTATCCACTTTGACTTATCTTTCTCAATGTCTTGATGTTCTTCCCACTCCCAATGTTTGTCTTCTTGGAAGACCACATCTCTGCTCACATGTAGCTTGTTTTCGATTGGATTATAGCACCTATATGCCTTGGTACCTGATTCCGAGCCGAGGTAGATCATCCTTTTGCTCCGATCGTCTAGCTTCCTCAGATAAGTCGATGATCTCACATGTGCCAAACAGCCGAAGACTTTTAAGTGATCGACGTTCGGTTTTCTCCCCGACCACAACTCGTATGGAGTAACTCCATTTAACAACCGTGTGGTTGCATGATTTAACAGATAGACCGCATGTCTTACGGCTTCTGCCCAAAACCTCCCGGGCAGGTATCGACTCTTCAGAAGACTTCGTGCGGTTTCAACCACGGTTCGGTTTCTTCTTTCTACGACTCCGTTTTGTTGAGGCGAGCACGGGCCGTGAAGAATCTTGCAATGCCCTTCTCTTCACAAATTGAGTTAAACTCTTTTGCAGAAATTCTCCTCCTCGATCGACTGATCGCTTTTACCCTCTTGTCGACTTCGCTTTGGCAAGATTAATAAACTTCTGAAAATTCGACTTTGCTTCATCCTTGCTCTTCCGCATGTACACCCACATGGCTCGAGTAGTCGTCTCGACCAGCATGAAGTATCGGTTTCCAGCGTCGGTGCGGGGTGTGATCGGTCCGCACAAGTCGACGTGAACCACTCGAGTGGTTGTGAAGCTCTAAACTTCGCTGTGGGAAATCACACGAGTTTGTTTCGCCACTGACATGCCTTCGCAGACTTGCTCGGTGGTCGATTTTGGTAATCCGACCACCATCTCTTTCTCTCGCCATTGCTCGAGACTTTGGAAATTTATATGACCAAATCTCTCATGCCACAACCAGCGGGATCTTCAATTGTGGTCTTCAAACACTTCGCTTGCATGTTTCGATCTTGATTTTGTACAAACGGTTCATGGTCCGTTGCACCTTCATCGATAGATGCTCACCGTGGTCGAACACCTTCGGATGGTTGCCTTTGAGCTCGATCCGACAACCTTCTTGGTCAATTGTCCAAGGCTTATGATATTGTTCAAGACTCGGTATGTAATATACATCCGAGAGCTTTCTTCGACTTCCATCTTTGCATTGCATCGAGTTGTGCCTCTCCTTTATCTCAAGCAGAGAGCCGTCTCCGAACTGTACTTTTCCGAGCACACTCTTATTTAATTCGTAAAACATCGAGTACGTACCCGTCATGTGGTTGCTGGCTCCGTTGTCGAGATACCAGTCTGCCGTCCGCTCTTGAGTCTGCTCTCCCTGCTCCAACAGACTTGGAAAGACTCTTTCCTCATTCAAGAGAACCATTGTCGGTTCGTCTACAGTGCAGAGTGACAACAGTAGTGTTGGCTCTTTGTGCTCTGTAGTTTGTGCCAAGTTTGCTTCCTCTATCTTTTTCTTGCCCGACAATTCGCAGCATAGTGACCATACTTCTTGCGCTTATGGCACCGGATGTGGCCGACATTGAGCGGCGTAGTGCCCATACTTCTCGCGTGTAGCATCGATATCGACTTGTCGCATGATGGTCGCCCTCCACGACCACCTCCTCGACCACTTCGTCCACGACCTCTCTGATCGTAGCCTCGACCTCGTCCATGAGACGCGCCGCGGCCGGTCGATGTGCCACGACCACGACCGCCCCTCGATGACGAGTCTCCTCGGTCTTTCGCATCTTCTCTTACGAGCAGCACTTGCTGACCGTTGTCTTCTTGATAACTCTTTAGGAGCTGCTCGTGTGCTTTGAGCGCTCTGGTTACCTCCTCAATCTTCATCTTCGAGAGGTCTTGTGAGTACATAAGCGTGGTTACGACCGGAAGGAACTTCTCTGGTAGCACTCTCAAATACTTCTTCACTGCCACCTCATCTTTTAAGTCGTCGCCGAGAGATTTGATCTCGTTCACGACTTCGTTGAATCAACCAGAGAACTCTTGCACGGTCTGACTCTTCCCCATCTTCATGGCTTCAAACTCACTTCTTAAGATTTGAAGTCGAACTTCCTTCACTCGATCTACTCCTTCATGCATAGTTCGCAGAGTAGTCCGACTTCCTTCGCCGCCTCCTGCCGACAGCCGCCGCATCATTGAGTCGGGCACGCTTGATAGATCGCTGCCATTGCCATCTTGTCGAGACGATCATCGAGGACCTTGTCCTTCTCCTTTGGTTCGACCGCACTTTGCACGCCTTGCGCGATCATGTTGACCTTCATCTTCATCGCCCGGACGGATAGTTGTCCGAACCGAGGATCGGGTGCTGCAGCGACACGCTCGCCGCCGTGTCAGTCCCATGTTTAACCACGGCTCGATACCAATCGTTGTAAAGGTCTTACGACCTCCCGGGACCTTTACGACCGATTAGAGTCGTTCTGATCGTGAGAATCAAATACGATCGGTTGAGTACTTACGACCAATTCGAACGCTTCAATCTCCTCCGATCGCTTTTTCAACGTGATCGTATATTTATCGTAGCAATTTACGACCGCTCCGCGATATCGCTGCCACGCCTTCCTTCACCGCTCAAGATACGATGATCGAAGCCTTCTCGATCACGCAGTGATGCCGGCGATCATCGCTCACCGTGGTCGAACACCCGTGCGACCACGTTCACTTCCTTCAACGTGGTCGAGTCGCCCACCACGTTCGTCTTCGGTGTAGTCGTAGCTCGTTACGACCACCTTCACTCCTTAGCCGTAGTCGTAAAATCATCGTTTGCCGTGGTCGTAACTCCTCCCGATCACGCTTGCGGTGATCGTGAGTCCTTTCGACCACGTCTTATGCAAACACACGACAAAACAATGCTCTGTGTTTCTCCCTCTTTTTGGTCTTTTCTCAATTGCTTGGTACAATGAATACATGGCTCTAAGCCTCTTTTTATACCCGGTTGTCCTACTTTAACACGGGTTCTCAACACCTACTCCGACTCCGAGTCTTATACGACTTCGACTCGGTTACGACTTCATCTAGGACTCGGTTTTAGACTTCTGATTTCTTACTCGTTTTGGATTCGATTACTTCCAAAACTTGTGTACGACTTCTAGACAAGATTATTTACAACATTGGTGTGCCCCTTATCATAGAGAAGGGCATTGTATCGCTATGAACCACACTGATTACACCGCGACATCGCGGCGACGATAGGTTTTCTGAGACAGCATCGTCGACACGCCTTGTTTTAATGTCTTGGCGAAGGTGAATGCCCATCAGCAAATCAAGAGGAGCGCAATAGTGAAGATGTGAAGGCAAAGGCTTAACACGGGGATGCTCTCGTTGGAGCTAGGAAGACGAAGCCACGAAGGTGACATGGCCGAATTGCCTTGCCTGTGACCACAGCTTGCTTCGTCCTTGACTCTGGCCGTCGCCTTGACTCTAGCCATCACCTCCACCACCTCAACTCTGGCTCCCACCATCTTGTATGCCTGAATCAGCCAAATCTTTAGTTTGGTGCAAAGTGGAAGACATGGTAAGAAGTAGTGGTGCAAAGTGAAGAGATTTGCTAAGAGTGGTGCAAATTGAAACTTCATTAATAAAAAAGTGGTGCTAAGAGAAAATTACTGTAGTTTAAATGGACGATGAATGAGGTAATTTGGAGCTACATGATAACCCACCTCGTCCTCATATTATTTATTTCATTGCCAGGCTCCACTTGTTATTATCGCGCACCAACTTGGCATACTGCTTGCAACCAGTCATTTTTCTTTGCCCTCCCAGCTATGCAAGGTTGAAGGGCATACAATGCGTTGGTACTATTGAACAAAATGCTCCAACGGACTGCATTTGTGTAGACCATATTCTTTTGAATTACGGTTGATATCTTTTGACTGTGGATGATGATTTTTATCTGCACTTTTCGATATGGCGTACATGATTTTAAAATCAGAAAGCCGTTTGGAGCCCACGCTTCAAAAAAATCATCATATTTCTTTTGACGTTTTGGAGAAGTCAGAAAAAAGGCCGTACACTACTGACTACCTTCTTGGTCCTTGGCAGACAAGCCACTGCTGACCACCTTCTTGGTGTTGGAAATATAAGAACATGTAGGTTCAATTTATTCCATAAATAAATCATGACATCATGCACGCAAAATAACAGAACCATCACAGGCATAAAAGATCTAGACATGTAAACCAGGAAACTATACATGAACAGATCTAATACGGAGAACATGACTGTTACATACCGATGATTCTATTCTGACCGGTTTGGCGATGTTAACGCTGCAGGCACGGTGTGGATGACACGAGGTCGATGACGATTCGCCGAAACCGAACGACGAGGAAGACGAGCGAGCTACAGCAGCGATCGCGCGAGCGCTTCCCAAAACCTTATTCGCCCTCTCCGGTGCAGACTTGGCGGCGGTTCCGAGACTGCTCTCCCGAACGACGGTGCACGCCGGGACGGACGGAGTAGACTACGTGGGACGGCGTAGCACGATGGAGGAGGCAAAACCCTAGATTGATTCGCATATACTGTATGGAGGCGGCGACTCAGTATTTATAGGAAAAACAGGACGCGTGATTAAGACGCCTGCACGTTCTCCATAACTCGTAACCGAAACGGATTAGTCATGTGTAACCGATCCGGATTCACCGTCACTCAAAACAGTAAAAAAACAAAACTGCAAAAGGAAGTCGCGTCTGCGCAAGCACCTGAAGTCGATTTTGGCGGAACATTCACGCAGGTGCCGTGCGCCCGCGCCCGCGCCCCCCGCCCCGGCCTGGCCCGGCGAGGCGAGCGAACGAGCGCGTGTGATCCTCTAGTTCTCTCCCACACATGCCTCAAGTGGCTAGGAGTGCACCATCCCTTTTAAGGTGGTCTTCCTCTCCTAGAACTAGCAATATGGTACTAAAGTTCACATGCAAGCCTCCTTTGCATGAGTGGGCCTTTGAGATTTAGGAATTATTCTTATGGGCTTGGCCCACATAATTCAACAATCCCCCACCAGATCTCAAAGTCCCACAGAGATTTGCCTGAATTCCAATGTACTGTTTATATATCAGTGTTTCGATGGAGACCGATTAAGGTTGAACATCCACCTAGAATACCAAGTTACACTTACTCACAACTTGAACAATGGACTACGCCTTGAATTGCAAGTTTGGTGCAAGCAAGCTTCACTTAAAGACTTAACTGATACTAGGCCACCAGTAGGCTACCCCTCGGTTGGAGCGTATAAGTTTAGTAGGAGATTTTCCCAAGATCTCCATAGACTGTGACTAACAGTCGGGCTCATATAGGTGTGTTCTTTCAAGAACATTCTGCAGGATAACGTCTTCGCTTCTGAAAGCCAATGGAACACATTAAGGCCTTAACCAACTTGCCTTGCAGTTTCTGAGAGTATTGCATCTTCACATAGAGAGGGTTGAAATTACTCTCCTCCAGTTAACTAATGGCTTGTTTTTCCCAGATCCTAATTCACAGGATCTCCGATCACATAGGTTGGGTTACTACCATAGATAACTCACATGGGTCTCATACCCATCTCCTTCGATGCACTATCTATCACATTCCATGATAATCCCTTTGTAAAGGGATCTGCCAGGTTTTTATCTGTTTGGATGTAATCCAAGTTTATAACTCCGGAGTTTCTCAATTTCCTGACAGACTTCAATCGTCTCTTAACATGCCTAGACGATTTCATATTATCCTTAGAACTGTTCACTTTAGCGATAACGGTTTGATTATCACAGTTCATAAGGATAGCTGGCACTGGCTTTTCCACCGTAGGTAGATCCATCAATAGATCCTGTAGCCATTCTCGCCTCAACAATGAGCGTGTCTAGTGCCGCAAGCTCGCTTCCATGGTTGACCTCGTCAAAATGGTCTGCTTGCAAGACCTCCATGAAACAAAGAAGACCACCAATAGTGAAAACATATCCACTAGTGACTTTGATCTCATCAAGATCGAGAGATCCAGCTTGGAATCACTATAACCTCCAAAGACCGACGGTACCCAAAGATAGTGAAGTCCAAAGTTCGAGGTACCTTTCGAGATAGCGCAACACTCGCTCAAGCGCCTTCTAGTGATCATCTCCCGGGTTAGATGTAAACCGCTCAACTTGCTCACAGCAAAGGAGATGTCCGCCTTGTTGCACTAGCTAGGTACATAAGTGAGCCAATTATCCGAGAATATTCCACTGATTCCTAGCAATTTTCTTATTCTTACGAAGTAACACGCTAGGATCATAAGGTGTTGGAGAAGGCTTGTCATCGTAAAAGCCAAAACGGCTCAAGACCTTTTCCACATAATGAGATTGCAAAAGTGTAATCCCATCCTCACCTCTAACCAATTTAATGTTTAGAATAACATCACCACTCCTGGATCTTTCATATCAAAATTTTGAGACAAGAATGATTTGACCTCATTTATCACATTGATGTTTGTCCCAAAATCGGATGTCATCCACATACAAGCATAGAATAACTCCTCACCCCACCATAGTGATAGTATACACATTTATCTCCTCATTGACAAAAAGTCTGCAGATGTCGTTGTTCTACCGAACTTCTCATGCCACCGCTTAGGGGCTTGTTTCAGACCATACAAAGATTTCAACAGCTTTAACACCTTGCCTTTTTGACCTTCTACTACAAATCCATCAGTCGTTCCATGTAAATTTCCTCATCCAGCTCTCCGTTAAGAAAAGCTGTCTTAACGCCCATTTGATGAACGAGAAGACCATGTGAGGCAGCCAAAGCAAGTAGTACTCGAATTGTGGTCACCTAGCAACAGTGAGTAAGTGTCAAAGAAATCTTCGCTTTCTTTCTCGAGTATAGCCCTTGGCAACAAGCCGAGCCTTGTACTTTTCAATAGTACCATCAGGCCTAAGCTTCTTTTGAACACCCACTTGCACCCTACGGGTTTGCACCCATAAGGTCTATCTGTCACCCTGTGTTCCATTAGCGATAATGGAATCCATTTCACTACTGACAGCCTCCTTCCAAAGAGTCCGCATCGTGGATGCATACGCTCAAATAGACTTGGGAGTGTCATTCACAAGGTACACAAGAAATCATCACCAAAGGATTTGGATATCCTTTGTCTCTTGCTCCTTCTAGAAGCTCCACTGTCATCCTCCTCATTGACAAGTTCATGTGTATGTTCAAAAGGTTCAGGTGGTGTGATTGAACTGGGAATTATTTCAGAAGGTTGACTAGTAGTGTTATGTGTATCCTTCATTGGAAAAATATTCTCAAAGAATGTTGCATCTCGAGACTCCATGATTGTACCAACATGCATGTCAGGTACCTCAATTTTAACTATAAAAAATCTATAGGCAATGCTATGATTAGCATATCCCAGAAAGACACAGTCCACAGTTTTAGGTCCAAGCTTGCGTTTCTTAGTTATTGGCATATTAACTTTCACCAAGCACCCCCATGTACGCAAGTAAGAAAGTAATAGTTTTCTCTCAATCCATACCTCGTATGGTGTTTTGTCCTTATTTCTGTTAGGAACTCTATTTAATACATGATTAGACGTTAGCAAAGCCTCCCCCCACCATGCCTTAGGTAAGCCCGCAGTGTCTAACATGGCATTCACCAAGTTAGTCAACGTGCGATTTTTCCTTTCGGCAATCCCATTTGACTCGGGAGAATAAGGAGGCGTCCTCTCATGTATAATGCCATGTTCCTCACAAAATAAGTCAAATTCGTTTGAGAAATACTCTCCACTACGATCTGACCTAAGTGTTTTTATCTTTCTATTTAACTGGTTTTCAACTTCTGCCTTATAGATTTTAAAATAGTCTAAAGCCTCATCTTTCGTTTTCAATAAATACACATAACAGAACCTAGTTGCATCATCAATCAATGCCATGAAATATCGTTTTCCACCCTTCGTCAACACGCCATTCATCTTAGAAAGATCTGAATGCAGGAGTTCTAGTGGTGCCAAGTTTCTCTCCTCGGCAGCCTTGTGAGGCTTACGAGGTTGCTTTGATTGCACACAGCTATGGCATTTAGAACCTTTGGTGATGGAAACGTTTGGAATTAAATTCATACTGGAAAGCCGAGACATCAAACCAAAATTAATATGACATAGACGTGAGTGCCAAACATTAGCCTCATCATCCACACTGCCACAAATATGGTTCACAGTCTTATTGCAGAAATCTGAAAGGGAAAAACGGAACAAGCCTCCGCACTCATAGCCTTTACCAATAAAATATGCATGTTTAGACACGACTAATTTATTAGACTCAAATACCAACTTAAGCCCGTCTCTACATAAACGGGAGCCACTAACGAGATTCTTGTCTATAGAAGGGACATGCTGCACGCTCTTCACCGCACAATCTTTCCCAAGTAAACTTCAGATCTACCGTGCAACACCATGAACAGAGCATGTGACCCATTCCCATTAGGACGGAGGAATCTCGGCACTGATAAGAAGAAAACAACGAAATATCAGCACACACATGTACATTAGCTCCTGTATCAATCCACCAATTGGTAGATTGACTAACTGAAAGAATAGTAGGTAAATTACCATACCCAGTCCCATCTCCAGTCTTGCCAACGGTCACGTTGACAGACTTAGAAGTCTGTCCTACAAGTGCCTTCTTTCCTTTGCATTGTGGGCACTTCTTGGCCATGTGACCAGGCTCACTGCACACAAAGCAAGTTCTATCATCCTGATTGTTGTTGTTCTTCTTCTTCTTGAAGTTGGTTGTCTGTTGGGCTTTGACGAATTTTCCTTTGTTCTTGCTTGAGGGTTTCTGTACCACATTGGCACTAGACTGCCCTCCATCACCCTTAGACACAGCGTCCTTTTCCCGAACTTTCTCCTCAATTTCAAGAGACCCAATCGGATTCTCAACAGAGTACTCTTGTCTCTTGTGTTTGAGTGCTGTTCCGAAATTCCTCCATGAAGAAGGTAATTTCGCAATAATACATCCAGCCACAAACTTGTCGGGTAAGGCACACTTCAGGAGTTCGAGTTCCTTGGCAATGGCCTGTATCTCATGAGCTTGATCTACTACAGAACGGTTATCAACCATCTTGTAGTCATGAAATTGCTCCATGACATACATGTCATTGCTGGCATCAGTAGCACCGTATTTGGAATTCAGTGCATCCCACAACTCCTTCGCGTCTGTCATGTGCATATACACCTCGCACAGACGATCAGTAAGAACACTAAGATGCATCCAACAAAGAGAGTAGTGGTAGTCTCGAATTCTTTCTGCTTTTCAGCATCAAGAACACCTTCAGGCTTGCCATTACTAACCCAGAATACATTCATAGCAGTAAGCCACAGAGTGACCTTGATCTGCCATCTCTTAAAGTGCACACCAGAGAACTTACCAGCCTCAGTGCATCGGCAAATCCAGCCATAGTAAAACCACAGTGCTTACAATAAGGTTTTTGGATTGTTGGAAATATAAGCACATGTAGGTTCAATTTATTCCATAAATAAATCATGACATCATGCACGCAAAATAACAGAACCATCACATGCATAAAAGATCTAGACATGTAAACCAGGAAACTATACATGAACAGATCTAATACGGAGAACATGACTGTTACGTACCGATGATTCTGTTCTGACCGGTTTGGCGATGTTAACGCTGCAGGCACGGTGTGGATGACACGAGGTCGATGACGATTCGCCGAAACCGAACGACGAGGAAGACGAGCCAGAGCTACAGCAGCGATCGCGCAGAGCGCTTCCCAAAACCTTATTCGCCTCTCTCCGGTGCAGACTTGGCGGCGACGGCTCGAGACCTGCTCTCCGAACGATGTGCACGCCGGCGGACGGACGGAGTAGACTACGTGGGACGGCGCAGCACGATGGAGGAGGCAAAACCCTAGATTGATTCGCATATACTGTATGGAGGCGGCGACTCAGTATTTATAGGAAAAACAGGACGCGTGATCAAGACGCCTGCATGTTGTCCATAACTCGTAACCGAAACGGATTAGTCATGCGTAACTGATCCGGATTCACCGCCAGTCAAAACAGGAAGCCGCATCTGCGCAAGCACCTAGAGCCGATTTTGGCGGACCATTCACGCAGGTGCCGTGCGCCCGCGCCCCCCGCCCCGGCGAGGCGAGGCGAGCGCGCGCGTGTGATCCTCTAGTTCTCTCCCACACATGCCTCAAGTGGTTAGGAGTGCACCATCCCTTTTAAGGTGGTCTTCCTCTCCTAGAACTAGCAATATGGTACTAAAGTTCACATGCAAGCCTCCTTTGCATGAGTGGGCCTTTGAGATTTAGGAATTATTCTTATGGGCTTGGCCCACATAATTCAACACTTGGTCCTTGGCAGACAAGCTGTGGATGCCTTTTTTTTAAAAAAAAACCTGGCAGGAGCTCTACCATTGATCAGAAGAAAAGAGTTTTGGTCGGTTTGGAAAAACTCAGGGCTTGTTTGAATGGGCCAGGATCTCAGCCCAATCGACGTGAAATTCCCTGCCGGGGAAACTTCCCCGGCCTAACTCGGAGGCGTGTTTGGATGCACGTAGGGATTTGAATTTCTCGGCCCAATTGTTGTCGATCCACGGGGGTAACGGGGACATGCTAGGTGCCGTCGGAGCAGCAAGCGACAATGTGCCGCCCACCCCTCCGGCCCACGCGTCGTCGTGTCCATAATCCGAAACAAAAAACGCGCGCGTCCGGGTGTGTTACGCGTCATCAGCGCACATGTTTCAAAAACATTTTTT
Organism: Dendrocalamus sinicus; assembly: GCA_036346575.1. Taxonomy (NCBI): domain Eukaryota; kingdom Viridiplantae; phylum Streptophyta; class Magnoliopsida; order Poales; family Poaceae; genus Dendrocalamus; species Dendrocalamus sinicus. Next base: position 17,012,568 of record CM070648.1, read on the forward strand.
TGGCAAACCAAAAATTCATTACATCTTTTAACCCGAGTGCCCAATTTACAATCTGTTTAAATCATCATCTTCCTTACGACAAGATCTTTAAAACAAAATATCACTTACACATATTTTAGTTTAGTACGAATATCACATGTCCTATATACCAATATATAAAAGTACACTGTGCCATACATTAGCTTCTAAATGTTCTAGTATTTCATGGACAATGATACAATATCCTGTTTTTCAGAGTTCTTTTGAAGCTTTTAAAATAAAATTCACCATTTAGATTTTTCAGGAATTAATTAAAGTTTAAATGGAATTTTTATTGATTAAAAGGATTTAATGTGACAAACCTAAACTTAAATTATTATTGAAAGTATTTTATTTGGGTTTCTTGTGCTTCAAAGAATTTTCTAAATTTTTTGGATTTTTTCGAGTTTATTTGCTATTTTCTGGAGCTCAATTGTTTTTCTTTTAATTTTTGAAAATAGAAAATCTCTAAAAACATCTAAAGCCACTTGGGCCAAAACCCTAGACCCAACCAACATCCTTTGCCGGCCCAGCCCGCGCACAGCCGCGCCTCGCCATGCGTCGTCGATCCGCTGACCGTGCCACGTGTCGGTAATCGAGGCCGCCTCGATTGCCAGCCATCCGATCTCCGAGACCAGCCACGTGTTGCCCATCAGAAGTCTCGTGCACTGTTCATCATCCCTGTTCGACCGTTGCCATGCACGAGATGAATTCGTCTCAGTGTTTGCGCATCTCTGCCCTGGACTCAGCGTCAGCGCCCACCCCGTGGACTCTTCGAGGTCCAGATATAAAACCCCGAGATGCTCCTTCATTTTTTTGCATCCTGCAGCCGCTCACTTCTGCCGAAATCTCATCATGTGTTGTTGTCGTTCATGCTGAGTTTGTCGTTGTGTTCGTCGGTGCATCGCCGTGGTCTTTGTCTCTGTCGTCGTCCGCCATCGTTCCTCGTCGTCGGCAACCGCTCCGCCTCGCCCATCCTCACCTCAGGTGAGTCATCGTTCAGCCGCCGCCATCTTTTACCCGGTCAGCAAGTCGTCGGTCAGTCTCGTTCGCCTGCTGCCTTAGTTCTTGTGTTCGCCATCGCCCGCGCCCACTCGCTCGCCCGAATGGTTGCCTCGCCCCGCGCACCAGCCAATGTCAGATGAGTGATGTCAGCACGCACTGCACCTAGCATCGGTTCATCTTCTCTGTGAACCCAAGCAACATGAGCCGTGCCTCTGACAGCTGCTCCCACCCGTCGGAGTCCACTGTGCTGTAGACCCATGAGCTGAGCTGAGTCAACAGCCTCGCTAGTAGTCCATATCAGCCCTAATCTGATGTGGATGTCCCGCCTGGGTAATATCTATGGACTTAACTTTGTGCTCCATTGTAACATCCCGAATTCTAGGGTATGTAAAATGAGAAAATTTTTAATATTTTCGAATGCATTTTGTATCCTTGGCTCTTTATTGGAGTTTCTTGGAACAATTTGATTTTTAAAAATCAGAAGTGCATGAAGTGTAAATCAAATTGAATCCAAACCAAACAAGTATATTTAAATTCAACAAGAAATCTTCTTAGATTTTTCTAGAAAAATCAAGAGAAGATAAAACCCTGACAAATTTATGCAATCATCAACTCTATGTCAGAAGCATTTGCAAAGATTTTCATAATCTTTCGAGCACATCTAATGAGTCTAATAATTGCCCAAACCTCTCAGCTCACCTCATTCTCTCTCTCACTGCCGAGTGTGGCCCACTTGTAGTATCTTTCTTCCACCTCCAACCTGAGAAACCATGAGCACATGCCACTAGTTTTTGACGCCATGCTTATTGTTTTGATACCACGCCCGTCATTTCTCACTGACAACCCATGCCCTGCGCCACACCTTTCCTCTGTGCATCCCGGCCTTGTGCCCAACTTTGCATCGACTACTAAGTTGGCCCTTGAGAGCTTTGATCAGCTAGCGAGCACTCGATCACATGACTCCTAAACCCTTTACATGTCAATTTTATAATCAACAAATCCTATCAGGCCACCTCATTGCACTTGTTGGCACACCAGGCCCTCTGACAGGGTTCGTCTTCCACCTCACGCACCTACGCCGGCTCCGCCGTGGTCATGGCTCAAGCTGCCCCTGGCTTTAGGCGTCATGCCCATAGTTTCTCCTCTCCTACTGCCAACTCCGCCTACCCATTGCCATAAACGCAATGCATATCTTCTTGCTTGTCCATGTCCATGCCTCGGTGAGTTTTGACTGTGCTCACAAGAACTCGCGCTCTGCCCTTAGCTTTATCATGCCTATAAAACCCCTTTGACCATACCATTTTCTCCTTAGCTCGCCCTCTCAATCTCTTGTGCATGATCCTTGAGCACTCCGCTCTCTGGAACATCAAGAAAACCGAAGTCGTACGTGACACGATGAGCATGCCATCGTGTGCTAGCTTCTCTAGTGAGCCTCTCTCCTCCCCAAACTCTGTCACAATGCTCCTACCTCTCCCTTAAGCATCGTACTAATTTGATCGACCTTTTTATGCAATGGATCACTCAAGCTAGGCCTTCTCCTCCTTCCTCTCCGACCATAACGCTGCCATAAGACTTCCTCTCTCTAGTGAGCAGTAACTTGATTCCTTTCACCCATACCTCCGCATGCATGCAAGCAAGTGCATGTGCTCCCTTTTGTAGCTTCTCTGTTGCTGGACATCATTATTGCTGTGGGCCCCTTCGCTACCAATGAAGCCTCCGCGTCCGCTTCTTCTCGAGTGCCGTCTTTGTCTTTGGTGAGTTCCTCCTCCCCATGGAAGCTCACCCTCCAAGTTAGCTTGCAATTCTTCGCCTAGGCGTGCAGGCCAAGGTCCCTGCTCCATTTTAGCTCACACATCGTTCGCCGAGGAGTCCCTCGCTAGCGATGAGTCATGGCTCTCATGAGAGATAGAAGTATCATAGTGATTAGAGTGAATAAGAGAACTAAAAGTAATTGAATTTGAAAAGAGGACTAAAATAGTCAAAATAAAAAAGGAAACCGTAGTAATCGAAGTCAAGAACAGAACCGTAGCAATCGAAATCTTCGACCACTGCCGGAGTTGAGATCTTCGACCGCTGCCATGCTGACCTCTTTGACCACAACCGTTATTGAAATCTTTGATCGCTGCTGGAGTTGAGATCTTCAACTGCTGCCATGTAGACCTCTTCAACCGCAGCCATTATCGAAATCTTCCACCATAGTCGTTCTCAAAATCTTCGATTGCTACCGTTATTGAGATTTTTGATCGCTGCCATGTCAAAGTCTTTGACCACTGATGTGTCAAAACCTTCGACCGCTACTGGTGCTAGAAATCTTACCGCTGCTATGTTGAAATCTTTGACTGTAGCCATAGTCAAGGTCTTCGACCACTGTCGTAGTTGAGATCTTTGACCGCTATTGTATCGACCTATTCGATTGCAGCCATTGTCAAAATTTTTGACTACTGCTGGAGTCGAGATCTTCGACCACTACTGTGTCGACCTCTTCGATTGCAGCCATTGTCAAAATCTTTGACCGTAGCCGTTGTCGAAACCTTCGACCACTACCAAAGTCGAGGCCTTCGATTGCTAATGATTTCAAGATCTCTAACCGCTTACTTAGTTGAAACCAATCTAGTCGTAATCTTCGCCCCTGTCCATAGTCATAAGTTACCATAGCTGGTCGATATTCGAAAGACCTGCATGGTCGAAGACCGGTTGTACTGGGTCTGTGTGAGCGGTACGACCAGAGTTGAGGCGCCATGGTCGAAGCACCATAATCATAAGTCATAGTCAGAAGTCCTTAAGCTCTAGTTGTCGGTAGCTAAAGTGGTTGTATGCCCTAGTTGTCGGTAGCTATAGTGGTCATAAGCTCCAGTGGTCGTGTAGTTGAAAACTACAGAAATGAGTCAGCAGTCGGTAATCGAAACCTACAGAACGTAGTCGGTAGTTGAAACCTAAAGAACCGAGTCGGTAGGCAGTAGTCAAAATCTATAGAACATAGTCAGTTGTTGAAACCTACAGAACGTAGTTGGTAGTCGTAAGTTACAGTACCAGGTCGGTAGACATAAGTTATAGTACCCTGTTGGTAGTCGTAAGTTATAGTACCTAGTCGATGCTCGGAAGACCTGTGTGGTCGAAGTGCCGTAGTTGGTAGTTGGAGCGTCCGAGTACCATAGCAGTCGGAACATCCGAAGTATCGAAGGAGTTGTAAGTCATACTTATAAGGTCAATAGATACAATGGTTGTAAGGCCATAAGCTAATGTGGTCATAAGCTGCATCGGTCATAGGCTTCAGTAGCCACAGATAGAATTCAGTAGTGACCGAGGAATATCAGAAGTTAGAAGAACACCGTAGTGGCCGAAGAACATTAGTAGTTGCAACGAGTATTGTACCCACTGAGAAGAGGTAATTCAAACCAAGCTGAGGTACTCTGCGTTCGGCTATTTCTAGCCCTCTTTGAGTTAAGAAGCTGAATACTACTATGAATATTCCTTCACCTTTGATCTATCCTTATTTTCCTTCCCAACAAATCTACCCCACCATCCCCTCATTCACCCAAACTCTATTTGACTATGTCAAACATCCCTCACGTTCTAAACCTTCTCTTACATCACCAAACTCAATCCTAATAAAACTTAAAGAAGTTCTCTTTGAATATATTTGAATCGATCTTTTGCACTCTTTTGGATTTATTTGGTCTTTCCATCACTTATCGCATAATTATAAGTCGAAGTCCTGAAGGAGCACCAATTTGAGTAGGATTGAGACAAAATCGAAGACCAATAGCTTCAAGATCATTGATTGAGAAGGTCTTGAGTAAGATCAAGACTATAGTAATTTAAGCAAGGCAACCACCCTCTTTGACCATATTGATCCCAGTATTTTAATAATTGTACATTGTTTGCAAAAATGTATTATGCATTCGTGTATGTTCCATTAAAATTGCTATACTGTCGGTAATGGTAGTTACGACCGCTTGTATGCATTGAACCTTCTTGAAAATTTGACACCCTCACCGTTGTAACCTCTAGGACATGGTTTGGACAATATATACTGTCAAATTGGGAATACTACATCAATATATGTTCTAGATACTTAACCAAGCACTAGTTTCTGCTAAGTTTGAACTATTGAACAAGTTTTACACGTGGGCATGTTGGTTTCAAAATGTTAGACCAGAGGAGGAACCTCTGTTACTTTGGTATCAAATAAAATGAAAAACCTAGTTTTTGGACGTGGGCGAGATATATGGTACACCGTCAAATATCAGAGGGAATCTCGCATGTATATATAGGTATAGACTCTTGCCCAAGTCAATTAAAGATCGAACGCTATTGCCGCACATCTAAGACACACCATACAACCACATATGCTATATGTGCTTTAGCATTTAACTGATTAAGTTATCTAGGTTTAGCCTTGCATTGTGGTAGGCAAAGATGTAGTAAAGGCACTCTGGCAAAGTTTGCTCGTAGGGGCTCCCTTTATCAATGGTTGGGACCAAAGCTTACTAATACAACAGTGAATACCTTACCAAAAGATGATAATCTGCTGAGGTGAGGGTCAGTCTTGCATCTCACTTGGTGCGCCCAAGTGAGGGCTTGTCCGTTCATCGGGCTAGTGCAAGGTTAGGACTAGATGACCTAAAAGCTTTATGATAATCACTATCGTCTCACGTCCAAGGAAGTGTGTAATGGCTGATAGCATAATTGATTATCTTGTGTGGGTAAAGCTATACAACCTCTACAGAGTGTTAAAAATTATTTAAATAGCTGTACTCGCGGTCATGAGCAAGCTTGGATGTAACCACAAAGGATATAGTTTTTCTTTTCAAAATTGTTTCATAGAATATATGGGATGGCATGTACACGTCTTCCGTGTGCCATGCCCATGGGTGGGATTTGTGCAATGTTCTTAGTCGATGAAGGCTATGAGTGGATTTGACCTACTATTATAGAAATTATGCAAATGTTATTTTGTTGGATCGAAATCGGCGACACAGGGGGGGGTGAATGTCGCTTCTTTAAAAACTTCCCCCTAAATTCTCCACGTAAAGAATCGCCTCTCCAATAGCTATGAAGAGCTATGAAAGGGAAATATTTTACTCTCTGGAAACTTGGAATCTCACAGGAAATAAGCACATCAAACAGAGAAAGCACAGGGCCAAGAACTCATCAAAAATTGCAAGCAACACTGGCTGCCAAAAGAGGGGTCGGTCAGACTGGGTGCACAGGGCCGGGCAGACCGGTTTCATAGTGCCGGTCAGACCACACACTACAGGCCGGTCAGACCGGTCACCAATGGCCGGTCAGACCGCCAATGGAGAACCGGTCAGACCAGCCTCCCGAAAAATTCAGTTCAGAGAGCTGAACTTCTGCGCAGCAACCTAGAAAAAGATGAATTCAGCCAAAACTAGGGTGTGTAGTTGATTTTCTTTAGGCAAAGGACCACACACCTATTCTAAACATCCTAGAGACTTCAAATAACAAGGGAAGCCACCAAAAACCTTAGAAATTCAGATTTAAGGGAAAACCTGAAAACTTACTGAGCGCTTCCTTAAACACCAAATTCCTCACTTCCCTTCGAACCTTTGCCCATGAGGCTTTGCAGAAGGATTAGCAATTGACCTAGCACTCAAGAGACAAAACCTCGCAACCACCTCGAGTCTCCGCCATCTTCGACACATCTCGACCGTTCTGACCTCGACACCGCCCGTGTCTAGTCCGGTCACCTCGTGTCTCGCCACGACTCCGCCTCGACGTCTTGCAGCCATCACAAACAAGAAACACGTCACATAGCACCGCTCGATACATGAAAGCATAAATAGCATCAATGAAACCGCATTAAGCCCAAACCTGTCAAACCAACGAATATGCATTCTAACCACTTTGACTAGGTTTGACCAAGTCCGACCGAAGCCGATTGCACCGCGCAACGACATGGTCCGAACCACTCAAACCAAACTCGACTTTCCTAAACTGATGTCAATTACTCATCATACACACAGGATGACCTCCACATGGTCTCTCAATCTTCCCCTTGATGAGTATATTGACAAACCAAGAAAAAGCATGAAGTTGAGTTTGATTAAAAAAAGTCCAACATGGTCCAAAAGAAGATAAAGAAGCTAATGACCATATCGACAGAAGGAACACTAGAGCAACAAAGAAAGAGCAAATTGTTCTCCAAAGCTCTAAAAAGACCCCAACTGACTTTTTCTTCAATATTCTCCCCCCTTTTGGCAATAAACACATCAAGGATGCAAAAGAGAAAATATGACATGGTATTGGATGAAATGGCTAAAGTTTGTTTATTTTAAGCATTTGGAGCCATGAGAATTATCCAAAATGACCATCACGTGTTACACCAAGCCATAACACATAAATAGGCTATCTAGATCATGACAAGACATGTGTAAGCCAGCTAAACCAATTAAGTCACAATCTGAAATTTTAGTGCACATCTTAGCATGTCAAGTCATCCATGATCATAGTCTAGCTAGAGGATTATCCAAGGATGATGCAAACCATGTCAATAAGCTAAGCAGAACCAAAAAGCTAGTATTGAGTCAAATTAGAGAGCTACAAGCTCAAGAGTAAAACATTTGTTTAAGTACTTGTAACCTTTGAAATTTTAGCAATATTGAGCACATTTGACATGTTTTTCTTTAGAAATCTCATGATTGTTGCCAACCAGATTTTTGTTTTGTCAAGTGTTAGATCTCAAGCCTTATGCGACCACTCCAAGCAAGAAGCTTAAGAAAATGGTCTAGGTCATCCAAAACTCCCCCTGAGTTCATGCCTAGTGCAATGGCAAGCCGTCTCATGAGAAAGAATTGGTGAGATCAGTTTTTTCGCACAAAAGAGATCTTTTTGCTTTCATAAAAGATTGTACTAACTTGTGCATCATCAAGAACTAACATAGCTCAATCTAAAGCTCAATAGAGATTCAATGCTCAACTCGGCCTATTTGACATGGCATGAATCATAAAATGATAACTCAAGAAAGACTAGTCTCGAGTGCTAACATGACAAGTTTTAGTTCAATTTGAGGAAGTTTAATTAACTTATCATGGCAAAAGCTAGTCTACACATATGAAGTCATGATAAATCTAGCAAATAAGCACAAGTCATGGCAACGTGTAAAGCATTGTAAACATGTCATAACAGGATAATAATTAAGGCTCAATGTAGTTATATTACAATGCGAAATGCTGAAATGTAAGAAAATCCAGCTCCCCCTCAACATGAGATGCCACTTTTAGTTCAAGTTGAGTTATGTCTTCATTAAGATCTAGAAGCTCCCAAAAGAACTCCCCCTGAACCAAAGCAATAAAACCGAGAAGCTGGCAAAGAAATCAGAACAGGCAGTCCTTAAAGCATAGATAAGACATAGAGGATACTATGGCTCAGACTAACTCTCATCTACCCCATATGACTCTAGGATTATCAACTGATCATCTAACTCACTAAAGAGCAAACACGTACCCTGTCTACCCGAGGGTAGCCCGACCCTCGCTAGAACCTATAAGCAGTGAGTGAGCTCAACCTAGTGAGAAGAGAAACAGCTAATAAGCAGCATCCTAGAAGCACAAGATGAGAGAACGAAGTCTAAACAACTAGGCGATAGAAGCACTCTAATCTATGCTAGAAGGACTAAACCCAATGCACCTGTATGCAATGCAGCAGAAAGGAGTAAGAGCATAATGAATATAATAAAGCAGTAAAGCACAAAGCTCCCCCTCACAACAGTCCATAAGGACAGACCACCCCAAGCTCTCCCCGCAAAGCTGAAAACCTAGAGCTATCCAAAGGCTTGGTGAAGATATCAGCCAACTGGTGGTCACTCTCCACAAACTGGAGCACGATGTCACCCTTCTCTACATGGTCTCTAAGGAAGTGATAGCGAATATCAATATGCTTGGTCCGAGAGTGCTGCACTGGGTTCTTAGCAATGTTAATCGCTGAAGTGTTATCACAAAAGAGTGGAACATTATCTATGACTAACCCAAAGTCCCGTAGGGTCGAAGCCATCCAAAGCAACTGGCTACAGCAACTGGCTGCAGCAACGTACTTGGCCTCTGCGGTGGACTGTGCAACACCGAACTGCTTCCTCGAAGACCAAGAAACGAGAGAAGTGCCAATGAATTGGTAAGTGCCAGAAGTGCTCTTCCTATCTATCCTACAGCCAGCAAAGTCTGTATCCGAGAAGGCTTTCAAGGAAAGACAAGAAGAGGAAGAGTACCAGATACCATAGTCAATGGTAGCTCGAAGGTACCGAAGAATGCTCTTCACCGCCTGACAGTGAGATATGCGAGGCAGTGAGGTAGAAGAGGGAGGCAATCATGCTGCGATACTCCTTCTGATCAACTGGCTCGCCGTCCTCATCTGGGTCGAGTGAAGCTGATGTAGCCATAGGAGTTGAAACCGGCTTACCATCACTCATATCGAAGCACTTCAGGAGGTCTCGAGTGTACTTGCCCTGATGCAAGAAAGTACCCTCCCGAGTCTGCTTAATTTGGAAGCCAAGGAAGAAACTCAACTCGCCCATCATGCTCATCTCAAACTCCGAGCTCATGACATCGAAAAACTGGGAAACGAGAGTATGAGAGGAGCCGCCAAAGATGATGTCATCCACATAGATTTGGACGAGCAGAAGATCAGTTCCATGCCGGCGGATGAACAAGGTCTTGTCTATTTACCCATCTCAAAACCATGACTCAACAAGTAGGACTTAAGCCTCTCATACTAAGCTCTAGGGGCCTGTTTAAGTCCATACAAAGCTTTGGAAAGCTTGAAGACATGATTTGAGTATTTGGGGTTCTCGAAACCTGGAGGCTGTCTCACATAGACTTCTTCCTCAATAAAGCCATTGAGGAAGGCACTCTTGACATCCATCTGGTAAAACTTGAAATCCTTAGATGTTGCGAAGACAAACAGGATTCTAATGATCCTCGAAATCTAGACCCTCAACCTGGGAGAACCCCTGAGCTACCAGTCTAGCCTTGTTTCGAATAACCACACCATCCTCACTCTGCTTGTTCTTGAACACCCACTTAGTCCCAATGACATTGTGACCTCGTGGGGGCTCAACAAGCGACCAGACCTTGTTTCTCTCAAAGTTCTCTAACTCCTCATGCATGGCATTGACCCAAGACTCGTCAGAGAGAGCATGAAAAACGTCCTTGGGCTCAAAGGAGGCAACAAAGGCAGAATGGAGACAGAAATGCGACATGCCAGTCTTTGAACGAGTGGCTCGTTCAAAGAGGTCTCCAATAATCTGCTCGGAAGGATGGTCTTTCTGAATATGTCGAGGAGGTCCTGGATGAGAAGAAGAAGTGGCCTCTACCTCGTGAGCTGACGAGGTAGGAACAGAGCCACTAGCTCCAGAAGAAGCAGAAAGCAAGGGCTGATCGCCTCGAGGTGCAGTGGAAGAAGGCACCTCAAGGGGTGGATGAGGGACTGGATCGGGTAGACAACCCTCATCTCCATCGTCCTCATCATCCACAAAGATGGGCTCGGACTGCTCTAAAGAACCTGAGATATCAAGCCTAGTCCCTGGACTGGCCTTGTCAAAGGTCACCTCACAGGTCTCTACCATTTTCCTAGACTCGTAGTTCCAAACCCGATAAGCCTGCGAAGAAGTCGAGTAACCTAGAAAGATCCCATCACAAGAACGTGACTCGAACTTGTCTAGGTTCCCGGACTTCAGAATAAAGCACTTGCAACCAAACACACGAAAATGAGATACACTGGCTTTCGCCCATATCTCAACTCATAAGAAGTGCGGTGCAGGTGTGCCCGAAGAAAAACTCTGTTCGAAACATGGCACGCGGTGGCTATAGCCTCAGCCCAAAACTTCTGCGGTGTAGAGTACTCAATGAGCATCGTCCTAGCCATCTCGACCAAGGTACAGTTCTTCCTCTCAACGACGCCATTTTGCTGTGGGACGTGCGGGGAAGAGAACTGGTGCTCAACACCTGTCTCATTACAGAATCTCTCGAAGTAGGAATTCTTGAACTCCGTGCCATTGTCACTGCGGATCGCTCGTAAGGCACCTAGAAGCTCAACAGAAAGCCTACTGAAAAGACCTCAGAAAAGTGTAAACGTCTCATTCTTCGAGGCTAAAAAAGCACCCAAGAGTACCTCGAGATGTCATCGACCACGACAAGGACATACTACTTCCCTCCTGCTGACTGCACTCGAGCTGGTCCAACTGTATCCATATGGAGCAGCTATCCTGGTGCATCGGTCATAGTGACTATGACCGGAGGATGGGAAGCGGCGACCATCTTGCCGTGCCGGCAAGGAGCACAAACTAGATCTTTGACCATCTTGAGTTTCGGCAAACCACGAATGAGGTCGTGGCCGCTAACTCGGGTCAAATGGTCAAATCCAATATGACCAAGTCTCCTATGCCAGAAAGAAAGGTCGCGGGACTCAGAAGCAACTAAACACCTAAGAGGATCACCAGAAGACTCAGAAAAATCAGCACGAAAGATCCTCCCAAAACGAGAAATCCCACAAACCAGACTACCCGAAGAATCAAGAATTTTGCAAGCATTTTTCTTGAAGCTCACCTCGAAACCGCCATCGGTAAGCTGAGAAACGGAAAGCAAATTATACTACAGCTTACTAACCAAAGCAACATCTTTCAAAATAAAAGAATCATTAACGCACACTGTACGTTTGGCGATGACGCGCCCAGATAAAGCATCTCCGAAGGTGATCGTCTCATCACCTGGAGCACGGGTAAGGGAAGAAAACCAACAGGAGTCTCCGGTCATGTGTTGTGAACACCCGGAGTCTATGAGCCAAACCTTTCCCTTCCCTGCCCGGCGAGCCTAAGTCAAACAGAGAGTAAAGTCTCAGTACTGGGGTAAATCAAGAGTGATTTTGGCACCCTATAGTGAGTAACACGTCGAGTAGATGAAGTAGTCAAACACGACTGACCTCTCTCTACCCTACGCTCTCTGTCACTCAAAAAGGCAGATGGTCTATGTGTAGACCTGAAGCTGTTGTTGGGCTTGACTGCTACAGAGGAGCGAGTCAAGACACTAGCAACATGCTGATCACGCCGCGGGTAGCTATCTCGACGGGGGAAACGAGATCTACCCTCAGGACGGTGGAAGTCACAACCAAGAGCATATCGAGGACAAAAGCCAGAAAACTCAGAAAATCCAAGTCCTCGATGGTGCCCAAACCCATCAGCTGAAACAACCCTAGACCTCGTGTTCGTCTTAGGTGCACTCAAGGTCTAGGGCTAACCCTGAATACGCCTAAGAGACTCAGCACGGTTTCTACGCGCGATCTTGGCGCGCTTGAAGCATCGATCGATCATATGTCCATCCTTCTGACAGAAGGTACAATGATACTTCACCTTCTGAGAGGTAGAAGTAGCATGATGAGGCTTCGCCTTCTGAGAGGCCGAAGCAGCAGATGGAATCACCTTGCTGTCAGAAATCCCTTGGACAAAGCCCGCTGATTTGAATTTAACTTCATCAGATCTGGGCTCAACCTCGATCACACCTCCTACTATGGGTCTGAGAATAGCAGGTGGATGCTTCCTAATGTCCTCATAGAAATCATATCCTAGACCCTGATTGAATTTGCAAATCTTGGACTGGTCTAGAATAAAATTCAGCTTCTTCTTGCCTCCTACAAATCTCTCGAGAGTGTTCATACGATACTGACACTCCCGAAAGAGAGAGGTGCAAGAGGAGCAGGGGGAAAAAGAGACAGCAGAAGGTAAGGGAACAGAAGAAGAACCAACAGTAGAGGAAAGAATGGCTTGTGCACGCACAGCCGACTCTGAGGGGACAGTCCTACTACTAGCCGGTTGGTTTACGTCGCTAAGCATCTCCACTTTACCCTTGGGCTCCTTCCCCACCTCAGCACAGACATTACAAGCAGAAGGTGGCTTCTCTAGAAGGTCCTTAGTTAGCTTCACACATTTTTCATCCAATGCAATCAAATCAGATTTTAGTTTGTTACAATTAATGCATGGTGAGCTAACAGGGTCCTTAGAAGCATGTTGAGCCAATTTGTTATTATTGTCAATCATCTCTCGAAACTGTTTGGAAACAGATTCAAGCTCAGCAGTCAATTTGGGACAATTAACACACGAAGCAATAGGCTCAAGAAGAAAAGCTTGTAGTTCAGCAATTTTATGATCTGCCCGTTTTAGATTCATCTTTAGATTATTGCAATTTTCGCAAGACTTGGGCAGATCCAACAGCATGGTATAAAGACCTCTAACTGCGTTGTCCTTATCCTCACATGAGGTGCATGCAATAGTCTCAACAGTAGTAGATGAAATAGAAGCAACCCTACTCATCTCTAGTTCAGTCAAAAGACTAATGTTCTCCACCTTAACAATATCAAGTTCAGAGGACAGACTATCATGCGAGGTCCTTAATTTCTCCATGTCACCCAACAGAGCACAGCATGTATCACAATCATCACGGGAGGAAGCAGATCTAAGTGAAGTAAGCTCCCGTGACAAGCTCTCTACTTCCTTCTCCAACTCGCTACACCTAGCTCTAGATCTAGCATGGAATCTACCTAGCTTAAGAAAAGCATCATTAAGCTAGTCGTAGGCGGGGGATACCTCGTCGGAGTCGGAGTACAGCTCGCTGTCGCTCAGTTCGCCCTCAAGGGCCATGAAGCACATGCCGGAGAAGTCGTCGCCGCCCTTGGGGTCTTGGTCACCCGTCCTGTCGTCGTCGCTCCATCCCTCCACCTCGCTGAGGTCGAGGTCGTCGAAGGCGGTGAGGACGCGGTGGAAGAGCTTCTTGGCTTTGCCAAGGTCGCGGAACTTCTTCTTTCCTTGGGCATGGACTGGAGGCTTCTTGTTGCGGTTCTTGTCGGTGTAGTCATTCTTGCCTGAACCGCCGTAGTCGTTCTTGCCCTTCTCCAGTTTGGGGCAGTTTGCCCAAATGTGGTTGGGGCCACCACACTCGAAGCAAATCACGGGTCCTCCTCTCTTTCCGTCCCTCCTCCTCTTGTAAGCATGGGAAAATCTCCGAGCTAGGAGGGCTAACTGCTCATCCGCAAGCTGCTCTAACTGATCATCTGTTATGTCACAGAGAGCAGTAAGAGAGAATCCACACAATAATCGAAGTAAGACCGAAGTTTAACCGATCGGTGACTAGGGCCATCGACTGTGACTTCGACTTGCGAGAGACAATGTCAATCTCGTGAGTCTTGAGGCGCGAGTACAGCTTATCAAGAGTCAAAGTCGAGAGGTCCGTGGTGTCCTTGATGGTAGTCACCTTCATCTCCCAGTGAGCATCTGTCGAGCGTTATCCGAGTCGGGGTATGTGAGACCGACCGCTCGGAGGTTGCTCAGAATCTTGTGAAAACGCGCAAAACACTCATCGAGAGACTCGCCAGCGAGCATTTCAAACTTGTTGTAATCTCGCTTGAACTGGTCCTGTCGCACCGTCTTTATTTGGGTGGTGCCCTCATGGTAAGCATCGAGGGTCTCCCAAATATCGAAGGCAGACGAAAGATGAGATATGCGGTCAAACTCGCTATGACTCAAGTCTTGGATTATGATGTTCCTTGCCTTAGCGTTTGCCTCAACATCAGCCATATTCCTGGCGTTGATGTTCTCATCGGCAGGAACAACAAATCGGACCTTGACCTTACGCCAGATGGCATACCCCTGAGCCTGGATGTATGTCTCCATTCGGCTCTTCCAGAAGAGGTAATCGATGCCATCAAAGACGGGAGGCTTGGTCGAATACTTGTCTGTCACCATGGCTCTAGAGACCGGTTAAGATCTATGAAGAAGAGCTAACCGGCTCTGATACCAATTGTTGGATCGAAATCGGCGACAGAGGGGGGTGAATGTCGCTTCTTTAAAATATTCCCCCTAAAGTCTCCACGTAAAGAATCGCCTCTCCAATAGCTATGAAGAGCTATGAAAGGGAAATATTTTACTCTCTGGAAACTTGGAATCTCACAGGGAATAAGCACATCAAACAGAGAAAGCACAGGGCCAAGAACTCATCAAAAATTGCAAGCAACACTGGCTGCCAAAAGAGGGGACGGTCAGACCGGGTGCACAGGGCCGGTCAGACTGGTTTCATAGTGCCGTCAGACCGCACACTACAGGCCGGTCAAACCGGTCACCAACGGCCGGTCAGACCACCAATGGAGAACCGGTTAGACCGGCCTCCCGAAAAATTCAGTTCAGAGAGCTGAACTTCTGCGCAGCAACCTAGAAAAAGATGAATTCGGCCAAAACTAGGGTTTGCAGCTGATTTTCTTTAGGCAAAGGACCACACACCTATTCTAAACATCCTAGAGACTTCAAATAACAAGGGAAGCCACCAAAAACCTTAGAAATTAAGATTTAAGGGAAAACCTGAAAACTTACTGAGTGCTTCCTTAAACACCAAATTCCTCACTTCCCTCTGAACCTTTGCCCATGAGGCTTTGCAGAAGGATTAGCAATAGACCTAGCACTCAAGAGACAAAACCTTAGGGCATCTCATGAAGGAATACGCAAACCAACTCAAAACCCTAGAAACACGAACAGAGAGGAAAACATACAGAGAGCAGCCTAAAAATCCAAATTCCCAATTAATCTCTAATCCTTTGAGCATAAGACTGAGAGATTAGCTAGGGAATAACCTTGGGATTCTGAGACTCAAATTTGGGCAGAGATGATCAAGGGAAAAAGTAAAAGATACCAAACCCTAGAAAATAAAGTGAAGAACAGAGGAGCTCAAGAAACCAAATCTGAGATTAAACGTGGTTTGCTCTTGGGAACATCGATCAAATGATCTTGAGGCATCATCCCAACATAGAGCAACCCATTTTGGGAATTCCCAGCAAGAAACACCTCAAATCTCAAAAAGTCAAGAATTCACCCAAATGGAGAACGAAGAACACAGGAGGCAGAGAAATAAACTTTAGTTATTTCATTCATGGAAAACAAGGAATACAGAGAACTACGTCCCCATACGCATGTACATTTGGAGGAATGATTACATGAAGAATCAACTCTACCTCTCCCTCTCCATCTCAAGAACACAAGCTCAAGAACATAAGAACAGACACAGGGAGGAGGAAGCTACGGGAGACAACATACAGACCACACACTGTCCATTTCACCCACTCCCAACAACTAAAGCTTAAAGGCAAAACAACCTCCCAAAGCTTCTTTAGACTAAAGCAAACCCTAACTCTCTCCCAAAGCCATGGGATACATGCAGCCACTCACTCCTATTTATAGCCCTTGGCTAACGGGTCTCCAGCCCGTTACGCCCGCTAAATCCAACGGAACTCGCTCCCGCTTGTGCAGCCTTGCGAAATTACCAATTCGCCCCTCCTGCACCTTCCGGGAAGCTTCCACGTCTCTTGTCATCCAAGCCTCGCAACCACCTCGAGTTTCCGCCGTCTTCGACACATCTCGACCGTTCTGACCTCGACACCGCCCGTGTCTAGTCCGGTCACCTCGTGTCTCGCTACGACTCCGCCTCGACGTCCTGCAGCCATCACAAACAAGAAATACGTCACATAGCACCGCTCAATACATGAAAGCATAAATAGCATCAATGAAACCACATTAAGCTCAAACCTGTCAAACCAACGAATATGCATTCTAACCACTTTGACTAGGTTTGACCAAATCCGACCGAAGCCGATTACACCGCGCAACGACATGGTCCGAACCACTCAAACTAAACTCGACTTTTCTAAACTGATGTCAATTACTCATCATACACACGGGATGACCTCCACATGGTCTCTCATATTTTAATACATGTCAAATGCCCTTTACAATTCCATTTCAAATTACTACTTATTGATATTGCAAATAAAATTTGCCTCATGCTGAAAATAACATAGTATAGAGCCCCATCCTTTGATAGCCTTGCATACATGTATACCTTGCGATGCACACAAGTATTCTTGAGCACATAATGTACATAGCCTTGCTTAAATTATTATTGATCAAAGAACAAAGAAGGATACATGCCAGACGACATGTACTTCGCTGTCGAACCCCAGAGCAATAACTCCTGGATCCTTTGTATAAATCACACAAGTCTAGGATCAGCTAGTACACACAGTGGACAACAAACAAAAATATCAACCGTAATGACCTTTATTAACTAAATATGGGCATAATTACCAAAGTTTACATCCACGGCCTATAGGCCAAATTTTAATATAAACAATGAAAGGTAAAACCGAAGCGAAAGGAGTCCACTGAGCCTTCCCATAAGCAAACAACAGTAAGACGCGGCCTAATCGTCTAGATCTTCACTGTAGTCAAAGCTATCCTCCTCTGAGATGAGATAGCACGGGTGAGTAATTCGAATAAATGCCTAAAATTTTTAAACAATACTGGAAATCGGCAACAGATTTTAGATTTTAGCAATTATACTATTCCCATATTATTAGGTGTTACACATGCGTCTCTTTAAAAAACAAAGTTGCATGGATTATTTGTGGATTCATCCAATGAGCCACCCGTGAATTAACCATTAATGTGATGAACTACTAGTAAACTAACCATTCACTTCCCAAACTTAACCCAAGCAAATATTTATGAAATACCTACCCCTCGTGTGAAATCGTTGAGCATTGTCCATAACCGGGGACATGACTATTCGAATATTTTTACACTCTGCATAGGTTGCACAACTTTACCCTCATGATATAATCATCTTATAGTGACACTAGAGTAACACGCTTCCTTAGGTATGCTGACCAAGAAAATTATAACAAGGCTTTTACAATGCTCAATCTTAACTCAATTCTGCCCGTTAAGGTTTTGCTACTGAGTAGACTAACCACCTAGTCGAGAGTCCCCTCTCGCACCCCATGGAAATGTCTAATCAACACCCACCGACATCCCAATGGCGAAACCAAAATTGAAATATAACAAATTAATTAGTTAGGTCCATTCCATACTGGACATGTGGTTGCATGAAAGGCTTAGATCAAAGGTGCACAAAGTTAAGTCCTTAGACATTACCCAAGCGAAACATCCACATTCCAAAAGTGCTGACCATACTTTCCCCTTTACTGCACAATCACTCGCTAAAGTGAAAACTATTTTGTATAACCGACACCAATGACACTACCCATGCCATGGTACTCAGATTTTATAACTATGGCTAATCACCACGATTCAATACCTCATTAAGTCAAAATTAATTAGTTAATTCAACATGTGATGATGAGCTCAATATACTACAACCATGGCTAAGCATAATAAATGTACAACTCATATGATAACTAGTATTGCATCACTAGATAAATACCTATCCTATGGTGACAATGAAATCATAGCATTTAAATTATCAATTGAGGGATTAAGCAAATTTGGTCAATAACTATCAGATACAATATTTGTAATAAAATATCAATGCAAGATAATTTAAAATAAAATAATAAATAAATATATTTGAAAACTAGATTCAACATAATCAAAGGTGACGACTTGCCATGGCCTTGCTCAGTTATCAACTCGTAGTCTTCAGATCTTGTTTCAGGTCCTTCGAAGACGTTATCTAATGTGAGAGAAAACGAATGAAACACAAATAAAACCAAATGAACTCTAAAAACTTCAAAATTGGAACCAAAATATAGAGCTCAATTTTATATGAATTTAGGAAAAAGAATAAGGCCAATCGGAGCTAGGACGGAGAAGAACGGGCTCTTAGAAGATTTAAATCTAAGAAAAAGGAAAAAGAAAATCCTATTTCTTTTCTGGAATTATTTTCCTAAAATAACTTCTGAATTATGGCATCAACATATATATATATTTAGAAAAATAGGATTTATAATGTCACTGCTAATGTGGTATGACACGTGGCACTAACACATGGCTCGAGTGGCTGAAGTAGCTTGCTTGCATGGCTATTAGCGGGGCTTGGTCTATGGGTCTATAGAACAGTGTGATCTGACACGCGGGACCAGGCTATCATAGAGAATTCGAAAAATGGATCGGTGTGGGGGCACGCAAACCGAGGTGTCCCTTCGGTTGCCGAGCGGGCGTGGTGGCACGCTGGAGGAGGCAATGGGAGGGCGTTGGCACACACGGTCAGGGGAATGGGGCTTCCCTATCCCCCTCACCCTATTCCCCTCCCTATCCCCTCAATCTAGACCACTCACATCTCATCCAATGGCCAATATTTTTTTTATATTTTCACCATTTGCCCATCCATCATAAATAATAAAAAATACAGAAAAAATAAAATTTATTTTTTTATTATAATTTTTTTACAGAAATTATAATTTTTTCTGTAAAAAAATTATAATAAAAAAATAAATTTTATTTTTTCCCTATATTTTGGTTATAGTATTAGTATAATAATCCCAGCACATGGGCAGATGGTGAAAATATAAAAAAATATTGGCCATTCGATGAGATGTGAGTGGTCTAGATTGAGGGGATAGGGAGGGGAATAAGGAGAGGGGGATAGGGAAGCCCCATTCCGGTCAGGGGCATGGCGACGGGCGACTGGCAGCGAGGAAACGACATTGTGAGAAACTCACCACCGGCGAGATTGACGACGACGGACGGCGAACCAGCGACTATGAAGACGAGAGAGACGACTTTAGTGAAGAAGACGAAGGCAGCAGCGCAAACGAACTCCAGCGACGGCGCACGAGCTCGGCGAGGCGACGGGCAACTCGGGATGAGGAGAAAACAAAGGCGGGCTCGGCTTTTATATGGCACAGACGTCGAGACTCCGAGGGCGGCACGGACAAGTCCCTGGCGGACATGGCAGGCTACGGCGGCTCGGACACGGACACCAAGATGGTTTCCCGTGTGAACACTACGGCGACTCTGGGTCTGAGAAGATGCACAGTACACGCACCTCCCAATGGTCGACACCAGGCGCGAGAACGAGATCGGCCGACACGTGGCGCGCATCTAGCGGGCTAAGGCGGCAGCTTGCTGGGCCGGGCCGTGGCACCCGTTGGGCCACACGTGTGGGAATAGGTGAAAGGGTTTGAGCCCAAAGGCTTTTGTGATTTTCAAAGGTTTTCCCTAATTTCAGAAATTCCATAAATTTAATTGAGCTCTATAAAATAGCAAATAAATCTAGAAAAATCCCAAAAATCAAAGAAAAATCTCTTGAAGTACAAGGAATCCAAATAAGACAATTTTCACCTTAATTGAAGTTAACTTAGTCAAATTAAATTCTTTTAATTGGCAAAAATTTAAATTAAGCTTCAACTAATTCCAGAAAATTCCAACAGTGAATTTTACTTTAAAAAATTCAAAAAGACTCTGAGAAACAGGATGTTACACAATACTTCTGATAACCATCTAGCAAATATGTAGCCAGGCAAACATGATGAATTTAAGCCCTGCTCCTATCTCAAGCCTTGCGTACATGCCCTCAACTTCCTAACTTTCAGCACCAGATTTGCATAAAAGAAGTAACTTTACTCAATGATCTCTCAAGATTATCAAGCTCCAACCATTTGGGATTTCTCTGCCAACACTGCACTCCATTTTCCTATACTCCGTCGCTTGTGCTACTGCCAGAGAATTCCCCGCTAGAATCCATGGAGGGCCGGATCCATACCCTGGGCAGCCTAGGCACTAGCTCAAGACGTACGATATTTATCAGTGCAAAATCCAGATAAGTCTAAATAAGCCAAATGCGCAACTTTCTCTTCTAGCTCAGATAATAGTGGCATATAACCCTCTCTAGTCTGGAACGTGACAAAATCCTAGATCCGCCCCTGAACCCATCCAAAAGCTTTCAATTTTGAATGGATTGGCAAGTTCCAAATCATCGGAGGAGTTTATATAAGAACCTGTGTTTCAACAAAAAGTTTGCACGCAGTGGATAGTTTATAAAAGACATACCATTTTTCTTCGAAGACCCTGCCGATTTTTATTTCATATTGCCTATTACTGAGAGGAATGCCTCAGATTACATGGCAAATTAGCGTCTTTGGATTACTTAGTGCATTAGGAGCTTATTCACATCCAAGTATAGGCTTCGTTTCAGTATATATCAGTCAGCTCATCTGGTAGGAAGCTACCAAGGAGCTTGATGTCAAAATCCCCAATAGCATAGACAGACAAGGAAAACATTACTTAAGTTCCTTCTTCCAGAAAGGAGATCGAAATCCCCAGCTATAATTTTTCAGGGAAGCCTAAAACAAAATCTTACAAATAACTGTATGATCAAGCTGAAAAAGAAACAAACTTCGTCACATAGCCTGCAAAGTATTTGTGACGCAACCCACAATTTATGTTACCCCTGAACCTAACCACATGTAGCTCTTTGAAACATTAACAAAAGATTCAAAACAAGCTTCCCAAAAAAAAAAGCAAATAATTAGATTGAGAAATCCTCTTATGCAATGTTATGTCAAATCAACACCATCAGACTAAGAAAAAAAATGTTATGTCAATGTTATTCCGTTTTCTAAAAAAAAATCAGACTAAGAAGCGGAACAATGGCAATCCAAGAGAAGCAGACTGCGTATAGAAGAACCTGTTCTACGCGAGCCGCGAGGCTCTCCTGGAACATATTATGCGAGAAAAATAATTCACGAACGACGTTTTCGCACGCTATTGGAATAATGCCACACAAACAAAACATAGTTGTTCAGTGACGGATCCAGAATTTTTAGAATGAGTGTTCAGAGTTAAAGTAGAGGTCTATATAGCAAAATCAAAGTATAAATTATTTGTAGTAGAAACAATATCTCAAATAATTTAGAAAAATTTGTTGAATTGAGAATATGTGATTTGGAACCTGAAAATAGGGATGCACTTGTACTATTGTCAACGTGTACGACCTGCCTTGTTGGCCCCGATGGTACAACCGCCGCCATACGCTCTCTCTCTCAGGACTCTGGCTGTAGGCGATCCGGCTAAGCCATGCTTGGCGCTCGCCGTGGCTCGCTTGCCACATTGAATTTAAATTCTGCATAAAACTTAGTTTTGGCCAAAAGAATTTTAAACTGTCTATTTACCCGCCCCCTCTAGTTAATCTTGAAACTTCAATTGGGTTGTAGTTTTTGAGATGAATTGAGAAGGGGAGGTTGTGAGCTTAACCTAAGTCTTAAACATGAGCATTAGCCTTAACCCTAGATCTAAACATGAACACCTAGAGCTTTAGGATTTAGGGGAGACTTACGGTCACCGATGAACGCCAGTGAGCGAAGACCTGTGCCTGCGTGATGCAGGCGTGAGGACGAGTCGGTGAAGATCGGGGATGCGTCGGTGTCCGGGTAGTCGCCGACAATGTCCTGCAGTGGCGGTCGGTGGCCTTCCCGTTGCTTAACAGCGCGCAATAGATCGGGTGTCTTAGGGTTGTACGGGGTTTTGGCTCTCACGAGGAACCACGACGTACGGGAGAGGCTGGAACTCCGCCTTTTATCTTGCACTGTTGCAACGGGGGGACCGTAACCAAAACGGTTAGGCACCCCCGATCAGGGTGCGTGAACGTGGGGTGAACCCACGTCTTCCTCATCCGGCCGTTTGGCCTAGATCAATATCCAACATTCTCCCCCTTGATCGTAAGGCTAAACATCATAAGCCCTCTCTCAATAAAAATTCACACCAAAGTAATGCGTCACAACGGTCAATTAAATACCACTGGACATCAGTACTTATAGTGCTCCATTCTATATCGATTGGATAGCATAATACTTCATGGGAGTTGGTTACTTTATATGGTCCTCTTATTCCAGGATCACAGGCTCTCCAATAAACCCATGCCGGCAACATGATCACGAAAAATATTGGGTGGTAAGCCTTTTGTGAGCGGATCCGCAAGCATAAATTTAGTTCCAATATGCTCAACCTTAATTGTTTGATCCTGGACTCTATCTTTCACAATATGGTACTTTATGTCAATGTGCTTGGCAGCAGCACTCGACTTGTTGTTACTCGAATAGAAAACTGCGGGTTGATTATCGCAATACAAGATGAGTGGTCTAGAAATGCTGTCTACCACTCTCAATCCCGGGATAAAGTTCTTAAGCCATACAGCCTGCCCGGTAGCCTCATAACATGCCACAAATTCAGCCTGCATTGTCGACGATGCAGTAAGCGTTTGCTTTACACTTTTCCATGAAATTGCTGCTCCTACGAGGATGAAAATATAACCTGATGTGGACTTCTTAGTGTCTTTACACCCCGCAAAATCAGCATCAGAATAACCGACAACCTCAAGGTTATCGCCTTTTCTATATGTGAGCATGTGACCTTTAGTGCCTTGCATATAGCGTAGGACTTTCTTAACGGCTTTCGGTGGTCGGTCCTGGATTTGAATGATATCGCCAAGCATCCCAGTAACAAAAGCTAAATCGGGCGTGTACATACTTGAGCATACATAATACTTCCGACAGCAGAAGCGTAAGGTATAGCCTTCATCTGATCAGATTCATAGTCATTTTTTGGGCATTGAAATTTCCCAAACTTATCGCCCTTAACAATAGAAGCAGGCGAGGCAGAGCATTTATGCATACTGTATCTCTTTAATTAGTACTCTGTCAATGTATGCCTTTTGTGATAAACCTAATGTTCCTTTGGACCTATCTCTGTGAATTTCAATACCAAGAACATAAAATGCTTCACCGAGATCCTTCATGTCAAAATTGGACGAGAGAAATCTTTTAGTTTCCCGTAGCATGTCCACACTGCTGCTGGCCAATAATATATATCGTCCACATAAAAAATTAAGAAGGTGTAATTACTCCCCCTGAACTTGACATAAGCACAATTATCAACATCATTTTCCTTAAATCCAAATTTCCTTATGACTTCATCGAACTTAAGGTACCATTGCCTAGAAGCTTGCTTCAGGCCATATATGGATTTCCTTAGCTTGCATCCCAAATGTTCCTCGCCTTCCACAACAAAACCTTCCGGTTGTGTCATGTAAACGTCCTCATACAAGTCTCCATTTAGGAAAGCAGTCTTAACATCCATTTGGTGCAACTCTAAATCAAAATGTGCTGTGAGCGCCATTATGATTCTAAAAGAATCTTTAGATGAGACGGGAGAAAAGGTTTCATTATAATCAATGCCTTCTCTTTGTGTAAACCCTTTTGCTACAAGTCCCGCCTTAAACCTTTCGATATTCCCTTTGGAGTCACGTTTGGCCTTGTAGACCTATTTGCAGCCTACTGTTTTGGCTCCATCAGGAATTTCTACCAAGTCCCATACATCATTATCGCTCATAGACTTAATTTCATCTTTCATGGCCATCTTTCATGGCATCTAGCCACTTAGATGAATCCTTACTCTTCATAGCTTCCTTATAAAAGCTAGGATCATCCACCTTCCCAAGATCATCTTCATTCAAGTAAACCTCATAATCACTTGGGATAGCAGATCTCCTCACTCGTTCCGATCTCCTGGCAGGTTCATTAGTAGGCTCATCAGGTTGCTCATTAACTGTCACAGAGGGCTGTGAAGGCTCATCATTAGGTATTGCACTGGTATTTTCAGAGCCCTCAACAGGAGGAGTAGCCACAGAATTAACTGGAGACGCAACAGGAGTTGCAACTACAGGATCAACTGTGGGCACAACCAGTTGGGGCACAGGAAAATCAGTTTGTCGGATTAGCGGTGAAGCAACATAAATCCGCTTTTCCTCAAATCAATTTCCCTGGGCTCCAAGTCCCCACTGATGCCATCATTTTCCAAGAACACAGCGTGCCTTGTCTCTACAAATTTTGTGGTACGATCTGGACAATAGAATCGATACCCTTTAGACCTATCAGGGTAGCCAATAAAATGGCAACTCACAGTCTTGGGATCTAATTTCCCAATTTGTGGGTTAAATACTTTAGCTTCAGCTGCACAACCCCACACATGGAGGTAGTTCAAACTTGGTTTTCTCCCAGTCCATAATTCATAAGGTGTTTTAGGCATTGATTTACTGGGAACCTGATTGAGTATATGTGCAGCGGTCTTTAATGCTTCCATCCATAACTTTATTGGCAAAGTGGAGTAACTCAACATACTTCGAACCATATCCATAAGTGTGCAGTTTCTTCTTTCCGCTACTCCATTTTGTTGGGGATCACCAGGCATTGAGTACTGGGCGACTATACCATTTTCTTGTAGAAACCTGGCAAAAGGACCAGGAATCTGCCCATAAGTTGCGTGTCGCCCATAATACTCTCCCCCACGATCCGAACGCACTACTTTAATCTTTAGATTGTGCTGATTTTCAACTTCAGCCTTAAATATCTTAAATTTATCAAGTGCCTCCGATCTTTCTTTAATAGGATAGATATAACCATAACGTGAGTAATCATCAGTGAACGTAATAAAAGAATCATAACCATCAACTGATATCACAGGGAAAGGACCACATATGTCAGTATGAATTAGTTCTAAAATCCCTGTGCTTCGAGTAGCACCTTTCTTTATTTGCTTTACATACTTGCCTTTGATACAATCAAGGCAATGATCATCTGAATCATTAAAGTCTAAAGGGTGGAGAATTTCATCTTTAATAAGACGTTCAATTCTCTCCCTCGAAATGTGGCCCAAACGACAGTGCCACAATTTTGACGAAGTCTCATCAATTCACTTGCGCTTTTTATTCACATCACATACATTCATGGATATATGAGAATCTTGCAGGGACAACATATAAAGCTTGTCGTGTCGGATGGCACGACCAACATTATCATTATTAAAATAAATCAAACACATTCCGTGTCCAAAATTTCAAGAATATCTATCATTATCTAATAATGAAATGGAAATTAAGTTTCTTCTCATCGAGGGAACATAAAGAACATCATTAAGTTTCATTACAAAACCATTATTCAAAACTAAAGAAACTGATCCAATAGCTTGAATTTCGGCTTCCATCCCATTAGCCACTCTTAGGCTTCTTTCCCCTCTGAGACTTCTCAACATATGGAATCCCTGCAAGGAATTCGTAACGTGCACAGTGGCACCAGAATCAATCCACCAAGAATTTATAGGAAAATCAGCATAAAATGCTTCATCAACAAAAGTAATTTCATAAGTACCTTTCTTGGCGAGCCATTTCAGCCATCCAGGACAATCATCTTTAAAGTGGTCTTTCGACTGACAAAAGTAGCACTCATCACTTTTCTTCTGTCCATTTGAGCACCTAGGACCTGAAGCGTTTTTAGGCGCCTTAGGGTGCTGTGGGTGCTGTGGCTTTTGTAGCTTCTGATAAGGGGAGTAGGCTTGCTCCTTCTTTCCCTTTCCTTTATAGCCTCCTCTATTTCTACAGGGACCAGCTTTATTTGAGGAGCCAACTTGATTCACAAAATCAGTAGCCCCCTCAGCCTTGAGCCTCTCTTCCTCCTGAGAAACATTAGCGATCAACTCGCTCATGGTCCACTTGTCCTTAATGGTGTTATAGTTCACCTTGAAAGCTTCAAATTGCTTAGGAAGAGACATCATAATATAATGGACAACGAAACCATCAGAAATTGCCATGTCCATTGTCTTAAGTCTGGCAGCAATATTGATTATGGTCATAATGTGCTCACGAACATTTCCAGTACCATTGTACTTAGTGTTCATGAGCTTGTGCATCAGTGTGGTAGCATAAACTTTAGAGGACCCCTTAAAGTGATCCTCGATGGAGGACAAATAGTCCTTTACCCTTTCCTTTTCAGGGATTGCTCCCCTTATAGCCTCACTGATGGAGTTCTTCATCACAGCAAGTGAAACACGGTTAGACCGCTCCCACTTCTCAGCATTAGTTTTGTAATCCTTCATTTTGTTGTCAAAATTGTCCTCCCCTTCAGTAGGAGCGACAGGCTCATCGAACCTGAACGCATAGTCCAGATCCAAGAGCTGGAAAGTTGTCATAAGCGTAAACTTCCATTTCTGAAAGTTACTACCATTAAGTGGCTCAATTGCATTAACTTGAGCGGAAACAGAAGCAGCTGAAAAAATTTAAAATTTACATTAGGAAAATGCATAATTAATTTGCATGAATGTTAACCTTACGTTGGTATGATTAACAACATGCTCATAAGAATTGTTTGCATCACCGTTGGGCAGAAACGAAAAATTTAACATAATTTATGGCATGCAATTACAATTAACGTTGGTCAAAGAGTAATAACATGGCAAAATTAAACATAATTGATAACATGCAATTACAATTAACGTTGGTCAAAGAGTAATAGCATGTAAAACTAAATACAACCCTCCAATTGAATTTCCCGTTGGTTCCATTCAATTAGGGGCAGAACATTACGCAGCGGAAAAGGGCAAAATAATTTTCAGCAGCTTAGCAACATTATCCGTTAATAATTTCATGAGAGACATCAAATAATCATTAATTAAACATTAGGTATATCATAAATACATGAAATATACACTGAAAATAAAACCCAATAGCCTGAAGTATATACCATAAAACAATTTCATGTATATATACCTAAATATATGCTGAAATACATAAGGTTATGCGCTGCTGGGCCCAAAAATAAAACTTAGTCCAAAATATCTTTCATCGCCCAAAACTTCATGCGCTTAGCCCATAAAACTGCGCGGCCCATAAAAGTGCACCCCTTTTTTTTCGGCCGTGCGCAGCCCAAAAGGAAGCATTTAGCCAAAAAATGCGCACGCAGTTGGCCCATCAGCCCCCGGCCTCATCACAGCGGCCCAGCGGCCCATCAAACTTCCGGCCTCATCACAGCGGCCCATCAAACTTCCGGCTGCACCGGCCCATCAAACTTCCCCACCCCCGCCTGATCTTGGCCATCGATTGAATCGGACGATTCAGAGTGATTTGCGCCTGAACAAAACCGACGCTGGCGCAGCCCCCAAACCCTAACCTCCTTTGCCTCTTCCCCTCCCGAAAAAAACGGGTCTTCCGTGCGGCGGCGGCGCACGCGCTGCTGCGAGCGCGCGCCGCACGCCACGCGCGCGCCGCACGAGGCGGCAGCGCCCCGACCGAGCGAGGCGGGAGGGCGGCAGCGCGCGCTCGGGAGGCGGCGCGGTGGCGGCGACTTCGGCGGCAAGCGGCGCCAGCGGGCGGCGGCGCGGCACGCGCGACAACAAGGCGTCGGCGGCGGCAACAACGTAAGAAAAAATTCATCATTTTTTTGTTGCTCTTCCCGCCGCTGACCTAAAAAAAATATTCGTTTGATTTTGGGGATTTAGGGTTCAGGTGGGCAGATGCTTTTGGGGATTTTCATAGGATTTTTGAAGAACTTCCTCTCCTTCTAACTTCTTAGCCGAGCTTTAAACATTAGATTCAAGATCCAGTGTTCGTGAGGTGCTAACTAGGGTTCATGAGGATCATAGGGATGCTCTGATACCAAATGTGAGCTTAACCTATGTCTTAAACATGAGCATTAGCCTTAACCCTAGATCTAAACATGAACACCTAGAGCTTTAGGATTTAGGAGAGACTTACGGTCACCGATGAACGCCATTGAGCGAAGACCCGTGCCTGCGTGATGCAGGCGTGAGGACGAGTCGGTGAAGATCGGGGATGCGTCAGTGTCCGGGTAGTCGCCGGCATTGTCCTGCAGTGGCGGTCGGTGGCCTTCCCGTTGCTTAACAGCGCGCAATAGATCGGGTGTCTTAGGGTTGTACGGGGTTTTGGCTCTCACGAGGAACCACGACGTACGGGAGAGGCCGGGACTCCGCCTTTTATCTTGCGCTGTTGCAACGGGGGGACCGTAACCAAAACGGTTAGCACCCCCGATCAGGGTGCGTGAACGTGGGGTGAACCGACGTCTTCCTCATTCGGCCGTTTGGCCTAGATCAATATCCAACAGAGGTGTCTGAGTGGACTAAAATCTATTGGGGGTATAAATATGAAATATATAGACCAATTACCAATATATATACCAAATATATTTACTAAATAGAGAGTATTTCGTCTAAAAATTTAGGTGTTCGACTGAACACCCATGAACTACATGGGATCTGTTAGTGTAGTTGTATAGAAATATACAATCAAATAAAGGAGGCTGAGTTCTTTGTGGAAGCATAACTGTGGCCTAAAATCCACTTGCCGCCATCATGCATGTCTGCAGTATCTTGCGGAACTGAAATTGATCAGAGCTAGGTCATCATATTTAACAAGAGATACTGATGGCAAACTTCAGCACATGAAGGGAGACGGAAAGGAGCCAAAATGACATACTCTCTCTATTATAGCTAAAGGGATGTTCAGGGGATTTCCATCTGCCCTCTGCGTGACATCATTATTTTTCTGAAAAGATCCTTTAACTTTCTAGAATTACGTATGAGTTCTTATTTTTTTTTCTAAAAACCCATAAGTCCTGGATTTTCCCAAAAACCCTTGTTTATTCCATAAATACATACGAATCCTTGCGTTTGTTTTTTTTATTTATAGCCCACGTGATAACTAA
The DNA here is from genome assembly GCA_036346575.1 of Dendrocalamus sinicus. Lineage (NCBI taxonomy): Eukaryota > Viridiplantae > Streptophyta > Magnoliopsida > Poales > Poaceae > Dendrocalamus > Dendrocalamus sinicus. Next base: position 17,041,920 of record CM070648.1, read on the forward strand.
CGTGGCGTGACATCGTGCTTCCACATCTACATCTAGTTCATTGTAAGAGAAGTCGAAGCGGCCACATTAGGACCATAACAAACGAAAATCGTAAGGACAAGCTCAAGAGGTACCAAGGAACAAATTCCAAATAACTTGCCAGAACCTGTCTTTGCTAGCCTGTTCAGAACATTATGCACTCTACTCATCCTTCTGTTGTGGGTCAAATGGAAATGCAGAAATAAGAAGGCTACGTACTCATCCTTCAGTTTCCACGTACAGCCGCGATCGATTCATGAAGAAAAAGAGAGGGAGAAGAAGCATTCTTGCTGAAACTTAAACTCGATCTTAACATCTCCCATTTCATTTTATTCTTCACTTATGCAAGATCAAGATGCAGAGTACGTAGCAGATCGAAAAGGGAACAGTAAAGAAGGACAAGAAAATTAAGAACACGAGGCAAGATGAGCCATATGTACAAAACATATATACAGGCACCACAAACAAAGCACGCCACTCCCTTCATGCAGGGTACCTATGTGCGCCCCTTATCGTCGATTCATCGGCGTCGTCAAGATTCACAGCCGTCCCATGAGCACGCTCAGCTCGGCGCGAACCTGTCGAGGAGCAGGCAGACGGTGGCCTCCGGCATCGCTGCGCCCGCGCCTCGGCGGCACCTCGTCCTCGGCCCTCCATTCTCGCCCCCGGCGGCAGCTGCCTTGGCTGCTTCTTTCACCATCTTGTCCGTGCCGCCGCCGGCGCCGTTCTTGGCCACCTCAAGCTCGCCGCGGCTGCTGCCCGGCCACCTTCCCTGAAGGCCAGAGGAGATCTGGCAGAACCAAAGGCCGACCAAGTTAGGAGACGGCGTCTGCGGCGGCGACGACGACTTGGCCATGTTGTTTTGTCTTTTGTTTAAACTGATGTTGGAGTCGGATGAGCAAACGCTAGCGGGGTTTAGTGGCCATCTTATACTGAAGATTATGCAGCCGCTTCTTAGGTGCCGGCCCACCACGCGGCCGGTTTTGCCGTATGAACCCGGATGCATTTCCTTTCTCCTGCCATTTTTCCAGATGAGATAACAACCGGGGATGACATGTTGACATATCAGTTCGGCCTGATATTCGAATTTTTTAAAATAATCTTTTTTATTTAAAAATATAAAATTATACCAGTGTTTTTATTTTTTTACAAAAGTAACACTCTATCGCCCAACCATCAAGCGATTGGATCCTGTTGCTCAATGTCCGAGCAACACGCAGGCAGTTGTCCAACCGTTGAGCCACATGAATGCAGTCGCCCAATGGTTGATAGGTGTTGTTGTCCAACCGTTCAACGATAAGAGACTTTTAAACTTGGGCGCACGAGCAAGTTCACTGCCGATGCCAAGCGCAAAAAGAGGAGAGGAGAGGAAAGAAAGAAAGAGAGGAGAGGGAGAGGGGGCAAAAAAGAGGAGGAGGCTGGTCCGTAAGATAAATTTTTTTATGTGTTTAGACTTTGTTTTTGTAGTAAGTAAATAGTTTATTTAGTGTAAAAAAATAGTATAATTAGCATCCGTAGAAAATTATAGTTAGAGAAAAAAATAGTATAAGTTCGATTAGATGGCTAGAAAGAAAAGCAAGAAGAGAGGGGAAAGAAAAGAAAAGGGAGGAGGATGCATGTATAATTAATTTATTTCATTGCGAATATTTAATTGTGAGGATGTTGTGGCATGTAAGAGTACTGTGAAAAATTTTGGTAGTCACGTTAAAATGCAAAACATTAGTAGATAACATTTATGCATAAACAATGCCTATCTAAGAACAATAAAATATCTAATACACTCAATTGATAAGCCTACATATTGTAATATCAGTAAAATAATAACAAATGACGGTACAGTAGAAAATCTAAATTTAAATGCAGTAACTAGCTTGAATCGACGGGAGGTTTGTTACTTAGCCACCGTAGTGTAGCATATTATATATCCCCGTAAATTAAAATAGAATCTTTTAATTTGAAGAAATGAAAGAAAAAACAATGCAGGGGTGTTTCCATAGGCAATGAAAGGGTTACGCTATGAGATAAAATTAACCGACATTAAGACGCCTGCACATTCATTGTGGCCTTAACCATGCGGTAGTGTACTTGTTCACGATAGGCGAATGGCTGTAGAAATATAAATTACAGTACAACAGTATTTCCATAACGTGCGATGCGATTTGACTAGTTGCAATATTAGAAATATTTGCATGTAGACATCAGCCATGCCAGTACCCACTAGATTGAAAATGCATTATGGTGTTGGCACCGTTCGTGAAGATCTGTACGGTATTGACTTGAGCAGTTTTTGAGAGACCATGTGGAGGTGACCACATGTTTATGATGAGTAATTGACAAGTATATTGCAAAGATTGAGTTTGGTTTGAGTGATTTGTGCCAGGACGGCATTTGGCTCAGTCGGGTTTGGTTAGACGGACTTATTGCATATTATTCTTCCCGATTGGTCGTTTGGGCAAATTCTTGCCTGAGTATGGTTCATTGATACTATTTATGCTTACATGTGTCGAGCGGTGCTATTTGATGTGTTTCTTGTCTGTAATTGCTGCAGGACGTCGAGGCGGAGTCGTGGCGAGGCACGAGGTGACTGGACTAGGCACGGGCGGTGTCGAGGTCAAAACGGTCGGATGTGTTGAAGACGGCGGAGACTCGAGGTGGTTGCAAGGCTTGGATGACAAGGAACGCGGAAGCTTCCCGGAAGGTGCAGGAGGGGCATTTCGGTAAAAATGCAAAGCTGCACAAGTGGAAGCGGTTCCGTTCGGGTTTTAGCGGGCATAACGGGTTGGAGACCCGTTAGCCAAAGCCTATATAAGGAGGGGATGCCTCCTTGTGGCTGCATGGATTCTTGGGTTTGAGGAGTTGTTAGGGTTTTTCTTTAGTCAAAATAGCGTTTGGAGAGGTTGTTTTGGCTTTAGGCTTTAGTGGTTGAGAGAGTGCAGAATGTGTCTCCCGTAGCTTTCTTGTTCTTGTGCTCTTCCTGTGTGTGAGAGAGCTTTAGGAGTGGGATAGGATGAGTTGAGCCACCGTGTAATCATTCCTTTGGTTGTAATCGCGTATGGGGACTCCTCTGTGATCCTCTTGCTTCTGGGAATGAAATCTTTGAAGTTTATTTCCTGTTCATGCCTGTTTTCCCTTCGTTCTCCTTTCTATTTGATTTCTGGACTTTTTGTGATTTGAGTTCCTTTTTGCTAAGGAGTAGCAAAATGGGTTGTTGTGATCTAGGAGATGCTCAAAAGTCATTTGGCTAGTCAATCCTAAGAGCAAACAACGTTTAATTCCAGATTTTGCTTTTTGGCCTCCTCTGTTCTTATTTTTCATTCTAGGGTTTGAGGTGGATTTTTTTCCCTTCATGAGATGGCATGAAACTTGGCATGTTAAGTCCTGAGGCTATTAATTAGCTATTCTCAAAGTTTCATGGTCAAAGATTCAAAGATTGAAGAGGAATTTGGATTGTGGTGCTGCCCCGGTTGGTTTTTCAGTTTTTATCCCATATCTGAAATTCTTCCTTTTGAGATGGATTCAGTTGGTTCCTAAGGCTCCTCTGGTTATTTAAGTTGTAGTCTTGCATTTCTGGGCTGAGAAATCAGAGGGAAGTCTCATTTTTGTTGCAGTTTGAAGTTTTCTTTTTGTCTGAAAATTTCAGGCAGCTGTCAGTTCTGAAATTCGATGGGTGGTCTGACCGGAGTTCATTGGGCGGTCGATCGACGAGCGATCGACCGCCAATCAAGGGCGGTCGACCGCAGCGAGTCTGCGATCCGACCGGCCCTCAAGTGGCGATCGGCCGCCCCCCGGCGGCTTGTGTTGTTCTTCGCTTTTTGTTAAGTCTTGGTCCTTTGATTTCTTCATTTGCTGTGCCTATCTCCTCTGTGTGTTCAAGGTTCCGGTGAGTATGAATTGACTCCTTCATAGCTCCTCATAGCTATTGGAGAGGAGATTCATTAAGTGGAGACTTTAGGGGGTAATTTTAAAGAAGCGACATTCACCCCCCCCCTTTGTCGCCGAATTCGATCCAACAATTGGTATCAGAGCCGGTTAGCTCTTCCTCATAGATCTTAACCGGTCTCTAGAGCCATGGCGACAGACAAGTACTCGACCAAGCCCCCGGTCTTCGATGGGATCGACTATCCCTTCTGGAAGAGCCGGATGGAGACCTACATCCAGGCTTAGGGCTACGCCATCTGGCGTAAGGTCAAGGTACGATATGTTGTTCCTACCGATGAGAACATCAACGCCGGAAACATGCTTGATGTTGAGGCGAGTGCGAAGGCAAGGAATATCATAATCCAGGGGCTGAGCAGAAGCGAGTTCGATCGCATCTCTCATTTGTCGTCGGCCTTCGACATCTGGGAGACCCTCGATGCATACCATGAGGGCACCACCCAGATCAAGACGATTCGACAGGACCAGTTCAAGCGAGATTACAACAAGTTTGAAATGCTCGCTGGCGAGTCCCTCGATGAGTGTTTTGCGCGTTTCCACAAGATCTTGAGCAACCTCTGAGCGGTCGGTCTCATATACCCCGACTCCGACAACGCTCGCCAAATGCTTTCTGCTCTTGATTTGCGTGTTTGGGAGATGAAGGTGACCACGATTAAAGACACGACTGACCTCTCGACCCTGACTCTTGACGTGTTGTACTCACACCTCAAGACTCACGAGATTGACATAGTCTCTCGTAAGTCAAAGTCACAGTCGATGGCCTTAGTCACCGATCCCAGTTCAGCTTCTGGCTCTTCTTCTAATTTCATTGGTGGTTTCTCCCTAGCTGCTCTCTGTGACGTAACTGATGATTAGTTAGAGCAGCTTTCCGAAAACCAACTCGCTCTCTTGGCCAAAAAGTTTTCCCACGCATACAAGAGAGTGAGAGATCAAAAGAGGAATGGTCCGATCATTTGCTTCGAGTGTGGTGGCCCCAACCACATTCGGGCAAATTGCCCCAAACTGGAGAAGGGCAAGGGCGACTACGGTGGTGTGAGCAAGAATGACTACATCGACAAGAACCGTAACAAGAAGCCCTCAGCTCATGCCCAAGGCAAGAAGAAGTTCCGCGACCTTGGCAAAGCCAAGAGGCTCTTCCACCACGTTCTCACCGCCTTCGACGACCTCGACCTCAGCGAGATGGAGGAGTGGAGCGACGACGATGGGACGGACGAGCAAGACCCCAAGGGCGGCGACGACTTCTCCGGCATGTGCTTCATGGCCCTTGAGGGCGAGATCAGCAACAGCGAGCTATACTCCGACTCCGACGAGGTATACCCTTCATACGACTAGCTTAATGATGCTTTTCTTAAGCTAGGGAAATTCCATGCTAGATCTAGAGCTAGGGTTAGTGAGTTGGAGAAGGAAGTAGAGAGCTTGTCACGGGAGCTTACTTCACTTAGATCTGCTCCCTCCCGTGATGATTGTGATGTATGTACTGCCTTGCTTGGTGACATGGAGAAATTAAGGACCTCTCATGATAGTTTGTCTTCTGAGCTTGACATGCTTAAGGTGGAGAATGTTAGTCTTTTGGCTGAACTAGAGATGAGTAGGATTGCTATTCCTTCATCTACTGTTGTTGAGACTACATCTTACACCTCATGTGAGGATAAGAAAAATAATTTTAGAGGTCTTTATACCATGCTCCTTGATCTGCCCGAGTCTTGTGAAAATTGTAATAATCTGAAGATGAATCTAAAAAGGGCAGATCATAAAATTACTGAACTACAAGCTTCATTACTTAAGCCTATTTCTTCATGTTTGAACTGTCCTAAATTAACTGCTGAACTTGAATCTGTCTCAAAACAGTTTCAAGAAATGATTGACTACAATAAGAAATTGGCTCAGTAAGCTTCTAAGGACCCTGTTAGCTCACCATGCAAAAATTGTGATAAACTAAAATCTGACTTAATTGCATTAGATGAAAAATGTGTGAAACTAACTAAGGACCTTCTAGAGAAGCCACCATCAGTTGCTTGTAGTGTGTGTGCGGATGTGGGGGAGAAACCCAAGGGTAAGGTAGAGATGCTTAGCGACGTGAACCAACTGGCTAGCAGTAGGACTGTCCCTTCTGAGTCGGTTGTGCATGCACAAGCCATTCACTCTTCTGCTGTTGGTTCTTCTTCTGCTCCTTTACCTTCTGCTGTCTCTTCTTCCCCTGCTCTTCTTGCACCTCTCTCTTTCGGGAGTGTCAGTATCTTATGAACACTCTCGAGAGATTTGTAGGAGGCAAGAAGAAGCTGAATCTTATTCTAGACCAGTCCAAGATTTGCAAGTTTAATCAAGGTCTAGGATATGATTCTTTTGAGGATGTTAGGAAGCATCCACCTGTCGTGCTCAGACCCATAGCCGCAGGTGTGATCGAGGTCAAGCCCAGGACCGAAAAAGTCCAATTCAAGTCAGCGGACTTTGTCCAAGGGATTTATGATAGCAAGGTGAGTTCACCTGTTGCTTCGGCCTCTCAGAAGGCGAAGCCTCTTCGTGCTACTTCTACCTCTCAGAAGGTGAAGTATCATTGCACCTTCTGTCAGAAGGATGGACACTTAATCGAGCGATGCTTCAGGCGCGCCAAGATCGCACGTACAGACCGTGTTGCAGCTCTTAGGCGTATTCAGGGTCAGCCCCAGACCTTGAGTGCACCTAGACCAACACGAGGTCTAGGTCTGCTTCAGGTGTTTCTGATGGGTTTGGGCAGCATCGAGGACTTGGTTTTTTCGAGCTTTCTGGTTTTCGTCCTCATGCTCCCTTTGGTCGTGACTTCCGCCATTCTGAGGGTAGATCTCGTTTCCCCCATCGAGATGGCTACCCGCGGCGTGATCAGCATGTTGCTGGTGCTCCAACTCGCTCTTCTGTAGCAGTCAGACCCAACAACAGCTTCAGGTCTGCTCGTGGACCTTCATACTTGTTGAGCGACAGAGAGCGTAGGGTAGATAGAGGTCAGTCGTGTGTGGCTATTTCTTCTACTCGACGTGTTACTCAGTATTGGGTGCCAAAATCACTATTGATTTACCCAAGTACTTAGACTTTACTCTCTCATTGACTCAGGTTCGCCGGGCAGGTAAGAGAGAGGTTTGGCTCGTTGACTCCGGGTGTTCTCGACACATGACCGGAGACTCCCTTTGGTTCTCTTCCCTAGCTCGTGCTCCAGGTGATGAGACGATCACCTTCGGAGATGCTTCGTCTGGGCGCGTCATCGCCAAAAATACAGTGCGCGTTAATGAGTCTTTTATTTTGAAAGATGTTGCCTTGGTTAGTAAGCTGCAGTATAATTTGCTCTCAGTCTCTCAGCTTACCGATGACGGTTTCGAGGTGAGCTTCAATAAAAACAATTGCAAAATTCTTGATTCTTTGGGTTGTCTGGTTTGCGGGATTTCTCGTTATGGGAGGATCTTTCGTGCTGATTTTTCTGAGTCTTCTGGTGATCCTCTCCGGTGTTTGGTTGCTTCGGAGTCCCGTGACCTTTCTTGTGGCATAGGAGACTTGGTCATATTGGATTTGACCATTTGACCCGAGTTAGCGACCACGGTTTCATTCGTGGTCTGCCGAAACTCAAGATGATCAAAGATATTGTTTGTGCTCCCTGCCGGCACGGCAAGATGGTTGCCGCTTCTCACCCTCTGGTCACAGTGACTATGACCGATGCACCAGGACAGTTGCTCCACATGGACACAGTTGGACCAGCTCGAGTGTAGTCAGCAGGAGGGAAGTGGTATGTTCTTATCGTGGTCGATGACTTCTCGAGGTTCTCTTAGGTGTTTTTCTTAGCCTCGAAGGATGAGACGTTTACACATTTTTGAGGTCTTTTAGTAGGCTTTTTGTTCAGCTCCCGGGTGCCTTACGACGATCCGCAGTGACAATGGCACGGAGTTCAAGAATTTCTACTTTGAGAGGTTCTGCGATGAGACAGGTGTAGAGCACCAGTTCTCTTCTCCGCACGTCCCACAGCAAAATGGCGTCATGGAGAGGAAGAACCGTACCTTGGTCGAGATGGCCAGGACGATGCTTGATGAGTATTCTACACATAAGAAGTTTTGGGCTGAGGCTATTGCGACCACGTGCCATGTTTCGAACAGAGTTTTTCTTCGGGCACACTTGCATCACACTTCTTATGAGTTGAGATATGGGCGAAAGCCCAGTGTCTCACATTTTCGTGTATTTGGTTGTAAGTGTTTCATTCTGAAGTCCGGAAACCTAGACAAGTTCGAGTCACGTTCTTGTGATGGTATCTTTCTAGGTTACTCGACTTCTTCACGGGCGTATAGGGTTTGGAACTGTGAGTCTAATAAGTTGGTAGAGACCTGTGAGGTGACCTTCGACGAGGCCAGTCCGGGGACTAGGCTTGATATCTCAGGTTCTTTAGAGCAGTCCGAGCCCATCTTTGTGGATGATGAGGATGATGAAGATGAAGGTTGTCTACCTGATCCAGTTCCTCATCCTCCCCTTGAGGTGCCTTCTTCCACTGCACCTCTAGGCGATCAGCCCATGCCTTCTGCTTCTTCTGGAGCTAGTGGATCTGTTCCTACCTAATCAGCTCATGAGATAGAGGCCACTTCTTCTCATCTAGGACCTCCCCGACATATCCAGAAAGACCATCCTTCCGAGCAGATAATTGGATATCTCTTTGAGCGAGTTACTCGCTCAAAATCTGGCATGTCACATTTCTGTCTCCATTCTGCCTTTGTTGCTTCTTTCGAGCCCAAGGACGTTTGTCATGCTCTATCTGATGAGTTCTGAGTCAATGCCATGCATGATGAGTTAGAAAATTTCGAGAAAAACAAGGTCTGGTCGCTTGTTGAGCCCCCTCAAGGTCACAATGTCATTGGGACTAAGTGGGTGTTCAAGAACAAGCAGAGTGAGGATGAGGTGGTTATTCGAAACAAAGCTAGACTGGTAGCTCAGGGCTTCTCCCAGGTTGAGGGTCTAGATTTTGAGGAGACCTTTGCCCCTGTAGCTAGACTTGAGGCCATTAGAATCCTGCTTGCTTTTGCGGCTTCTAAGGGTTTCAAGCTTTACCAGATGGATATCAAGAGTGCCTTCCTCAATGGGTTCATTGAGGAAGATGTCTATGTGAGACAGCCTCCAGGTTTCGAGAACCCCAAATACCCAAACCATGTCTACAAGCTTTTCAAAGCATTGTATGGACTTAAGCAGGCCCCTAGAGTTTGGTATGAGAGGCTTAAGTCCTATCTGTTGAGTCATGGTTTCGAGATGGGTAAGGTAGATAAGACCTTGTTCATTCGCCGGCATGGCACTGACCTTCTGCTCGTCCAGATTTATGTGGATGACATCATCTTTGGCGGCTCTTCCCATGCTCTCGTTTCACAGTTCTCGAATGTCATGAGCACCGAGTTTGAGATGAGCATGATGGGTGAGTTGACCTTCTTCCTTGGCTTCTAGATCAAGTAGACTCGGGAGGGTACCTTCTTGCATCAGGGCAAGTACACTCGTGACCTCCTAAGTCGCTTTGACATGAGTGATGGTAAGCCTGTGTCAACTCCCATGGCGTCCACAGCTTCTCTTGACCCAGATGAGGATGGCGAGCCAGTTGATCAGAAGGAGTATCGCAGCATGATTGGCTCCCTCTTGTACCTCACTGCCTCGAGACCGGACATACACTTCTCTGTATGTCTTTATGCTCAGTTTCAGGCTTTTCCTCGCGTATCTCACTGCCAAGCGGTGAAACGCATCCTTCGGTACCTTCGAGCTACCATTGACTATGGTATCTGGTACTCTTCCTCATCCTGTCTTTCCTTGAGAGCCTATTCGGATGCAGACTTTGCTGGCTTTAGGATAGATAGGAAGAGCACTTCTGGCACCTGCCAATTCATTGGCACTTCTCTTATTTCGTGGTCTTCTAGGAAGCAGTCCGGTGTTGCAAAGTCCACCGCAGAGGCCGAGTACATTGCTGCCGCCAGTTGTTGCAGCCAGGTACTTTGGATGGTCTCGACCCTGCGGGACTTTGGGTTAGTTATCCACAGTGTTCCACTCTTTTGTGATAACACTTCAGCGATTAACATTGCTAAGAACCCAGTGCAGCACTCCCAGACCAAGCACATTGATATTAGATATCACTTCCTTCAAGACCATGTGGAGAAGGGTGACATAGTGCTCCAGTTTGTGGAGAGTGACCACCAGTTGGCTGATATCTTTACCAAGCCTTTAGATAGCTCTAGGTTTTCAGCTCTGCGGGGAGAGCTTGGGGTGGTTTGTCCTTATGGACTGTTGTGAGGGGGGGTTTTGTGCTTTATGCTTTATCATATTTATTATGCTCTTACTCCTTTCTGTTGCAGTGCATATGGGTGCATTGGGGTTAGTCCTTCTAGCATAGGTTAGAATGGTTTTCTCGCCTAGTTGCTTAGATTTCCTTCTCTCATCTTGTGATTCTAGGATGCTGCTTATTAGCTGTCTCTCTTCTCACTAGGTTGAACTCACTCATTACTTATCGGTTCTAGCAAGGGTTGGGCCACCCTTAGGTAGATAGGGTACGTGTTTGCTCTTTAGTGTGTTAGATGATCAGTTGATAGTCCTAGAGTAATATGGGGTAGATGAGAGTCAGTCTGAGCCATAGTTTCCTCTATATCTTATCTATGCTTTAATGACTGCCTATTCTGATTTTCTTGCCAGCTTCTCGATTTTATTGCCTTGGTTCAAGGGGAGTTCATTTGGGAGCTTCTAGATCTTAATGTTGACATAACTCAACTTGAACTAAAAGTTGCATCTCATGTTGAGGGGGAGCTGGATTTTCTGCATTTCTTTCTGCATTGTAATATAACTACATGGAGCCTTGATTATTATCCTGTTATGACATGATTACAATGCATTACATCTTGCCATGACTTGAGCTTACTTGCTGGATATATCATGACTTTATATGTGTAGTCAAGTCCTTGCCATGATAGGTTGATTAAAATGCTCAACTTGAACTAATTCATGTCATGTTAGCTTTTGACACTAGTCTTTCTTTAGTTATCTTTTTATGATTCATGCCATGTCAAATGAGCTGAGTTGAGTTTTGAATCTATATTGAGTTTTAGATTGAGCTATGTTGGTTCCTTGATGAAACATGAGTTAGTACAACCTTTTAAGAAAGCAAAAAGATCTCTTTTGTGCGAAACAACTGATCTCACCAATTCTTTCTCATGAGATGGCTTGCCATTGCACTAGGCATGAACTCAGGGGGAGTTTTGGATGACCAAGACTATTTTCTTAAGCTTCTCGCTTGAAGTAGTCGCATAAGGTTTGAGATCTAGCATATAGCTAAAAATGTTGGTCGGAGACAGTCATGAGCTTTAAAAGAACAATTTATGACAAATGTGCTTCATTTGCTTAATTATACAAAAAGATCAAGTACTTGAACAAATGTCTCATTCTTGAACTTGTAGCACTCTAAATTGACTCAATACTAGCTTCTCGATTCCACTTAGATTATTAGCATGGTTTGTATCATCTTTGGATACCTTTAGCTAGACTAGAATCATGGTTGACTTGATATGCTAAGAAATTTGACTAAATTTCAGATTGTGAGTTATTTGGCTTAGCTTGATTATATATGTCTTGTCATGATCTTGATAGCATACTTATGTGTTATGACTTGATCTAATTCTTATTTGGTCATTTTGGATAATCTTCATGGCTTAAAATAAACAAATTTCAGCCATTTCATCCTTTATCGTGACCTATTCTCTCTTTTGCATCCTTGATGTGTTTATTGCCAAAAGGGGGAGAATAGCGGAGAAAAAGCCATTTGGGATTCTTCTAGAGCTTTGGAGAACAATTTGCTCTTTCTTTTGTAGCTCTAGTGTTCCTTTGTCGACATGGTCATAGCTTGCTTGATTTATCTTGGACCATGTTTGGCTCTTTTTTTCATTTTTCTTTCTCAAACTCAACTTTATGCTTTTTCTGGGTTTGTCAATATACTTATCAAGGGGGAGATTGAGAGACCATGTGGAGGTGACCACATGTTTATGATGAGTAATTGACAAGTATGTTGCAAAGATTGAGTTTGGTTTGAGTGGTTTGTGCCAGGTCGGCATTTGGCGCAGTCGGGTATGGTTAGTCGATCTTATTGCATATTTTCCTTCCCGATTGGTCATTTAGACAATATCTTGCTTGAGTATGGTTCATTGATTCTATTTATGTTTACATGTTTCGAGCGGTGCTATTTGATGCGTTTCTTGTCTGTGATGGCTGCAGGAGTCGAGGCAGAGTCGTGGCAAGACACGAGGTGACCGGACTAGACACAGGCGGTGTCGAGGTCAGAACGGTCGGATGTGTCGAAGACGGCGGAGACTCGAGGTGGTTGCGAGGCTTGGACGACAAGGAACGTGGAAACTTCCCGGATGGTGCAGGATGGGCGTTTCGGTAAAAGCGCAAAGCTGCACAGGTGGAAGCGGTTCCGTTCGGGATTTAGCGGGCGTAACGGGTTGGAGACCCGTTAGACAAAGGCTATAAATAGGAGTAAATTCCTGGTTGTATGCATGGCCTTGGGAGAGAGTTAGGGTTTTACTTTAGTCAAAGTAGCCTTTGGAGAGGTTGTTTTGCTTTAGGGCTTTAGTTGTTGAGAGTGGGTAGAGGAGACAGAGGGTGTTCTGCTTCTCTCCTTCGTTGTGTTCTTGGTTATTCATGAGTTTGTGAGAGGGAGAGATGAGTTCTTGATTTCTCTAAGCATGTATGGGATTGTAGGGATGATATGAGTTGATACTCATTGTAATCATGTATCTCTCATCCTCAAGATCAATCTGAGATGGCTTTATTTGAGATGGATTGAGTTCATAAGTTCTCTCTGTTGGTTTTTGCCTTCGATGCCTTCTCTGCTTGATTTGTTGATTTTCAGTTCTTGTGTCGATTCTTGCTGAGGGGTGCCAAAATGGGTTGCTCTGTGATGGAATTAGATCCCAAGATCATTTGATCGACTTTTCCCGAGAGCAAATCGAATGAATCAAAGTTTCCCATTTTCAGCCTCCTCTGTTCTTCTTTTTCACTTCTAGGGTTTCTTGGTCCCCCTTGATTCCCTTCATGAGATGGCATGAAACTTGGTATCTTGAGTCCTGAGGTTATTAATTAGCTATTCTCAAAGTTTCATGGGCAAAGGTTCAAGGATTGGAGGGGAATTTGGATTTTTGATGCTGTTCTCTGAATTTTCAGATTCTGTTCCAAATCTGAAATTCTTGGTCAAGAGTTGGATTTCTTTGGTCTCCTAGGTTCCTCTGGCTATTGTGGTCATTCCCTTTCTGTTCAGGACCAAAAGGATCAAGGAGAAACCCCGAATTGATCTGGTGTTTGGAGATTACAAACTCTGCATTCTTGTTGTCTGGTTTTCTGGCCTGCTGCTCTTTGAAATCGCTGACCGGTCAGACCGGAAGAGAGAGGGCAGTCAGACCGCTCGTTTGCCTGCTGTCAGACCGGCATATGCTTGGCGGTCAGACCGGCCCTCCCATGGCGGTCTGACCGGCCATGGCAGAGAGGTCTGACCGGCCCCCTTTCTTGCAGGCTCAGTTGTTTTTAAGTTTTTGAGGGTATGCCTTCCAGGTTTTCATCTCATTGCCTTGGTTCTCTGTTCTTCATGTTTTTCCAGTAATCTTTGTGGTTCCTTCGACATTTGAGGGTGGGAGTTGTTGGAGCTCTTCATGGTGTGTGTAATACATGATCGCCATGCTGAGATGCTAAAGTCATAAGAAAACTTGAGCAAGACCCTAAGAAGCCATTCCTTTGGTTGGATATGAGGAACAGATGGTGCATTTGCCACCTAGGCCGGGGGCCAACTTCTTCAAGTAGTTCTTGAAGTAACCGTTGATGAAGTTATTCAAGAGGCTGCATATGTAGAACCAGCAACACAAATTTGAGCACTGTTGGATGAGCTCAGGTGACGCGAACATGGACAACTACTTTGCGGACACGGACCCAGCACCTCAGCCCACACCCCATTGAGGTTTTCTCTGGGTCACAGCTTAGTGGTGCACCAGTACCCAAACAGCCACAAGTGTTGTCCACCCCTTTGGCTTTGGGAGCTTGTCAGACCAGGACTCCTGACCGTCTTTCCCTCTCGGGCCAAGGCCCCAACATCCAGCGCTGAGGAGGAGGCCCAAGCGGGGCCGTACAGGAGGACGTAGAGCTGGAATGGGCGGTGGCGATGAGGGAGGGGTGCTGTTGGGGGGCCTAGTAGGGGCCGTCCGTCTGCGTTGGCTGTACTTTTGTTCTTTCTCTAATATTTAATTTTCGTACTTATTGTGTGATGTCTATAATACTGTTACGTTCTTATTATACTCCTTCGTATGATGTACATTTATTTACAAATTAAGATCTCAAATGCTAATCTCTTTGCCATATGACATACAACAGACTACCTACAATATTTCTAACTATCATATAGCACTAATTTATAGTCTAACAATACCATCAACAGAAGTTGTTCAATCTCACATCCGAATAAAAAATAGGTTATTTACTCTAGGCTCAACGCTTGGGTGACAGAACATGTTGTCCGACCATTGGGTGGCTGCATCCCTGTTGCCCAACGGTAGAGCTACTGCCTGCATGTCGCTCGGCCGTTGAGCGACAAGGTCCAGTCGCCTAACGATTGGGCTACTAGGGTTACTTTTATAAAAAATAAAAACACAGGTATAATTTTACATTTTCGAATAAAAAAGGATTATTAAAGTACATTACAAGTGTTTTACCATTTTGTCATCAGATATATTGGCTGGGTTCTTTTGGGCTTGCTGCGGTTTTTAGGTTTTGTTATGGTAACTAGTTTTCAAAGAGTGCACCTTTTTAAAATAGGATCTATAAGTTGATTGTAGTAGACACTATACCTTTTTAGTTGTACTAACCAAAATCACATATAATTATTTCTCTTTGTACTCTCTCGTGAAGGTTTCAACTTATATAACCCAAAGGCTTGATAAGTTTTGTCCACACGCATAGATGTACTTGTACTAGTTTTTTAATAATTTTTTAGAATCGTTCTACAAGATTATTCGTTAGTGACATTTGTAAGAAAGTATATCTGATGCATAAAAATAGTCGCACTTCAAAGTGTTTTAGTAGAATCTGTTAATACTCTTTGCCACCCTCCATGTTTTCTTACAAGGCATGGCGGTGATGCGATTAGGGGGTGCACCAATGAGATTAAACTTATGACTTTGACGGTTGATTTTTAGTTAAAATTATGCTGTAATATTGTTAGTTTCTTTTGAGAAAAAATAGAAACAAATTGAGAAAACATTAGAAAAAACCGTTATATCGTCACGGACAATGAAAATAAATAAGAAAACAAAACAAAAAGTAAAAAAACAAAAAAGCTAGAAAACCTAAAATTAGTAACTGATGTGTTCTAAATGGTTTATAGCTTAAATAATTTAGAAACCAAAAAAAATGAGAAACTGAAGCTATTTAAAATTGGGCTAGTTCTTGCAATACATTTACACACACTCACAGTTGATGACTTCAATTCACTCGAACAAATAATGTTAAACCATACTACCCTAAACCACTTGATTTAGACCGCCCATGAAGAGACGGGAAAAAACTTGATCAAGACCCGACCCGTCAAGCGGAGAGTCGTGCCCGCTAGAGAGTCCGATTTGATAGCACATGGCGCTGGCGGATGCAGCCAAGCGAGCTCGTCCGATTTCCGACTTCCAGCCGGGGCAGTGACGTGGACGCGTGACAGCGAGCGGCGTGTCCTATATGGAACTTTTCCTGCAGACGCCGACACCACCAGCACGCCACGTCGTAGCTTCCGCGTCACCGTCGCCGCACGACGTTTTAACAGCTCCGCACTGCTTGAGCGTCCGCTTGACTTGCACTCATCTTCACCGCGATCGGATCAGACGGTACAGGCAAACAGCTCTATTATTGACGGTCTAATCAACAGGCCTCGGCAAGTTTGTCCAAAACACAATGATTCATGCAGGTACTTAGTATCCTGCTATCGTCTCTCACCTTCCTTCTTTGAAACACCAGCAAGTGTTCAGTCGATCTTGGCAACCTGCAAAGCCTTAGTTCGGAGCTACCATTGTTTCACGGGGTTCCAGCCTAATATAAGATTGTTCGAAAGTTCAATATATCAAAAAGTCAAAATAGCTCAAATTAGAAATTTGTTTAGTCAACAACACGCAGAGGATTTAATGAACTATATGAGAAAGTCCAGAATATTATGTGATAGACCGTTGCTATATTTGTGAAGTTGAAATTTGAATTTTGCATTGTTTGCATTCTTCGAAGGGTTTTGTCGGCAAAATCGTTCAGCCACCGGCTTGGCGGTCGATCACTGGTGTTGTTGATCGACCGCCAAGCCACGTGGTCAAACTGCTAGGCGGTTCAATCGGATTATAATGGTGGATTGCTCGGTGATTTTGGGAAATAGGCGTTGGATTGAATTGAATTATGTTTGGTTATTGTATTTATGTTCTATGAATCATGTTTTGACTAACACGGGTCAAATTGTGAAGAATTTGTGTCTAAAGACGATTTTTTTTTGTCTTGGATGTGCCAGAAAGCTTAGAGTTAACTATGGTCAATGATGAGCATCGGGGCTGTGCTCATGGAGAAGCCGAGGCCCAGAATGGTCAAGAATATCGAGTGAGATGGTTGAGCTCAAACATGGCACAAGAAAAGTGAAAAATGCTAAAGGGAATATTCGAGCGACAGGTTACACCAAGTGGCTTGTTCAGTTCAAGTGAGACGTGGTCCGGTGGAACCGAAACGGGAAATAATTGTCGATGTGCGGCAAGCCATTACACGTGGTGAGCATGGCGATTACTTGTAATGGAAGATGATGACCGGGTTAAGGTAAGGATATTTTGGTAGTTTGTCAAATACCAAAAATTTCGTTGGGTCAAAACTGCGGCGCTTGGAAAAGCAATTTAGGTCAAGTAAATACTGAGAAGATCAAATGAATCAAATGTTTTTGACTTAACGGATTCATGCTCATGTGCTTTAAAAAGTGTACATGAGTTAAGTGTGTGAGTAAATTTTGTGTTGTGTGGGTTAACAGGTTTCTTCCATATGTGCTGGTGGATATGATCCATTAGGGTTAGATGGTGGTTAAGTGCCTTATCTATTTAATGGGTTGGGGATAGAAGCTTGCAAGCCATCCATCCCAACTATTTTTCACCTTGAGTTATAGGGTTAGGTTTAGATAAGAGTGTATGTTGTTGTGTGCTCTCTTATCCTTCAGATGGAGTGGCTACAAAATTTTCATCTTTAAGTAATAATAGACCAACTTTGTTTATCACTGTTGCAATTTACGACCACTTAGCAGTCATTATGACCACACTCAAAGTCATTACGACCACTTCTTGTTTGCTCCGATCATGCCATCGTACTCCGACCATGTATTCGTAACTTCAGCTGATGAGAGTTACGACCACATTTACGTTGTGCTTCTCGTTCTCGTAAACGCTCCTTCGACCATGTAGCAACACTCGATCATCGTAGTCGTAACTTGGTTACGAGCACGTTGTGGCTTATGACCACGTTGAAGACTCGATCACCGTGGTTGTAAAGCTTACGAACACAATTTCTGCTCCGTAACTATGGTCGTAACTCATTTACGACCATATCTTCTGCTCCTGCAGACACCTCAACTCGCCGTGGTCATAACTCATTTACGACCACATCTATGAAATTGACAAACTCGATATTTTTCCAGGAGCCAAAGCACTCCGATTTCTTTATTTCTCTCCCTCTTGTTTCGATCACTCCGATCGCTTTCTCTCTATCCCTCTCTCATTACATTGTTGTTCTTTCATACCCAACACAATGACAACCACACGGACACAACTACGACACAATCTTGAAAACTGACTTGTGTTAGAAATTGGCCCATTTGAGCATGACCTATTTCCTTAATTCCAAAGCATGAATGGTTTAGTACCATATTGCTAAGGTAAGATGAGGAAGACCGATTTATAAGGTGGAGTTCTCACCACTCCTTGAATATGGATAGAGATGGTATGAGGAGGGTTCTGTCTAGTCACACGCGCGCGCGCGTATTCGCATATTTTCGCGTGAAAATCGCGTGACTTGT
Source organism: Dendrocalamus sinicus (assembly GCA_036346575.1). Lineage (NCBI taxonomy): Eukaryota > Viridiplantae > Streptophyta > Magnoliopsida > Poales > Poaceae > Dendrocalamus > Dendrocalamus sinicus. The sequence continues at coordinate 17,059,945 of CM070648.1, forward strand.
GACTTGCGACACACGACCGTGCCGTGACATGGCGTGCCACTTGGCAGACCAAGTCCATCTTTATTTTTGCTGAACCTTGCACCTCACTTTCTCTGTTTGAATGAGATTCAAACGTTTGAAATAGATTCAAACGTTTGAATTTAAGGCTTAATTGGGTTTTTGATGACAGACAGTTATTAGTGAGTAAATCACTGGTTAAATGTTATCAATTACCAGTGAATAATTGAGCAGTTACTAGTGAATTATCTTAGTTCAATGTGCAGGAGTAATTTGCATATCTATATATACCTGGAGACGTCCAAGGTATAGAAGAGAGAATCCCTCACTGCCTACATCTCTTACTTCTATCAACTTGTGCTGTTGTACTGCGCTATCTGAACTTCGCTAACCTTTCTTCCCGGCGTGCACCTGGAAGGAGGGAGAGCGGTTATCTCTGAACCGTTGCCGCAGAGAGTTCCTGCACGGGGCAGCAATAAGGTTTCTGGGCAGTGCACATCTGCACGACCACTCACTACACTGCGTCATCTATGTTTTGCACTACGTCAAGCCTGCGCTGCTTCCTGTTCTTCATCAGGCGAAAAAGTAAGTCGTTCACGCGTTCGTTCAACTTTGTTATTATATTTTCTTGTGTATATTCTGAAGTATGATGAGTAGCCTACTGTTAGTAGTAAGTTTTGCATCACTGGTTTATTATATTTGCCTCCTAATAAAATTTGGAATTGAAATATTGCCCGGTTTCCAACAACTTGTACGTGGAACAAACTTGTACACGACTACGACCATGACAAACCGACTCGAATACGACTAAACATGATTATTAACTCTAACAATCACCTTCTTAATCTTGTTTCTCCATCTTGATCATGCCGATCTTCTCTCTTGCTTCCGCTTCTTCCTTCTACCTACACTCCCATGTGTCGTATCTTCCTGAGCCTTGCACAATCCAATGCTTGCCGCACCTCGCACCTGGACTAATCATGTCCTTCTTTGTACGCCTGCCTGGGTTAGAGCGCCTACTCCCACAGCCACCTTGGCTTCGCCATTTCCTAAGCTTCCCGCTCCTCTCTCTTGGACCAAGTTTGTCCACTTTCCAGCATACGTCTCAGCCGAGGCTACACCGCCCCTAATTCCTATCTCCAACGCTTCCTGCGTTCCCTCCATAAAACCACAAAATGCTGCACTAACATGTACTCCAAGTCTTCCTCCTAGACCTTGTGCACCTTTTTCACATGCCTCTCGCGCCCATGATTTTGTTGGAGTGACACTCTCATCGCCTCCGCCAACTGCATGCGCTCTGGAGCCGCGGCTCCCTTCATGCGTGCCTGCATGCGTGTGGTCACCCAAGCTACCGCCTGCAGCGTCTACTTCACGCGGGTTGTGCGCATGGGATGCCACGTCCGCCTGTGGTCTCCTGCCAGAGCCATCTCCATTAGCATCGTCTGCATATGGATGGGGTGCCGCGCCTGCATGCGCACCATGCTTGCCTCCTGCTACCTTTGCACCTCATCGACCCGTGCCTCTCTTCACACAAACCTGTTTACAAGTTTTTAAAGAAATCTTGTACAACCGATTTGAGATCTCTTCACTTTCATCAACAGATTTTTGTTCTTGTCGTACACATGTAAGAACTCATCCTGCAGTATCACCTTGCACCCTCTTTCTGTCATCTGCCCGAAATAAGTATGTTGTTGCACAGACTTGGTATAAAGTAAATCCCTATCAACAACTTCTTATCTCCGTCTTGCATTGCAATCATCATCCCTTTGCCTCCTATCTCCACCGTGGAGCCAAACTTGACCTTACCCTAAACCTTCTCGTCAAGCTCATGAAACATAGAGCGATCTCCTGTCATGTGGTTGCTTGCTCCATTGTCCAAGTACCACTGATCCGTGTGATCGTGGCTACTTTCCTTCATGCGTAGTTTTGGAACTACGTACTCCTCATTCAGTATCACCAAGACCTGTGCCTTTTCAACATATGAGGAGTGAAGGAGTTCCAGTTCTTCACCTTGTTTTCCGTCTTGGGCAAGTTTCACCTCCCTGTCTTTTTTTTTTGCTTCGACAATCCAAAGCGTAGTGCATGTACTCATTACAGTTGAAACACTTTATATGGCTGTGGCATCCTGACGCGTAGTGCCCGTACTCACCACATTCAAAGCACTTGACATATGACTTATCATAGGTCTATCACCACTGTCTTACCTAGCCTTGTCTCTGTAGCCACCTCTGTAGCCTTGGCCGCTCTGGCTGCCTCGATCGTGCCACCTCCCACGATTGTTTGACGAGCCACGACCGTCTCTCGCGTCTCCCTTTACTTGCAACGCCTGCTCGTTGTGAGTCTGAGATCCCTACTCATTATGTGACTAAATCCCATTAGTAACTCCTCATGCACCTTAAGGGATCCGGTGATCTCCTCTATCTTCTTCTTATCCAGATCAAAGAAGTACATAAGTGTGGTGACAACAAGTATGTACTTCTTCAGAAGCACGCGCAGGACTTGTTCACTGCCACAGATTCCTCCATCTTGTCACCAAGAAAGTTAATCAATTTGCCGGAGAACTCGTCCACTGACTGGGTCTCTCCCATCTTCATATTCTCGAACACACTCCGCAAATTCTGGAGCCGCACCTCCTTCACACGATCAACGCTCTCGTGTATAGTCTGCAGCGTCTCCCAGGCCTCCTATTCTATCTTCTTGCCGATGAGCTGATGCATCATCGCATCTGGCACCACCTAGTAGATGTTGGCCAAAGCCGCCTGATCCACCTTGTCGTCCACCTCCTTATCCTTTCCCTTTGGATCAACTACACCCCAGACTCCCTAGGCGCTCATGTTTGCCTTCATCTTCATTGCCTACATTGGGTAAGTGTCGGTCATTAGGAGAGGGTACTGGAGGGAGATTAGCCCACCCTAGGCCTTCAAAGTTGACGCTTCTCCCATGTTCGTCAGGTACCATCAAGATCAACAAGCTCTGATACTACTTGTTGTAGTTTACGACCACTCAGCAGTCGTTACGACCACACTCAAAGTCGTTACGACCACTTCTTGTTTGCTCCGACCGCTCTGACCACGCCTTCGTACTCCAACCATGTACTCATAACTTCAGCTGATGAGAGTTACAACCACATTCACGCTACACTACGTGTTCTTGTAAGTGCTCCTTCGACCACGTAGCAATGCTCGATCACCGTAGTCATAACTCGATTACGACCACGTTGAAGACTCGATCGCCGTGGTCGTAAAGCTTACAACCACGGCTTCTGCTCTGTGACCATGGTCGTAACTCATTTACGACCATATCTTCTGCTCCTGCGGGCACCTCTGCTTGCCATGGTTGTAACTCATTTACGACCGCATCTATGAAAATGATGAACTTGATATTTTTCTGGGAGCCAAAGCACTCCGCTTTCTTTATTTCTCTCCCTCTCATTTCAATCACCCCGATCGCTTCTTCTCTGTCCCTCTCTCATTACGTTGTTGTCCTTTTATATGGAACATAACGACTACCACACGGAGACAACTACGACACAGACTCGAAAACTGACTCGTACACGGAACAAACTCGTACACAACTACGACCATGACAAACCGACTTGAATACGACTAAACAACATTACTAACTCTAACAATCACTCATGGAGGCTTTTTGTTTGGTTGATTTGTTCTTATTCTTATTAATTTTAATATCTTCTCTCTCCTTGATCTTGTTGTGTGCCAAGGACATGTGAGTAATGGATATGACTGATGAAGATCAAATCGCATCCATCTAGACACTAAGTCTTGCAAGATTTCGAAGTTGCCAAGTTTTGCTTGGATTTGATACCTTGAGGTTTCTTGAACCTAAAGTTCTTGCTTCGAATCTTTGGGTGAAACTGTTTGTTGTGACATGTGAGAATACATCTAGAGTCATCTTGGCTATTCACTACCCGCGAGCAAGTCATATCCCAAGGTTTGGAGTTTGCCCGATTATGGTGCAATCTTGCTTATCTTTGTGAGAGATTAGAACTTTGACCAAGATCTGTCGAGACCTAAATATGCAAATCCGAGCTTTCTGTGTATTTTGCACTAGTCCAGGATCACGCTAATGCATACAGTAGAAATATAGATGAAATATCACCCAATATCATGAGTAACTATGACAGAAGTAAATATTGTTAATTATCATAGTAGCGACTTTATGGCCAAGCTTACAAATAATAGCCTGAAAGGCCTAATAAAAGCTAGCAACAAAAAAATAAAGATAAACACAATGGCCATTCGATATGCCCATAGGCAATCAACTGAAGAGCGAAGTCCTAACCTGTGAAGTCAGTGAAGCATTCCTCCTCAAATACCTCTGGGTGATATGATTCTTCCTCAATAACTGAGTAACAAAGGATATAGTTGTGAGCACATGGAGAACAACAAGTCGTTTATAACAAGATGCAATATATAATGATGCAAGGCTAATCAAATGATGGTAAAATGATTATTTTGCATAAAGCAATAATTCAGAGTAAATATAATAAATAGATTGAAGGCACAATTTAAAAATGATTAATAAGTAAATAAGTCAAAGGAGTTGAATAAACCACCAGTGAGCAGATCATTCACCTCCCAACCACAAGTGAACTGACCATTCACTTCCCTACTAAACCCAACAAAGGATTTTATGAAATTCAACTCCTCGTGTGAAATCACCGAATATTGTCCATAACCGAGGATATGGCTACTCGAATAGTTTACACTCTGTAGAGATTGTACAACTTTATTCACAAGAGATAATCAACTTATAATATCTGTCTGACACACTTCCAAAGGTGTGCGACTAAACGATTATCGCAAGGCCTTTACAATGTTCAATCTTAACCCAATTCTTCCCGCTAAGGTATCACTACCAAGTAGGCTAACCCCCTAGTAGGAAAGTCCCCTCTTATGCCAATGTCAATCAATGACTACGACCGCACCCACATTCATCTCAATGGCAAAACCAAAGTTGAAACATCACAAATTAATTAACCAGGTTCATCTCATACGAGATATGTGGTTACATGATAATCCTTAGATCAATGACGTACAAAGTTAAGTCCTTAATCAATACCCAAGCGAGGCATCCACATCCTACCGTGTTGACTGCACCTCCTTTATTGCACAATCACTTGCCCAAATGAAACCTAATTTATTTAACAAACACCAATGACACTACCAATATCATGACACAAATTTTACAACTGTGGATACCACCATGATTCAATATTTTATTAAGTCAAAATTAATTAATTGATCAATATAATGATAAACCTAATGTACCAATAAGCATGGCTAAGCACACTAGATATACAACCTAGTTGGATATTAATATTACATCACTAGATAATTAACTATCCTATGGTGACAATGGAATCATGGCATTCAAATTATCAAAGGAGTGATTTAATTAAAATTGGTAGATAACTACTAAACACAAAGGTTTGTAATAAATTAGCAATTCATAATAATTTAAAATAAAATAATAATACTTAGATTGAAAATAATAGATTTAATACGATCAAAGATCCTGACTTGTCTTGGCCTTACTCAGTTACCACTTCCTAACTTTAGTTCCTGCTTCTGCTCCTTTAAACACGTTATCTAACGAGAAACAGAATGCCAATGAACACAAAATAAACTCAAAAGAAAATCTAAATAAAATCTATAAATAAAAAAACAAAACCAAAAGATAAAGTTCAATTTTAGATGAATTTAGGAAGAAGAATCAGGTCAATCGGAGTTCAGATGAATGAGAACAAACACTCAAAAGATTTGCCAAAAAAATAAATTCCTAAAAAATGAGAGAGAAAGTGTAACATCCTAAATTTTGAATGTTTGAAAAATTGGAAGAATTTAAAAATTTTCTCTACATCTTACTGGCATTTGAGATTTTGCCGAAATCTTATTTGGATATTTCCTGAGTTTTGCCCTGAGCAAGTAATAACTGGAAATAAACCTTGAGCGCAAAATAAACAATCATGAAAATCAATAAGTAAGCAAATAGGTACAAATAATTTAAATAGTGTTTCACCCTGACAACCTAACAATTGTTATAATTCGCTAAATCAAAGTTTTACTTAAAGATTAGAAATGGATAATAATAATTAAGGCCAAGAAATCATTTTTGATATAGCTCAATCATCATACAAATAGGAAGGAGAGTGTGATCAAAATTTAAATAAAGATGGAGAGTTCAAACTCTGAAATAGTAATTCAAAAATATATTTATAAAGTCAAAACATAGTTTATAAATTAGTTGAAGGGAAATAGTTGAATTAAAAGTACAAATGAAACACACACACACACACACACACACACACACACACACACACACACACATATATATATATATATATATATATATATATATATATATATATATATATATATATATATATATATATATATATATATATGTATATATATGCATATATATACATACACCTAAATTATATGCCAAAGAATTTAGGGCTATTCTAGAGCTGGAATTCAAGAAAAAGGGATTTGAATATACAATATTGAAATTTTTAGAAACTCAATCTTCCAATTTTATTATTCATTTCCCCTATTTTCTCCAAAACTATGCAGCCTCCTCCTTTTTCTACCCGTCCCCTTACCCCCTCTTTCTCTTACATGCGGGCCCAGCTTATTTTCCCCTTCTCTCCTTCCTCCTACGCGCGGGCCCTGGCTCCTGCCTAGACTCCTCCTTCCTTCTTTTCTCCCTCCTCTGCGCCTAGCTCCCCTTTTCTATTCTCCGCTCCATGGCTGACATTGAGCCGCGTCGCCACCCTTCTTCTCTTCTGTCTGCCCTCTGCTCTGCACTTCGCACGCCTCCGCGCATCGAGCCCCTCGCCAATGCCGCTGCGTCCCATCCCCCATGCCCTGTTGCGCCTCTGTCCAACCGTGCGAAGCCGTCGACATCGCCCATGCCGTTGCCCACACCTCGGCTCCACTCCCCCGCGCGTGTAGTCACCTATAAGGAGCCCGAGTAGCCCCCTTCCATTCCCCTTGCCCCCTTTTTTTCTCCTCCCTCGAGCAGGTTTCGCCCGAGCGCACTCGACGCCGCTGCCTACGCCTCCACGCTGTCCCGGCCCTCTGGCGAAACCCCGGCCAATCCGGCTGCGCCACATCGTGCCTATGCACCCCTTCTTCCTCCCACTACGTTTAATTGGAGTTCTATCGCCGGAACTGGCCGTAGCGCCCCTCTTCCCCAACAACGACCGCCACCGCCAATCCCACCGCCGCCTCCTCCCCGGTCACCCCCCCTTCGATTCCTCGCCTGGGGAGCATTATCTCGGCGCCCTCGAGCCTCCCCAACCGCCACCAAAGCTCCTCCTCCACCCCAAGTCGCCGGCGCCTTGGTCCACCTCGCGCTGCCCATGGCTTCTACCGCCGGCTCTCCTCGGGCGTGCTCCGGCTCGGCCCAACGCGTGGTGAGTCTTCTATTGATCTCTGGTAGCTCATGCGCCCATCACTTTCTTCCTTCTCCCCTCCGGTCGCCGGCGCCCCGTCCCACCCCCGCCTCCGGTCGCCGCGCCTCGCTGCCGGCCTTCATCGGAGCCTCTTGGCTCACGGCCGCGCATCCCTCGGACTCCCCCTGGTTCCAGGGTTCCGTTTTTGCCGTCTCCGGCGCCTCCGGCCGCCTTCGCGGCGACGCCGCTTCTACGCCCAGCTTCACCGCTTGCTCTGCTTTTGGTGGTGTTGGGAGCTCGGTGTTAGCAATTGCTTCAACTAGATTGATCCTCCCGTGTCACAAAGTGGCCAAGTGCCTAGTTGGTCACCAGCGTCTGCTGCATAACACTATCGCCGTGAGGTCCCAGGTTCGAACTCCCAGCCCGCAACTCCATCTCTTTACTCTTATTTTTATTTTGATCCATTTCAGTTAGAGAAAATCAAGGAAAATATGAAAATTAATCCATGGAAGCCAACAAATTCTATTAGGATGCAATTGAGATTATTTAAGATTTAATATTTGATTGATTACCATATATTCATAAGTAATATGCCTTTATTATTTATATTAATCTAATGATTATGTAGAGGCATTAATAAAAGAAGGTTCTAAATTTAATAAAGACTCCAATTAAAAGATATACAAGTTAAAGTTAAGGGAATAAATTGGGTATTATGTTTGGCTATAAAACAAGACTTTAAATTAAAGATTTTCTTTAATTATAATTAAATATATGACATAACATTTAACCTGCAGCCATAAAATAAATCTTAGTGGTAACTTTAATTAAATGACAATCAAGCAGCTTCATAGAATTAATTAAACAATATGTCATAATCATTTCAAGCAAAATTCATATTAAAAGTTGGAAAAACATAATTTAAGTATAAACCCCGCCATTAGCCGTCATCGATAAATAAGTCTCCACGGCAACTTTAGTAAAAGTGGTAGTAAATAAGAATATACTAAAATTTAGTAGAAAACATCAATGAGACAATTAAATACTCACATGCTTCAATGAATTATTAAATTAATCATTAGGAGGATACTTCAAATAATCAGTAAATAGAACCCCATAAAATACAATAACTTAAGTTGCAAGGAGTACATACCCTAAAGATGAATCTAATGCATTAAACTCCTACACCAGTCTATACGACTAACCTGACGCATGGAACTCTCTAAATAAAAATGATAAAAGAAATTATGGAATAAAAAGATCAATCCATGATACTCTAAAGCCAGCTATGCCTAGCCATTCTCAAATCCAAAGTAGAGTATTACAGTGAATATTCTAGTATCCTGAACTAGCCCTGGCAGTCGCCTCAATAAATCTTCCTTGGCCATTCAATCACTTCGCTCGAGCCCCAATTGACTCCATCAAGACTCCGCGCCCCATCAATCTTGCCTCAAACCACCCAAATCACCCATCAACTCATAATAAAGCTAAAATTGAGTTACTTGGAGTTAATTGGATCTTTTGAGTTATTTGTCTTTATGTGAATTCAGTTGCTTAGCGCGTAATTAGACACCGGAGTCCTTAAGATTCTATGGATCAAGCAAGACCAAGGTTGATGAAGACCAGGAATTAAAAGTCATCGCATGAGACAATTTTGTGGGAGCTCAAGACCGCGGTAAACCGCGCCAGGTGAGTCAATACTTTGATCATGTTGAACCTACATTTCCTGCAAATTACTTTGTTTTAAATTATCAAATTGCATGTTGTTATCTTATATGCAAATACATGTTTAATTTAATATTCTAGTTATGTTCCCCTTTGTTTACCTTGAATATTATTACCCCTCCTTTGGAATATTTAAATGTGTGAACCTTGTCGCCCTAGCAAAATTATAATAGTAACATTTCGAAAATAAGTCCCTAATGATATGCTCTGCTTAGTACTGCATAGATACTCAGGGAGCGCTAAAATGCCCCAATCATCATTGTCATTTTAATCATGAGAAACTGGTTTGGGAAGTCATGGTGGTAATGACGAGTATATTTGATATGATTATTTTACATTCCCAAAATCCCCAACTTGCTTAAATATCTGGGCGGATTGGTTCGAGGGTGTGTATGTGTGGTGCAGTGGAAGCACAAAGTGGGTTAGTGGTAGGCCGCCTAGATACCACTAAGGACTGAATCTTGTCATGACCTCCCAGTGTACAACAAGTACAACCACAAGCTAGCAAATTGTAGGCAGGGCTAACTAATTTGCATCGACTTAGTAAGAGTTGCACCGGTGTGACCACGGGCGGGTAGAGGATGGCCACATCCTCCGACGTGACGGCGCAAGAGGGGGCTTCTGGAAGGGTGGTCGTACCCCGAAAGAAGTGGAAACCTTAGCGGACGTAACTCTGCTAGGAAAAATGCATTGTAAAGGTCCTGTGATAGTCTACTCAACCGCATGGCTAAGGAATCATGTGGGGCAACGAGTGGATTTATCTCTTGTGGGTAAAGTGTGCAAACTCTGCAGAGTCTAAAACTATTCGAATAGACGTGCCCACGGTCAAGGGCGGACATGGGAACTTAACTAGATATAGTTCTATTTAAAAATGTTTGGAAAATGGGAATGGAAAAGCGGAGGGCAGTGGAAAGCCCTGATTTGAATTGTCCTGGGTGTCGTCCCAGTGGTAAGTTAAGCGGCTAATAACGCTGAAGGATGTTATATGGTGTGATGCCATATGTATGGAAAGATTATGGTGATATTAGGCATATGGTGTGATGCCATATGTATGGAAAATCATGTTAATATTCCTTGAACATTATGTTTTGTTCCAAAGTTGCTAGGTCTCAGGAAATTTTATATTGTATTTCAAATAGTGGCATTTCTATTCTTACAAAATAAAATATGGGAAGAATAAATAGAGTCATAAGAAAAGAAGATGGCTGTTTATGGTAATTGTATAAAGAAGTTGGTGGATTTATGTTGATCATAATAGGGATAACGATAGTATGAATTCTGGGAGAAATAAACTGGTGGAGTCTAAATGAATATATAGGCTAGATAGATGATTTAAATGATGATAGGAGATTTAGGGAGTACAAAGGTAATTGCAGGATTACAACACTGATAACTAATATAAATTCTTGGAAGATGATGGCAGTAATGAGATTAACAGGATTGGATCAAATACTAGATGGATGAATTGAAGTTCTAGGAATATTGGAGGAATGATAACAATTATTGGATTATAATCTTAATCATTGATATGTTTGATGGATGTATACTAGTGAGTCGTAGACTTGATCATTAATATTCTTGGGGGATGTATACTAGTGAATTAGTTAGAAATAGATAGTAGAAAATAAGATTAATTATTGAGAGAACAAATTATGGTTTTGGATCAATAACAAAAGAATTGAATTATTAGGAAGTCCCGATACGAAGGATTTCGGTGGATTTAAAAGCAATTATGTTGGATAGTCATTAGAATTTAGAAATGAAGAGTTGATGATTAGCAACCACAAGATTGAATTTTAGAATACAAAAGATATTGGTGGATCTAAATAAAGGATGACCCTCACTGCTTGGAGTCTTAGGCAGCAATGAGTGCATGATTGGTGGATTATATAAATGATGATATTCGCTGTTTGGAGTTTTAGACAGCAACCAATACAGAAAAAAATATGATCGGTGGATTGAATAGAGGATAACACATGTTGTTTGGAGTTTAGAGAGCACTCAATAAAGGAAGTGTAATCTCGGTGGATTAAGTCAATTATGGCAATCGCTGTTGGGAGTCTTAGACAGCAGTTAATAAAGAGCGTGAGTCTTTGGTGGATTAAGTCGATGATGTCATTTGCGGTGAGGAGTCCTTAGGTCACAAAAACAACAATATGATATAATAATAGAATTGCGACTAGACGCGTTTGATGGCAAATAAAATAACCCGAGCCTCTCCTTTGTTAAGCCATGCATACTATTTATCTGCATTTTGTGTATTGGCTCGCGGAGCACGGGGTTGGAGTGCTCACACTCGCTTTTGCGACAAAATTCAAAATCAGGAATCAAATCACCTTGCCTCAGCAACAAGATTGGACAAGCTGGCGGAGAAGATGGAGATGTCAAGGGCTAGGTCACGATCCTCCAGTTGGATGCCTGTGGGCATGTCCTGAAGGTCCCACCTGTGTGCTTCGTTCTTCCGCTGCTGCAATTTAATGATTTCGGCCTAATCGGCCCATGTGTAAGTCTACTATTACATGTATGCTTCCGCATGATATGTATTTTGATATTCATTACTGTAACTGTGAGCACTATCTACTGATCCAGGGAATAGTGCAGTCAAATCACAGTGGATTCCGGATGGTAAAATCTGGGGTCCCTACAGAAAGGAGAATATTCTTTGGAATATTCCCTTCATAATTATTTTAATAAAAGGCTAGTGGCTGACAAGTGGGTCCTACAGATTTTTTAGATTTTCCAAAATAAAAATAATTCTAGACAAGGGTATTTGGTTGACAAGTGGGGCCATAGTCTGTGGAATAGGATCCTGACATGTAGGGTCCACATGTTAGTGGCTTGGTTCAAGGGGGACCAAGTCCATAGAGGGTTGCACCTAGGGTCTAGATGACATGTTGGTTGACGCAAGTGATGATGTAGACGATGACTGGGATGACACATGGATGGCTAACGTGGAAAGATCTATAGCTAAGACTCTAGTCTTTGGCAACAGCAATCGACGGGTCGACGAGGATGGCGATAGCTTCACCGTGGCACGGTGAAGACATCTGACAGCTCAGATTGGTTAGAGGTGGTGGGTGCGATGGTCGACAGTGACAAGGGCATGGCGTTGGCTGGCTTAGGCAGTGGTGAATCTGGTGAGGCATACCTCAGCTTGGGTTGGCATGCTACGCAAAGTGTTCCTGAGGGTGTTATGATGTTTTTTGCCTTAGCGCGGAGACCAATGCTCGACGACACTTACCTGTGGCAAGCTTGAAGTGGTAGAGAAGGTTGGGCGCACAGTGACACAGAGCTCCAATGATCCTCCAACCTCGACATGATGCAAAGAAGGTAGATCGGGGATTGGTGAAGCTCAACAAACGGATAAGACTTCGCTCACCGGAGTGCAAAATTGCTCACCGAAGCTGAGCGAGGCGGCGAATAATATCGAGCTCGATTTTCTAGTGCTCAAAGATTTACGAGGGAAATGCTGCTCGGGGTGCGAAGATTGAAGGCCTGAGGACCCATTTTATAGCCGAATAGGCATGAAGTCCAATGTGGAGATGGCAAGGCAGGAGAGGCCATGGTGGCGAAGCAAAGTCTGGGAGGAAGATGAAGACGTGGAGGCTAACAAGTGGGTCTGGGCTATAGTGAAAGAGGGGCAGTGAACAAACACGATGATGATAGTGGTGGGGCGAGCAGGATGCGCTAGAATAGGAATGGTCCAGGGGAGGAAGACGATTGTGCACGGAAGAGAATTGGGTCACGGGCAAGCTGGGCTGAGGCGACGTGAGCAGGCTGGCAAGCCGACGCGTGCTAGCTGGAAGAGGTAGGTTAGGCCGAGCAAAGAGCGAAGGTGGACTGGGCCGAAAGGGGGGAAACAGGCCAGAAAGAAGGGAAATTTGGCTTGAATGGCTTTTGGGATTTCTAGGAATTTTTTATTTTTAGAATCTGAGATAAATTCAATTGAGGTACCAGAAATACCAAATAAACCCCAAAAAAATCCAAGAAAATACATACAAATTTCTTTCAACACAAATAACCCAATTAAATCTAGTTTTGATTTAAATAAAGTTTATTTTATTCATATTAAACCATTTTATTTTTAGAAAATTAATATTAAGCTTTAATTAATTCAAGAAAAATTCAAATGGTTATCTTTATTATAAAAAGTTTAAAAAGGGTACTGAAAACCAAGATGTTACAAACATCCATATGATCCTTAGATGGAATAGGTTCTTGAGACTCTAAACAAGATGTGTGCAAAGTTTCATCTCTTTTGGTTGAAGATTTTGGGAGTTCCACCATTGTTGGCCTTGGATCGGGCTGATTTTCTGTTCTAAAAATAGAGGAGCAGTCAAACCGCCGCTTGGCTCAGCCAAACTGGCCACTGGTTAGACCGTCATGATCAAGCCGATCAGACCACCGGGTGGTTGCTGGTCAAATCGCCCACCGGTTAGACCGCACCCTCTGTGGCGGTCAGACCAGTGAGTTTCTGAAAGTTTCATCTCTTGGGTGTTTGAGTTTGTTGCTTTGCTTCCTGGCATTCAATTCTGATTTTTATAACTTGTAGCTACTGGAGTGAAGAATTGATGAATACTTAGGAGAAAATTTTATTAAGACATCATTCACCCCCCATCTATTGTCATTGCTAGTACTGCAAGTGTTATCAGAGCCTAACTCGATTAACTCTTCTTGATAGATCTTAGCTGATCTTAGAGCTATGGCATTAGATAAGTATTCCACCAAACCACCCATCTTCGATAGGTTGACTTATCTTACTAGAAGGCTTAGATGTCCGCCTACATCTAAGCCCAAGGGCACTCAATTTAGGGCAAAGTCAAGAATCCTTATATTGTGCTAGTCGATGATCATATCACTTAGGTAAATACTCCAAATGTGGAGGCAAATAGCAAAGCACAAAACTTTCTAATTCAGGTGCTTAGTCGATCTAAGTTTGCGCAAGTAGTTCACTTGGCATCTACTCATGAGATCTAAAAGACCCTCACTGACTACCATAATGGCTTTACGGCGATCAAGGAAGTAAGGCAGAACCAACGCAAGAAAGTAGTGTGGATGTGGATCACCACTGCGCCAACACATATTAGTTCTCCACGAAGGGTGGCCTGAGCTTCATGGCATAGGATCGAGGTTGAGAATAACATCTATAAGCAACCAAGATAACTAGGTTTAACCTGCCAAGGTTGGATATGACTTCTACATTGGGAAGAAATGATCCGAAGCTTTAAGAACTCTGACTTATTGTCCAAACAATCGCAGAGCCACAAATCAGGACTAATCCACACAAAATGGCCAAAACCATAGAGCACGAATTAGGGGGAACCCATGGGCTCCTTCTCACAAATCCAACAGAACTCACAAGAGCAATGGTTGTAAGAACACTAGCAGTCTTGCTGCAATATGGTATTTCTAAATTGTTGATCCAAAAGTCCCACAAATAGTTGGAGTACATAGATATTTATGCTAAGAACAACCCTCCTAGTTTAGGTGTGAATGTTAATTTCCAACTGAAAGGTTTTCTTGGTTAGCCTAAGGGTCAGCATGGTGAGGCATTTGGGGAGACTCTTCAATTGTCGTGTAGCAATGAACAGCCTGTACAGCTTCCACCAAAATGGTCATAACTTTTGTTACAAAAATCCAAATGATGCATGGTTTAAACCATTGGAAACTACAGAAGCTTTCCATTAGTATGGCCCATGCTTATACAAGTCATCAAGAATTGCACTGAAGTTTTAAGTAATCAAACGGACAGTATCGACTAAGATTAACGTGAACCATCTTCAAGCATGTAATCCTTCTCCATAATCCTTTCCATTGCACCTATGTTCAATCAAACAAATGGAAATTAGAAACACAATTAAGTTATTAAAATTTGGAATGAGACTTAAGTTACATTCACCTAGTCACGTATTTGTTTAGCTCGATTTCTCGTGATAGGTCCTTGGTATTATATTTGCCTTGCATCCTCTGGTTTATGTGACATGTCCTTCTCTTTTGCTGGCTTACTTGATAGAGGTGTTGTGTCAAGGGTTGTGATGTCCTCATCAGAATGAATACTCCAAGATCGGGCAAAAGCTTAGTGAATCTTTGTATGAGTTGTTTGGAAGATTTAACAAGATTATCTATGATTGCGTGTTGTTGGCTTGACTTATTTTGATTCTGAGAATGCACATCAACTGCTGTGTGTTCTTGATGTAAAAGTTTAGGGGATAAAGATTATTTTCATCAATGACAATACTGTCATGAGTGAGCTTACACTAGGTAAGCTCTACTCAAGGTTGATGACATATGAGATTGACTTCATCTCACGTCTTTATAAAACACAATCAATGGCTCTTATAATTAATTGTACTTAAATTAGCTCTTCTAGTCCTTTAGACTTTGGTTCTTCTAGGTTTTTGTTGTGTGCTTTGCACTCCTTGAGTGATGAGAAGTTGGAGAGGTCTCTTGAGGATGACTAGCACTCCTATCCACCAAATTAACAAGAGCCTATCATAAGGTAAGGAACAGAAAGAGGAGCAGCCCTTTCACTTGCTTCGAGTGTGGTGAGCCGAACCATATTCAGACCAAGTGTCTTAAGCTAGAGGGTAAGGAGAAGGGCTATCATAGGCATCCTCAAGCTCATGACACAAAGCCCAAGAAGCCCAACTACCTCAAGTTCATCAACCAGGTCCTTATTACTCTTGAGAATGTCAACATGAGTGATGTGAACTCGGGGATGGAGGACAACGAGGGTGACTCCAAGGGCAAGAAGAAGATTTAGGACTTCACCAGCATGTGCTTTATAGCTAAGGGCAGCATCACCGATGTCGTCACTTCCGATGATGATGAGCTCAACAGTGAGCCCGATAAGGTATGTCCCTCAGCTCAAGATATGAAGCATGTCCTTGTTGCAACTTAACAAGACTTGAAGGAACAAGCTAAGATAATTGAGAATCAGGATATCATGATTGACAACCTGAATCTAGAAATTGTTAGGACCAAATCCATAATTCTTGATGATGAAAATTGTGAATTTTGCTTGTCTTTGCATAATCATTTGGCTATGCTTAAAACTACACATTCTTCTATTGTCAAGCAACTCAAGGATAATATGGATGGATAGTGACACTAAAGTCTAGTAATAATCATGATTGCGTGGATGCTATTGTGTTAGATGTTGTTACTTCATCTTGCTCAAACTGCGTGTTGCTTGAACTAAAACTTGATAGTGCCAATAAAGAATTGCTCAAGTTCAACCCAGATTACACTTGCTCTTATTGTAAGGTTAGCAAACATAAGATGAAAGAAATAACTGAAATGGTTCTTCATTCTAGTACTGAATATTGTAAAATTTTCTCTAAGCTCACAACTGAAATTGAGGCTTTTAATAAAACACTTGAGGACAAATGCAAAATGAAAACTCCTTACCTATGGCTACATCTAAGAAAATAATTGATTCTATTTCTTGTGCATTTTGTGTTAAGATTAGAACTGATTTATATGAGATACATGAGGCTTTGAGGCAAGTTTAAGGAATAGTTGGGTAGGATTAGAGAAACCCCTCGTGTGACTTGTGGGCTTTAAGACATGAGGTAGCTGTCCACAAAGAAAGATATGCTATGACAATCAAGTATACCAAGTGCACCACATATAAAAACATAGCCGAAGAAAATGACTATGGCAAAAAGACCCTTGAAAGATTCTCTTATGAGAAGAAGAATCTCAACATAATTCTTGACCAATCTAAGGTGAGTGTAAAGAACAGAGGTCTAGGATTCAACTATCTAGAGTATTTCAGAAACCACTCACTTAAGGTTGTGAGAGTTGTGAAGAGTGGCAAGTTTGAAGTCAAAGCTCCTGAGCCTTCAAAGACTGGGTTTACGTCATCTAGATTTGCCCAAAGCCTTCTAGCAAGTCTGGTGCTTCTTCTTCAATAGGTCATACCCATGAAAAGATCAAGTACCACTTCACCTTTTGCAAGAAAAATGGCCAAATTGTTGAGTTCTGCTTCCGTAGGGTCAAGTATGAGAGAAAAGAGAGGATGCATGCCTTGAGATCCATCAGAGGACTTCCTTCAGCTATGAGTATCTCTAGATCTAGGCCTCTAGTCTTTGCTTCTAGATATAGATCTAGTTTCGTAGATGATTTCTCTTTTAGTGGAGCTAGACAGCGTTTTGAGTTAGGATATTGTGATGGTAGACCATGATTTACGTCTACACAGGGGAGTACCGACCTTTTGGGAGGCCTATTTGAAGAGGTCTAGGTGGTTCTCATGTGCATTATCATGATTTTCATGCTAACCATTTTATTCCTACTTCTACTCCTATTTTTGGACATCGTGTGGCTTACTACTGGATTCCTAATTCTTTTATTTCTAACCTTAGTACTGAGGCACCGATGTCTTCTGCTTATGCCTTGTAGGTTTGACGAGTGAGAAATGAGGACATGTGGCTTGTTGATTCTAGGTGTTCTTGACATATGACCGAAGATTCTTGTTGGTTTTGCTCCCTTACTCCTGCATTCGACGGTGAGTTGATCATGTTCCGGGATACTTTTGCCAGGACCATGATGGCTAAGGGAACTATGCATATCATCAACAAGTTCATGCTCAAGGACATCGCTCTGGTAAGTAAGCTGAGGAAAAATCTTCTATCTATTTACTACCTTCTTGATGAGGGTCTAGAAGTGAGATTCAAGTCTAAGGAGTGTATAGTCCTAGACTCCTCTGGTGAGTATATATTTGAAATCTCTAGATTTTAGAAGATTTTTAGTGCTAATTTCAACATCTCTTTTAGCTCTTGCCCTAGGTGTCTTATGGCTTCTCATTCTCATGATCTAGTATTGTGTCATCGTAGATTTGGTCATATAGGCTTCGATCACTAGAGTCAATAGTAAGGATCTTATTAGATGATTGCCTAAGTTTAAGAGTTGTAAGTACGTAGTTTGCACATCATGTAGATATGATAAGATAGTTTCTACTTCTTATCCTCCTCTTATCTTGGTAATGACTGATGCACCTAGATAGCTTTTATACTTGGACACTGTTGATCCTTCTAGAGTACAATCTATAGGAGAGAAGTGGTATGTACTTGTTATTGTAAATGACTTATCTATGTTTTTGGGGTGTATTTTCTCTCTTGCAAGGATGAGGCCGTTGGGTGCTTTAGAGAGTTGGTCCTTAGATTAGTTGTTAATCTCTCAGGAGCTTTGAGAGTCATTAGGAGTGATAATGGCATGAAATTTAAGAACTCATCCTTTACCACTTTTTATATTGAGTGAGTTTAGAGCACCAGTTCTCTTTCCCTATGGTTCCCAGCAAAATATAGTTGTAAAAAGAAAGAATAAGACTCTTGTAGAGATAGCCATGACGATGTCAAATGAACATAGCGCCCCTAGGAGGTTTGGGCTAAGACAATTTTCATTGCTTGCTATGTGTCTAATTGGGTGTTCTTGAGATCTTCCTTAGGAAAGACTTCTTATGATTTAAGGTTTGGTCGTAAGCTTAGCGTCTCTCATTTCCAGATATAATTTTTATTCTAAAACATGGTAACTTAGATAAATTTGAATCCACATCTTTTGATGTCATTTTTCTTGGATATCCTGCTCTTACTATTGGCTATCGTGATTTCAATTTGGACACTAACAAAATCATTGAGACTTGTGAAGTCACTTTTGATAAGGCTGGTCCTGGTACTAGACCTAATAGTACAGATACATACGTACATAATGATCAGGAGAGCATCTTCATCGATGACAACTCTGACTTGGAGAATGGTGATCTAATTCCTCATCTTGCTTCTCCTGAGTTGGTTGGAGAGCCTACTTCAACTGTTCCAGCTTCACTTGAGTAGCCTCGTCCCATCTTTCACCAACACGACAAATACCTCCACAGCCCATGAGGTAGAGGCCACGTCTGTACCAAGACCACCGCTTCATATTTAGCGACCACACCCTCAAGAGCAGATAATTAGGGATCTCTATGAGCGAGTTACCTACTCCAGATTTATCTCTCCATATTCCTATACTCATTCTATTTTTGTATCTTTTAAGCCCCATGATGTCACCCCTACTTTATTTGATTCCTCTTGGATCAATGCCATACATGAAGATCTTGAAAACTTTAAGAGAAACAAGGTTTGGACATTAGTTAAACCTTCTCATAATCATAATATCATTAAAATAAAATGGGTATAAAAACAAAGTGAGGATGGATTGGTAGTTTGCAATAAGGCTGGACTTATAGCTCAAGGTTTCTCCCAGGTAGAGAGCTTAAACTTTGAGGAGACCTCTGCACCTGAAGTTAGATTCGAAACTATTTGCATTTGGTTAGTATTTGCTACGTCTAAGAGCATTAAGTTGTATTAAATGGATGTTAATAGTGCTTTCCTCAATATGGTGCCCTTGAGCAAGTTCATTGGCTAGTTTCTCATACATGTGGGTGGCTCCTAAGGATGATCCACATAAATTGAATATGTCCAGCCACATATTGAGGAAAGCACCATGTTCCTCATCAAATATGGGGCATTATTTGGGATTAAATCTCTTCCTCTAACTTTTCCATACTTTGCCTTTCTTTGTGAAGCTCAGTTTGATTTTTGGAGGTGGATCAAAGGCACAATTATTGGACCATCAAGATGAAAGAAGCAAATATGTGCCATATCTAGCAAAGTTGGTCTAATGGATCTAGTAGGAAACAAGAAGGCATTCAAAGAGCTAAACCAAAATTGACATGCTGCTTCCAATAGAGATTCATTTGCTTCTGGAGCGACAAAGGAAAGTACAAGAGCATTAGATATACCGAATTCGATTTAGATATCTCTCTTTTCATGAGCTATTCCAACAAACCAATCATACCTCCTTTCAAGGCATCTGGCCAAGATATGAAACTATCAAACCAATCTTTTAGGTTGAATCTAGCCAAATTTAAAGGGATATAAGAAAGACTATTGGAGATAATGGGCCATGATTCCAAGTGTCCTCAAGGGCCGAGGAAAACTAATCAGAAGTTTCAAGAACTAGGCAAAATACCTAGTTGCAGTCCACAAAGATTTGTTGAGAAATTTTGGAGATTTGGAGATGTTTTCTCTGGTGAAGAACCCTAGAGATGACGTCGGAAGAGGAAGAGGAGAAGTGGTGAATATTGTTCTTATTTATAGATGCAACATGCAAGAATAGGACTGTCATTTTGCACATGTGCCTCGGTAAGTTCATCAGAAATCAAGGTAGCCATTGCTTGTCGTGTTAGGATACCGGATGAAATTAGCTTTTGCTATCAAAAAAGTGACACTTGACACTTTTGTAAAGGTTTCACCTTCACAAAAATGGAGGAGCATGTGTTGATGCCAGATTTTGGCAGGAAAAAATAGTCGGCCAAAGTATTTTTGGTATTTGACGTAATTGTAATGAAAGTTGGGATTTGCCAAAAATCAGGGTTAATCATCGGCCACGCTAGGAAACCTCCAGAAGATGCCGACTAAGGAAAGGTAAATACAAAGAAGGACATCGTCATCATGAGATTGAAGATAATAAGATTGGAAGACACACATGGATTCTATCAAAGAAAAGAGACGAGGAAGACTTGAATCACAATCCAAGATTGAAGATAATAAGATTTGAAGACACATATGGATTCTATCAAATAAATGCTCTGTACCAATTGACAAAAAAAAAGAGCACATGCCAACATTTACTATACTTTTGTATCTACTTTTCCTTTACCTTAGGAGTAGGCCGTTGCTAATAGAATCTCACCTTTGTAATTTGACATTAATCAATATTGCTTCGTATTGATATATTGATCAATCTATGAGTTACACCTAACCCCTGTTTCGAGATTTTGTTCATGTTTATTATTGCTTCGTATCGACGTTTCATTGAGGTTTACCTATTGTCAACTTTGCCGATTTGCTGAAAAATTGGCCGGCATGTTGTATATGCTATTAGAAAGTGCTTGTATACGTTGTTAGAGAGTACTCTCCATAAGGACATTGTGCTACTGTCAAGAATTTTTCAGTGGTAGGACTCACCTATCTCTTGGAAGATGAATAGCTAGCTGTCGTCTGTAGGTTCCCTCAATATATAGTGGATGCATTGTCCCACCTCGACCTGCCATAGTCTTCTTCCCTATCACCGATGAGAGTGCTATCTTTTGGTTTCTTTCCCTATTAATATCATATATACCGCCTTACTGGACTATAGCCAACACCTCAACATCCACCGCCAGCACTACTGAAAAGTTCAAAATCAAGGTTACCACCAAAAAAAATGAAACTTTCAACTCAAAATTCAACTTTTCATATTGGAAGACCCAACTTTCAATTTGAAATTCATAACTTTCCTCGGATTGGAATGAACTTTTAACTCAATTTCGAAACATCCATTTGGAAATTTAGAGATCAATTGGATTTCAACTTCTAACTTTTGTTTGAACTTCCATTTGGAAATTCAAAGGAAATCAAATAGATTCGGATTTCCAACTGGAATTTGGGAAATGTTCAACCGAAACAAATCAATTTCAGCGTAGGTGGTTTGAGACTTCCACCTTGATGCTTCCTTTCAGATCAGGGTTGATGGCTACAACAGCTGCTCCGGTGGGATGATGCTCGTGCCACACCAGCGCCGGCTGGGTCGCCTGCTCCATTCCCCCGCCAACGAGGGCAGTGGCGCCACACGGGATCTCACTGCTCCCAATCGGGAGAGAGAGAAAGGGGGGGGGGGGGGGGGACACAATGATAGCTCCGTTGACCGCTCCGTTGATCTGGTGCAAATGGAGGAGGGCAAAAGGAAAAAGGAAGGCGATGGGGAATTGTGAATGACAAGCGAAAGGGAAAAAAATATCGCCAAATAGACTCCATTTCACAATCTATTAGTTGAGCTCACCCTCGCCCACGATCAGATGGCTCCAAGCCGTGTCCGCTTTCTACTGAACTGAAGTACGTCCGTCAATTAGCGAAAGCCTATCTCTTGTATCTAAACAAAGAATGCATGCTTGTCTGGCTATTTGAGCCCTAAACACCCTCCATGGATCTCAGTTGTGGCTGAAAGTTTCAACTTACTTATATAAGTATATAACCCAAAGGCTTGATAAGTTTTGTCCACACGCATAGATGTACTTGTACTAGTTTTTTAATATATTTTTTTATAATCGTTCTACAAGATTGTTCGTTAGTGACATTTGTAAGAAAGCATATCTGATTCATAAAAATAGTCGCACTTCAAAGTGTTTTAGTACAATCTGTTAATACTCTTTGCCACCCTCCATGTTTTCTTACAAGGCATGGCGGTGATGCGATTAGTTCTTGCAGAGCTTGCTTGCAACATTTCATTTAAATTTTGTATAAAACTTAGTTTTGACCCAAAAAAATTTAAACCGTCTATTCACTCTCTCTAGTCGGCTTGCGTCGATGATCAGGTCGTTAATCTTACGAAAACATGATAAAAGAGGTTGGATTCCTTGCAATGATGTAGCAAGAGAAAGAGATTTATCTTTATTACCATAAACTAGTTATAAAATATCCCTACTAAGGGATTACAAAGGGATATAACTAGTCCTAATATCTACAATCTTCCCACTAATTAAAAGATCTAGATTGTCTTGTTTGGTTCTTGGGATTCTGGTTTAATTTTGTAATTTGGACTTGTTTGTTTCTTCTCTCATAAACCCTTAAATAGCGATGAAGTGTCCTCTCTATTGTCCTGTTAAATTCACAAACGGTTAAATAGCGACTTGGTCCACATGAAGAGATGCCTTGTTGAATTTTCCTGTTTGGTTGAAGTGGTGCTTGCTGTCAGAGAGAAACATCTGATAATAACTGATCTTCGGTTATTGTCAGTAGGAGATGATCGTGCAGACAACTATATGACGGTTGTTGTTAGAGATGCAGGACCGAAGCATTATGTTGTTTGGAGTGGATAAAGCACGTGTTTTATCCACCGCATAAGAGAAGTTTCCTGGAAGCGAACCCTTATACCAGTTCATGAAATTTTTTAGTGGTATGTTGATCGGACAAAATGCACAATAGACCTTCGACCAAGGGTACTCTGGTAATTGCATTGGAAAGTTTATAACTACATGGGTATTAGGGACTTAATTAAGTATTAAAGTCATACATAATGGATTGTTTAATCTTCATTAGCAGGCAAAAAATTTCATTTGAGCTTGAATCAAAATTGCTATGATTATGGTAGTTAATGAGTTGAAAATTGAAATGAGTCAATATCGAGTGGAAAAGGATCAATGAGGCTCGACTCAATAGTGACTCATTAGCTCAAATTTAAAACCACTTAAATGACAAATAAATTATTTGAAGTCGAATTATGCCAATCTTGAACAAGACTCGATAATAGCTCGTTAAGCTTGATAGCCAGCTTGACCTCCTTGAATCCACAGTTGGGCTGCAATTTTTTAGACAAATAGGGGAGAGGTGTGGGAGTAGGTTAAGATCTATTAGAGACATAAATATGAAATATTTAAACTAATTTATCATCATATATAAATAATATACTTACTAAATATAGGATAATTTCTAAAATTTAGGATGTTTAATTGAATACCCGTGAACTACATTAGGTTAGCCCCTGTCTTGCAGTGCATTTACACACATACTCACATTTGATGACTTCAATTCACTCGTACAAATAATGTTAAACTATACTGTAGCATGTTGTAGAGCTACTGCGAAAATATCGCCATACCGTGAAATTACCCTAAACCACATCAAAATCGGTGAAGAGAGGAAAAAACTTGATCAAGACCCGACCCGTCAAGCGGAGAGTCGTGCCCGCTAGAGTCCGATTGGAGAGCGCATGGCGCTGGCGGATGCATCCAAGCGAGCTCGTCCGATTTCCGACTTCCAGCCGGGGCAGTGACGTGGACGCGTGACAGCGAGCGGCGTGTCCTATCTGGAACTTTTCCTGCAGACGCCGACACCACCAGCACGCCACGTCATAGCTTCCGCGTCGCAGTCGCTGCGCAACGTTATTCCAGCTCCGCACTGCTGGAGTGTCCGCTTGACTTGGAAGAGTTCTTTTTGCTAGGATTTATGTTTTTTTGTTGAATTTTTTTAATTCTGTACTGTTTATGAAAAATAATACGTTGAAAAAATATTTATATATAATTTTAGAAGGTACAGCTCAATACAATTTATACTATAATTTACCTGTAAACCCCGTTTTAAAAAATACACTGTACTACCCCGCTCGTTTCAGGTTAACTTTTAGTTTCTAGTTTATTATTATTTAATTTTATCTTTTTCTAGTTTTTTTACCTTTTTTGGTTTTTTTGTCTTTTTTTCATATTCGTTTGTATTGCCCGTGATAGGTTAACATATTTTTTTTCTATTTTTAAATTTTTAAAATTTTTTAAATTTAATTACGTTAAAAAAACACTAGCAGCTACAGTAAAAATAAATTAGATAAAAAAATCATAAATCTGGTTATTTCAATTCAAACAGCAACCCTACTCGTATTATAGCAAATAGGGAAAAAAAGCCAAACCTAAATCACCGCGATCGGATCAGACAGACAGCACAGGGAAACAGCTCTATTATTGACGGTCTAATCAACTGGCCTCGACAAGTTAGTCCAGAACATCAGGCGTATTCTTTCTATCTTATGGACAAAAAGGATTTATTGGATAGTCTTTTTTAAATATTTGTTGATTTATCGGTATTTAATTTATTTACATAAAATATTTATTTTTAAAATAAAAATCATTAACTACATCTATATATCACCAGTCATAGTTAAAAAAATAAACCCAAAGATTTATGCAGGTACTAGTATCGTGCTATCATCTTCCAACTTTCTTTGAACACCATCATCAAGTGTTCAGTCGATCTTGGCAACTTGCAAAGCCTTGGTTCGGAGCTACTATTGTTTCACGGGTGTAGCTTAATATAAGATTGCTCGAAAGTTGAATGTATGAAAAAGTCAAAATAACTCGAATTACAAATTTTCTTCTACTGAAGTCAACTGCGCGCAGAGGATTATTGAGATAAACAACGGTTCACTGCAATGGAGGCAAAAAGAGTTGGGGCGGCACGTGCACAAGGTGGAGAGAACGAGTGGCTCACGCCTCACAGGTTAGCTCAATTTACTACAACTCTACATAGTATTAATTGCTATGTACTGCCCAACTACTACGTGCTGATTGTAATTCTATTCTAGTTACTCTCGCTTTTTCGTTATATTTATCCATGATCTTATTCGTTTTAATACATTTATCTATTAAAAAATATAGGATATAGTTATTGCAGCTTTTTCATGCGCTATGCTCTAGAAGATTTAGATAGTTGCGTTATGTTATTTAATAGAGACATGCATAGTTATTTCTTATTAATTTTTTAAATTTAGTATTTCATTAGTCTATATGTACGGTGGATTCTGAGTAGATATAGCGAAACAGAGAGTAATTAATAGAGCTCTCTTTTTCCAGAAAAAGAAAAGAAACAATTACATAGGCCTTTAATTCTTTTACAGAACAATTTCATTAGTCTGTGACGTTGAGCCTTTAATTCTTTGGAAAGGAGGGTATATCGCATCATTCGGCTATGAACTACGTACTGGACAGCCCAAAGCGGAGGTTGGGCCTGTTTCTTTTCTTGGTCATTCTGCTTCCGGTTAGAAGGGAATAAAATGGGATTTCTGGGCTGGGACAAACTTACTTTTGGGCCGAATACATAATTATATAATAGGACGAGTGTTTCATGCACCATGGTGCCTAGGCACCAATATCAATACCCGTTGATTTGCTTCGAGATTCGCAACGTTTGATGTGGGTATCTTCATATACCCATAAAAAAGTATATTTGAGATGTCAAACTCCGAAAAAATTTAAATTCAACTTCAGTTTAATTAGTTTGAACTATTTTTATGGTATATACTCACTGTAGTTGCATTGAACTCAAAAGTAGTTCAAACTAATTTGAACTGAGTTCAAAACTTACTTACCATAAATATATCAAGGGTATAAAACATTTTCATACCCAAACTCAAAAAAATTATCAATCATACACATGTATCGGATGTTGGTGCCTAGGCACCATGGTGCCTTATGTAATTTTCCTATATATATATATATATATATATATATATATATATATATATATATATATATATATATATATATATATATATATATATATATATATATATATATATATATATATATATATATATATATATATATATATATATATATATATATATATATATATATATATATATATAGGAAAAATACTTTTACTCCCAGGTGTAATTACACCCACCTCTAATATACCACCTAAATAAACTTGAAATACTCCTTTATCACTTTAGGTATACTTGTATACTAATTATAAGATATTCTAATGTGAACCACATAAAAAATTGTAAGGGAGTCCATAGTTTTTGGCGTATTTTGTAAATACCTTTATATACGTACATAAAAAGGAGTATGTTGAAAAAATGTACATACCACCTCTGAAAAATTGTTCATACCACCTATATGATCTTAAATACTCGTATACTACATGTACATACCCCTCGTTACACGAGATACTCCCTACGTTGTGAGATACGACATAGGGTGTAATTACACCCGAGAGTAGAAAAGAGGCTTCCTATATATATATATATATATATATATAACCTATATATATATATATATATATATAACCTATATATATATATATATATATATATATATATATATATATATATATATATATATATATATATATATATAGACGAGTGTTTCATGCACCATGGTGCCTAGGCACCAATATCAATACCCGTTGATTTGCTTGAGATTATAACGTTTGATGTGGGTATCTTCATATACCCATAAAAAGTATATTTGAGATGTCAAACTCCAAAAAATTTAAATTCAACTTCAGTTTAATTAGTTTGAACTATTTTTATGGTATATACTCATCAGTGTAGTTGCATTGAACTCAAAAGTAGTTCAAACTAATTTGAACTGAGTTCAAAACTTACTTACCATAAATATATCAAGGGTATAAAACATTTTCATACCCAAACTCAAAAAAATTATCAATCATACACGTGTATCGGATGTTGGTGCCTAGGCACCATGGTGCCTTATGTAATTTTCCTTAGGACGAGTGTTTCATGCACCATGGTGCCTAGGCACCAATATCAATACCCGTTGATTTGCTTGAGATTCGCAACGTTTGATGTGGGTATCTTCATATACCCATAAAAAGTATATTTGAGATGTCAAACTCAAAAAATTTAAATTCAACTTCAGTTTAATTAGTTTGAACTATTTTTATGGTATATACTCATCAGTAGTTGCATTGAACTCAAAAGTAGTTCAAACTAATTTGAACTGAGTTCAAAACTTACTTACCATAAATATATCAAGGGTATAAAACATTTTCATACCCAAACTCAAAAAAATTATCAATCATACACGTGTATCGGATGTTGGTGCCTAGGCACCATGGTGCCTTATGTAATTTTCTGGGACGAGTGTTTCATGCACCATGGTGCCTAGGCACCAATATCAATACCCGTTGATTTGCTTCGAGATTCGCAACGTTTGATGTGGGTATCTTCATATACCCATAAAAAAGTATATTTGAGATGTCAAACTCCGAAAAAATTTAAATTCAACTTCAGTTTAATTAGTTTGAACTATTTTTATGGTATATACTCACTGTAGTTGCATTGAACTCAAAAGTAGTTCAAACTAATTTGAACTGAGTTCAAAACTTACTTACCATAAATATATCAAGGGTATAAAACATTTTCATACCCAAACTCAAAAAAATTATCAATCATACACGTGTATCGGATGTTGGTGCCTAGGCACCATGGTGCCTTATGTAATTTTCCTATATATAGGACGAGTGTTTCATGCACCATGGTGCCTAGGCACCAATATCAATACCCGTTGATTTGCTTCGAGATTCGCAACGTTTGATGTGGGTATCTTCATATACCCATAAAAAAGTATATTTGAGATGTCAAACTCCAAAAAAATTTAAATTCAACTTCAGTATATATAAATATATTTTGGCATGCATGCACTGGACGATTTCATTTGTGCATTTAATGGGAATCCGAGATGGCTTTATTTTTCCCGGACGGCACCACATCACGATGATCCTGATTTAAAAAATTGAATATAAAATAGCTTATATTTACTTACAAATTACAGCTTACAAGTAGTTATCTGTATAAACTATAAAATGTAAACTACAACAAATTGTGTTTGTATAGCTGTCATAACCTTGCTAAATAAATTAGTGTTGATCAATTTTAAATATAGAAGAATACACTTAAGAAAGTAAAATGGATCTTTAAATCTGATTAATCAGCCACATGGTGATTAATCACTTCGTGCTATCTCTTCCATTGACAACAACGATTTTTGTAAGGCTAGCTGATCCTTTTTCTTTCTTGTGGGCTGCTTCTTCAAATTGCTGTAAGCCTATGCAATAATGTAAAACTCCGTATAACCTTAATTAAAACAAAGAAATGATTGAGGGTGGATAAACCGAAATTTACCAGACGTAAATACATCTTCTAACTTGTAAGTATTGTCACTACCATATAAAACGTCATCAGAAATGGTTCTAAACTCTCATCACAGACAGTCTCTCAACCGTCTGAATCTTTGTGTTTGTGATAACAGGCGGTTATCAAAGATGATTTGTATATCATATGTAAAGGCCAACTATCACAGAATGTTATAACCAAAACCCGTTTGTGATATGTCGAACATGTCTGACATATCACAGAATGGTTTTGGTCATAGCCATCTGTGATAGTAGGGCCTTCACAGACGATTTACATCATAAAATCGTCTGTGATAGTCCGTTCTATACCTAAATTTTTTCTGTTTTTTTTGGCTAGCCTCAAGAAATGTAGCCATGCCCTCTAAAAATAAACAAATACACAGATATCACAGATATATCACACAATACATAGATATTGATTACAAATAGATAGATATATCATAGATACACATATTTAATGATAAATTACAGATGAATTGTGATAATGTAGCTACAACATGATTACAAATACCCTAAAAAACATTGTTTGTCACTAAATATGATAGATTTTGTTCATCCCCGTCCGAGTGAAACTCCCCTTTTCAATGAATGACTTCCGTCATTAAGAATGTGGTGAGCCGTTCTCAAATGTCGGAGAGTTCACTCATATGAACTATACTTGAAGTGATTTTTGTGCCCTATCGCTAGGAAGAGTAAAGTCACACACACACAAATATATATATTGGTAAGTAGGAAATAATTGTTGTGAGATTCACAAACCTCTAAATCTTTGGGGCCATCATCCATGATTTCTTTTATATGGTGGCAAACATAGAATCCACATGCATTGCCCTGTAACTACTGGTGGCACTGCAAAAATATAATTATATACATAGGTTTGTTCAGTTTAAGAGGTATCATCACAAAGTGTGATATATGACTCTTGTGTAGTAATGGGTACCGAAAACTGCGCCACATGTCACAGTGTGGCACTCCCTTCCATGTGTCTTGTGCCTCAAACGACCTACGTGATTACAAAAAGTTAACCTCAATCATTGCAAAACGAAGAGTACATAGAGTTATCTATGGATGAAATGAGTTTACCTATCGATTAATTATTGCACAATTGTGAAGTCATGCTCCATCTTGTTTAGGGAATCAAGATATATTACCTTGTTCCACTTTGGTACAATGATAATTAGAATCTAGTGCCACCTACACATGTATGCTGCAATAGTCCTTAAAACTTTGTGTTGCGTATGAGGTACAAATCAATGAATATAGCAATAAGTGTGGGTCATTGTGAGCACACAGTCTATTTGTTTCGTAATCATGGACGTAGAATGCATTATGTTGGATGTTTGCTCGGAGACCAAGTGTGGGTCGAGAAAACCCACCGATTCTCGAGATCATCTGACTTGTTGCATCATGTGTTTATACATAAGCAAGGAGTTATGGCATTATCAGTATGACATGAATGTAGACAGTAATTGTACATACTTACAATGTCCAACATCTTAAAGTGAGACGTCGATGACGTCAAGGTTGAAAAGATCGAATAGGTCATCAAAGCCCACCATGAAGAAGTTCGACTCAAGGAGAAAATGCTATACCACATACTTGACGGTGAAACCCATACGATGTTATGTCCTCGTCTCGTTGGTCTTTCCAATGTACCACACATACAAACTCGTGCAATCCATTCCAAGGCTGGGTAAGAGCGTGTTCAGGACTAACAGCATTTCTAGTGAGAATGTCTAGGGCTTTTGATGTGCCTTGATATCCTTCGATTTAGTCTTGCAGCCACTTTGTATGTGCTCTTCCCGAGAGACGACTGGGCACGTTGTTAATCTATGCGCGGTGTGGTCTTCATGAGACCGATATGGCGGCCTACCGATGTAATTCAAGTGCACAGTTACATTGAAGGGCTAGGGAGGCCTCATGCTGTACATGGTCACGTGGAGAGGGCAGTTGATAATGTTGGGTAGATGCCGGCACGGAAGGTTCCAGGGCGATATTCCTTTTGAGCTACTGGATGAATATGTGGATGGCATCCCCTAGTGTCATGATCCTATCATTTGGGGGTTTTCCAATGGGACGGCCCTGAAAATATCATGTACCATGTCCACTTGGATGTTCATGAAACTGGTCCCTAGCTGGGTACCATGCACCATCGTCCCTAGCAGCATAAATACACCATCCTCCACCCAGCCTCAACGGGAATGGAGGCAACAAGACTGAGTGTGAGGTTGCATAGTTTGGGCTCCTAATAATGATACACGAATAGCTAAGATGTCCAACAGATCTATTTATATAGCATTGTAGAGATGTACATTACCTGAATATTATCAATAGGTAAGTGGATGTCGCTTTGTTCGGTAAGTGGCGTAGACGCGCAGCTACTCCGATGTTGAGTGGGATTGGCTCCCAAAACAATAGAGGCAGCTTGCGAATAGTTGAGGAAATGATTCAGTTGTTCCCTCAATGATGCTATCTCTCTTCAAAATTCTGCACGACTCTCCTCTTTCAACCGTTCCTCACAGTTGCCCTTAGATATCTTTCTACTCCTATATGCTTCGAAGTCGTCTGGGAATCCCTGCTTCCAAGGTACGTAAACCACAAGACCTCATGTGCGACCTGGGTGCTCCTTGTTTCCCAGGGCCGTGGAAGTATATCTCTCTCCCTGACTGCTTCGAAGGTGCCTTGGGAAGATTTGGTAGCCAATATTTTGTGTAAGAGGTAATCATGTTATTTTAAATTCTATGAAGTTATGGACTTATTAATAACTAGATAGTTTTACATATCTTACCAAGCATTAGAACAATTTCTCATCTGTGGGGTTTTTGAAGAGACGATGCCCAAAGACGTAGTTGATGACCTCACTCTTAACCTGTTTTGGACATGCTCGTTTATGATCTTGGTAAATGGCGGGGAGGCCTCTGATCGGATTATGACCTCGTCCTCTCTTATTCATTGCGGGATTTTACCCACGTACCCAACGGTGCTGAGTCTATGGGGGTTTGTGTTTTGTGCCTGGATAGCCTTGTGCGCCACACTTTGCTCCTAAAATTTGGTCGTCGTCTTCATCTGCATAAAAGGCATCCCATGTATCCAGCAACATGAAAGAATACTTTGTGATGGGCGTCCGATACTGGTTCACGTACTCCGTGGCAAGCATGTTCTTGAAGATTTTCCATACTTTTCCTATCGCGAGGAACGCCTATTGTCGTACGAGTATCTGGACTTCTACTAGGATCTTGAACGACCTTGAAATTTCGTCCCACAGCAGCTCTTGCTATACTCTTGTTAGAGACTTCCAGTTTGTTGTGGTGATGGGGACCCGTTCCCTTCCAACTATCTTACAGTTAGTCTAGAATGCTGCCGTTGCTTTCTTCGGATGTAGAGGGACCTCACCCAAAAAGACCTCCGTGATGGTTATTTTGCCCTTAGGCCTTTTCTATATTCCTCTACCACATTTAGTTATCCCGGTCTTCGAAGCATCAGACATATTCGGCGACGTCGATGATGGCGGCAAAGACTGTGCAGACGCCATCTTTCTTACTTGCTATCTATGGAGCATTCAAATTGTAGTGAGATTTGAGAATGATCAATGACAAATTTCAGTTATCTTACAAAAAAACTAATTACAGTGAAGTGTGAGTATAAACATTGGCACATGGTTATTTTTGTGTACTAACAGTATTTTAATGTTTTTAATGTAGTTGTTAAGAAATAAGAACAAGAGCAGCCCGAGTAGTTTTCAGAAGAATTTATGAACAATTGGTTCTTCAAAGCTGGCCGCCTCCTTCAAAGTAGCAAAATGCAGATATGTCTATCGGGACTGGCTTGGCGAGATATTTAATAACACGACGTATCACAAATACTTCCAACCACGGATCGATTGTAAATTATCACAGATGGTTCTTAACAATGACTGTCTGTGATAATGGGAGATTTCACAATGGTTTTTATTTAAACTGTCTATGATAATTCACAGACGATTTTGAATACACGGTTCTGCCATCGCTACTAACACAGACGGTCACGCATGTAAAATCGTCTGTGATAATTATAACACTGATGGATTCTGAGAACTATCTATGGTAAGGCATCTAGTATGGCTTTTCGCTACTAACATAGGTAGTTATGCATGTAAAATCGTCTATGATAATTGCAACATTGATGGATTCTAAGAATTGTATGTGATAAGACGTCTAATATGGTTTTCTTTGTAGTAGTATGTGGGAAGTGTTTTACATAATATAAATTGAACTAAAAACATCCCGTATCATGGACGCTCCTAGTAATTAAATGCGGTAAAATGGTTTGAAGCTACTAACGAAGCAATCACCTATATATACATAAGTTCAAAAGAAAATGAAAACAGCAATCAGCTATTCATATAAAAAGTGAGTACGGGAGTACTGCAGAAACACCGTCGTGCAGTGGGATCGTACGTGTTGGAATGATTCCGCCGTGGTCAAATCAAAGGCATCAAAAAAGGAGCGTACGACTTGGATGATGCATGGTAGTAGGCCTATGTTAACTAGCCATGTAGGCGTGGTGACACGCCACGTCAGCTACCGTATGGGTCGAAGTAAAAGAGGTGAAAATTCGTGAGAAGCTTTTTTAAAAAAATCGAGGACACGTGCATATTTTCGGGAAAAGCCGAAGGTCTTTTTGGTAAAAAATCGAGGGTCTGTACGTAAATAAACGAGGACCCGTACGAAATTTAGAAAATTGTGGGGCGCTATCCTGCAAAGGATACAAAATTTCAGTGAAGTGGGAAAAAATCGAGAACACATGCGTATTTTCGGAAAACTAGAAGGGTTTTTTTTGTAAAAAATCGAGGGCCTGTACGTAAATAAACGAGGACCCGTACGTAATTTAGAAAACTACGGAGCGCTATCCTGCAAAGGATACAAAATTTCGGTGAAGTGAAGGGGTGTTTTTTTTAAAAAAAACTGGTAGGGACCTTTTGCGAGGGAAAAGGACTTTTTTGTGAGGGAAAAGGACATTTACGTAATTTTCGGAAAACACAGGAAATTGCCTCTCCCGACCGTACCGAATTTCGGCGTCCACGCGCCGGGCACAGCGCGCGCAGGGGCAACGTGGACGCCCCTCCTGCGCGGAATCCTTCGGCTCGTATGTCTGGTAAGACTAGCCTCATAGGCGCGACGCCACGCCGCGCCAGTTACCTTATGTACCGAAGTAAAAAGGGTGATAATTCGTGAGGAGTTTTTTAAAAAATCGAGGGCACATATGTATTTTCGAAAAAGGTAAAGGTTTTTTCGTAAAAAATCGAGGGCATGTACGTCAATAAACGGGTCTGTACGTAAATAAACGAGGACCCGTACGTAATTTAGAAAACCGCGGAGCGCTATCCTGCAAAGTGAAGGGGTAAAAAAACTGACAAAGACCTTTTCGCAAGAAAAAAAGACCTTTACGTAATTTTCGGAAAATTCAGGGGAACCGACTCTCCGGCCGTACACGAATTGCGATGCCACGCGCCGGCCGAGGAGCGCCGGGGGCGACGTGGATGCTCTCGGGGGACAGAGAGTCCCCCGGCTTTGTATGGGTTAGCATGTGTCTGATCAGTCGATTGTGTATACGTGCCTAGCCTGATCTACGCCCCTACTACCAGAGAGCAGAAGTTAATGGATCCGAGTAATTAGTTGTGCACGTACGGTGATGTGCGTGGCTCCATCGATTCGTATGTAAAATTAAGAGCAGTTGATTAAGGCTCAGGTGCCCTCGCAAAAATAAATAAATAGGTAGATAGATAGATAGATAATGCTGAGGTGTGTATATGTAAATATATTGATTCATGGGATAGGAGTATATATATAGTAGTAACATTGGATGCATTGTACGCAGGGGCGGAGCTACATAGATGACCGTGGGTGCGGCCGCACCCACATGAAAATCGGAAATCAGTGCTAACCTCTAAACTTTCACGCTTAAACATTGTACGTATGCATACATATATATGGCATGAAGGAAGTGCCGCACCCTCCTCAATTTTTCTCTAGCTCCGCCCCTGATTGTACGAACGTATATAAGGTGTCACGCTCGTATTGGCTGTCTCGTACCATTGTAAGTACGTACTACGTGTCATTATAAGTAACATTGCATTGCCTATGGTTACTTATTTGCTTACTTCATCGTATAGATCGTGCTGATCAGCGCGTCCTTTCCACGTACCTGTCACAAAACTAATTCGACCGATTCCGTATGCCCGTATGTATGTACGTGCTCTTCCCTTCTTTTATTTCCTTCTGGATGGCTACGCATGGGGCATCCTCCATGCACGGTTCGGGCAAAATCGAGCGGTGGAGCAAGCAACTGACCGATCAAAAGGGATTATCTAAATGTCTATGCAGCATTAATCTGTTCTCTGTTCCATTTTTTCTGCAAAGTTAAATTTTGCGCCGTTGGATCTAGATCCCGTGGCCTCTATTCCGACTTGCCTCTTCCAGCACGGATAAAAAAACTCGAATTACTTAAAGATCATATTTGACCGATTTAAAAAAAAACACTCGAATTACTTGTAGCAACTCGGCTGATCAAAAGAAGTAGTAACCCAACTCTCAAACAGTTACTTCGGAAGTTTGAACGCTATCACCACGCACGCACATAAAGGCAAAATAAATGTTGCCAAGGCTCTTAACTGACCCGCGTATTGATCTTCTTGCTGTTCTTTATCCCCTTACTAGTTGTGTGCCCGTATGTTACAACAGAAAATCAAATACTATACACATTTTCTTTCATTTACATGAGAATTTATTGTAGAAAAATTTAAGGCCAACATTGATAATAAATCAGATAGCATATCTCTAATGTTGCTAATTTAATCATCGGCAAACTCAGTAATAATGTGACACTACAGAAAACCATGGTGAGATGTGCAATAGATTTAAGAAGAAAATAGTGTTACTTATGCATTATCATTTCGAAGACAATCATTTGATATTTCTTTTTTCCATAACAAACTTATACACCTAATTATATCCACGCTGACTGAGGATGGCACCAAAATTACAATTACATTGGTACTCAAGACAAAAACCATCAACAAATACATTGGTATATTTTGTTAGTCCCTCAGGGACCACAATGTACAGCTTATCTCAAGATGAACTAATAAGCCTCCAAAGAATACAGGAGTAGATAGCAAGCACCACTAATAGCTTCATATTAGTAGCTCCCTCCAGGACGTGCATGAATACTAAAGAAAAGAGCATAATTTAGTAAAAAGTCTCTACGCCACATGTAAATCTATGGGTATCTAACTAAGGAGTGCAGTGTCAGGAGGAACTGACTTGAGCAAATTGAAACACAAAACAAAATTTATATATATCATGTGCAAACACAACAATCGCATGCCATAAGCTATAATGTGCTTTAGAATAATTCTGTGGCTGTTGTCGCAAGAATAATACACATCATTTAACAAAATGTGCAAAATATAAGCACCACATACTATAAATGGAATCAATGTTCTAGTATATCTCTCACACCATTCAGAGAATAATATAATGTTGAGAGGATCTTTCAAATTGAAAGCGAGAGAAAGCATGCTTTATCTATATTTAGCTATACTTCAGGAGGGTTACGTCATAGTCAGAAATTCAGTTTTAGAGAGAAGACATGTGAAGGTGAGGGCAACCAACCGTGCAACTAATTTTTTTATTTGTTTTTCTTCACATATGGGGGATTGCAAAACTTAAAGAGTGATAGATATATCTTCTTCCATTATTATGAGTCAGAAATATAAAATGTGAAGCAATTATTCTCATAGTAAGCAGAATCTTCATATAGAATTATCTAAGAAATATTATGAAGATTCGTGTAGCAACATACAGTCATGCATTCATCAAAAGGTTATGATTATCTATAGTTTCCGTGCCAAATGAATTTTGCAAGTATTGATTCTACATGCACTCTGCGTGCATTTTTATCTGACACGAAAAATATTAGTTACCTAGTGGATGCATCTTGCCATTATGGAAAAGTATTTGTTACCTGAAGACCCACCTCAAGATCCGAATGCCCTTGCTTTTATGTTAGTTGTAGAGAGAGAGAGGCTGTGAATTCGTTACCTGGTGGTTGCCTACTACCAACATAAAAAAGGTATTTGTTACCTAAGGATTGAAATGCCATTGCTTTAGCATCACACAACACTGTTACATGTAGAGAGAAGACATGAGAGGGTGAGGGGAATCACTGTGCAACTAAATTTTTTTATTCATTTTTTCTTCACATATGGGGGGATTGAATAACATATATCAAAACTTAGAGTTACAGACATGCTTTCTTCTATTATTATGAGTCAAAAATATAAAAGGTGAAGCTAATTATTCTCATAGTAAGGAGAATCTTCATACAGAATTATTTAGGAGATATTTGACATGCGTCATATTTGCATATATTTACATGCCATTTTACCCCTCTTATTTTCACATTTTGGGACCATTTATCATCATTTACACGCTTTTATATATTTAATTGCTCGAAATGGACAGTTTTACACTTTTTGTGCTTTTCCACAGACCGGCGCGATCTAGGCGCATAAACGACAAATTTGGACTGCTCCGTACAGATGTGCGCATCGACACGAATGCGTAGGATCTGTTCGCGCTGAAATTGGACTCCCGTAGGGCTAGAATAGAAGATATGCAATGGGAGATAGACTTAGTTGTAAACCCTAGATATTAGGAGGACTTAATGGCAAAAACGCAAAATCTCCCCGTCCGCCACAAGACCTAGCCGCCGCCTGGAAACAAGGGGAGCCCGGTCTTCTTCTTCTCCCCAACGCCTTCTTCTCCTCCCTCCTCCTTCTCCACGCCCGGCCGCCGGCGAGCACCGGGCCGACTCGCCGGCGCGCCACCGCATTCACCGCCGCTAAACCCCGCCTTCCTCTTCCTCTCCTCCAGATCCGCAAGCGCCATCGTCTCTCCACCTCCACACCTCTCCACCGCGCCACCTCTCACCGCATGCGTCGCCACCCTTCCTCTTCTTCTCCACGGCCGCTAGTCCCTGTCTCTCCTCTCCATCACTCCCTCTTCTCCGCTCACCACCACAACCCGCATCTTCTCCACCGTCGGTTTCTCTTCTCCGGCCAACCACCTTCTCCGCCTTCTCTTCTTCACCGGCCGCTCCTCCTTGTCCACAACACCTCCTCCTTCTCCTCCGCACAACCCGTGCGCCGCCACCTTCTCCCCCTTCTATTCTCCTTCCCCAGCGCCACCATCACCCCGCTGCTCCTCTCTCTGCCGCCTCTCTCTCCACCACTCCCTCTCCCCTGCTGCTCGTCTCACCGTGCGCCCCGCCGCTCCTCACATCTCCGCCGCCGACCGCCTTTTCCATTCCTACCCGGTCCCCATTCTCACCGGCGCTTCCTTGTTTTTTCTCCCCGAGCCCCCTTTGCTTCTCTCTTCCCCCAATACTTCTCCATCTCCGGCTTCCTTTCCTCCACCGGCGGAGGGAGGGGAGGGCGGAAGAAATGAGGCGGGGGAGGGGGCAGCGCACGGATTCGGGGTGTGGAGGGGCGCACGGATTCGGGGTGGGGCCCACATGTTAAAAAAGACAGGGAAAAGAGAA
This sequence comes from Dendrocalamus sinicus, assembly GCA_036346575.1. Classification (NCBI taxonomy): domain Eukaryota; kingdom Viridiplantae; phylum Streptophyta; class Magnoliopsida; order Poales; family Poaceae; genus Dendrocalamus; species Dendrocalamus sinicus. The sequence continues at coordinate 17,098,180 of CM070648.1, forward strand.
GGAAGTGTAGGATGCACCATCACCTTGAACTCCTTCTTTTAAGGAGTAGAGATTTCTCTCGCACGGCAACAGGAGATCTTCTTGTGTACATGAGATTTTCAAATCCTGATCTTATCCTTCATGCATGGAAAAAGGGACCGATGTCCATCTTTTACGTTGACTTCCTATTTTATTGGATTGGCCCAACATGGAAGTATATATGTTTCGACTCGTGTTATTACCGAGCATAATAACACTAGTCAACAGATTATTATCCGTTTGCTCGATAAAATACCACTCCAACGAATAATAAGTTCATCAGAGTGACACAGTAGAACAATAATTAAAAATGGAATATAATATTACATAAATATATCTACGCAGGGCTACAGTCTGATACAAAGCCAATGGGGCTCGAATAGTACAATACCAAAAGTAGACAATCTAATTCAACTTCTAATTATACAAATAGTTCTAAATATCACTACTACAAAATAAACTACATTAGACGCCTCATCACAGGCGGTTCATGGGAAACCATCTGTGCTACTATTACCACAGACGATTTTACAAAAGTGACCGTTCGCCATCTGCGATGAGCTACTATCACAGGCAATTTGTATTAATATCTGTTTGTGATAATTCACAAACGGTTATTAACATGAACCATCTGTGATAGTTGAAGATATCACAGACGGTTCGTATTAAAAACTGTCTGTAATATTTCATAGACGGTTATTAACACGAACCGTCTATGATATTTGCATACATCACATACGTTTACTAATACGAACTATCTGTGATAGTTCACAGACGGTTATTAACACGAACGGTTTGTGATAATTATGTATTACAGACGATTTGTGGTTGGACGTGTCTGGGATACATTGTGTTATTAATTAATACCAAGCCAGACCGGTCCTGACAGATCTATCTTCATTACGCTGCATTGAAAGAGGTGACCGTCTTTGGGAAGCATTCGGATTGTAAATCTGGCTACTTGTAGATCGATTTGTTCTAACTTGGTGATTAGAGGTTAGTATTTGTTTCTAATTTGTATGCCTTGTAATAAAGAGAGATGATTGCTAGATTTAGATTTAGCTTAATTGGTAGTTTACTGTAATTTAAGAATGGGTCAATACTCCTAGTTTACTTCGACATATTAATTCTTGCTTGATGTATATTGCTTCTTGAATAGCACGTAGCTGGCTAGCTATAGTAGCATTAATAATCCAATTTGACAGTAATTTGTTACATGCATAGTGTAGATGGATCGAAGCTGAATGTACGTTGAGAACTGTATGAGTGAAGAATACATTAATGGTGTGTCTGCTTTTAAAAGAGCGGCCAAGCAGGATATATTGAAGAAATGGATGGAATATATGTACTGTCCATGTATTGATTGCGATAATATGAATATGTTTACCAACTCAGTGTAGATCGAACCTCACTTGATTTGAAGGGGTCTCTAAAAGGGGTATATATGTTGGACCAGTCACAGTGAGGAGAAGATTATACATGAAGGTGTCAAGGGAGACAACGATATACCGGTTGTGGATTGTGGTTTCGATGAGAATAGGCCATATGATGACAATTTGGATCAGATGCTACGCGATGCAGAAGGAAACTATAGTGAAAGAGAGTTTGGTAAATTCAAGAGCTTGATGAAGGACCAGGAGAAACCTTTATTCCCGGACTGTAAGCCGTAATACTCAAATTTGTCATCTGTTCTTGAACAGCTGAAATTGAAGGCAGGCAATGGTTGGTCCGACAAGAGTTTCACGGCATCATTAGGTCTCCTAGCGAATATTCTTCTAGAGGGAAATGTGTTATCAAGAACCACCTGCCAAGTAAAGAAGAGTCTTTGTCCATTGAGAATGGAAGTAGAAAGAATACATGCATGTCCGAATAATTGTATCCGCTACTGTAAAGAGTATGTAAAATTACATATTTATCCAATGTGCAAAGCATCCCAATACAAGCGTAAGAATGACTACAATGACAACGAAGACATCGAGGTGAAGTAAGGACCTCCTGCTAAGATGTTGTCCTAAGATCCATACATAACTCTATTGTAGTCTTCCCTTCGTTTGTAATGACCGAGACCAACCTTTTGGAATCATGTAGGTTATTCAGCGCTTATGTTTCCCAAGGAGGAAGACACAAGGAATCTAGTACCACACTGCAATGCAAGAAGCGACATTCAGTACCCACTGTACCACAACAATTCTATATCACACTTCGTAATAATGCCTCTACAACTGACAATACCTATGTACGTAATTCTATTTTTGAAGTGCCACCAGTAGCTATAGGGCAACATTATGGCCACTAAGATGAATGATTGGAGGTTTGTCAACTCACCAACAATTATTTCATGATTATATATATATATATATATATATATATATATATATATATATATATATATATATATATATATATATATATATATATATATATATATATATATATATATATGCATGCTCTTGACTTTAACACTCCTAGCGACAGCACGGGGAATTTGATGTAAGTATATTCGATCTTAGCAAACTCACCGAAATTCAAGGAAAGCTCTCCCAATTCTTGATGGCGGAGGTCATAAATAAGACTGGAGAGTTCTACCCTGGCGATGAAGATTAGATGTTGAAACATTTGATACAATTGTAATTACTTAATTGTGCTTGATTAAACAATTCATTAAAATGTACTTCATTTAGTTGTTTAATTCATTTGTGAGATATGTGTAATGATTGTCATGTGCTATATATGTAATATATTTGCTTGTTTTTAGAGGGCATGGCTAGCATTTCTTGAGGCTAGCCAAAAAACAGGAAATAATATAGATATTGAAATAGTTATCACAGACGATTTGTAGCAATAACCATCTGAGTTTTATGAATATCACAAACGATTTTTGGCACTAGCCATCTGTGATATGTAATATATCATAGATGGCTATGTTTGAGAACCATTTGTAATATATGACATATCACAGATGGTTTTTGGCATTAACTGTCTGTGATAATTAGCATATCACAGACAACTATATTCAATAACCATCTATGATACCTGATATATCACAGACGGTTTCTTTTGAAAAACTATCTATGTCACATTATCACAGACGGTTTCAGAGCCGTCTATGATAACCACCAATTATCACAGACATATAAATTCAGACACTTTGGTAACCATCTATGATGACAGTTGTGAACCATCTGTGGTAACCCTTTTTATCGTTGTGTATCAAGATAACATAATAATTTACAAGTACCCTGGGATCGAGCTCGGGGTTGCCACAAGCTCCCTAGTTGTCCCAAGTATCGTATGAGGGGTCAACTTCATACTGCTCATCCTCATAACCATCCCCTTTCCACTGAGAGTAGAATTCACCGGGGTAAGTCTCATCTACTCCAAATGAGGATCCAAACTGGCTATCATTTAAATAAAGAAAAATAATAATAAGGGTGAGTACAAAGTACTCAGCAAGCATTATTAGCAAAATGCACTGGATGGTCTTACTCTAGCATTTCTTGGAACATCACTTTTCTTTTTCATGGCATATAGAAAATAAAGGTTTTATTAAGTTGAGAAAGAGTTTTGGATTATTAATTTAGAAAATCTCCATAGCCTCTAGTCCTAGAGATAAAAGAGTTTGGGATTATTAATTTAGAAAATCTACTGAGCACTCATATAAATGGATAAAAAACTCCATTGGTTTCCGTAGCCTTTGGTCCAGGAGATAGGCATGAATTCATGATTTATAAAGCATTACGCAAGCTTGTATCACTTTACCCATTGTCACCTTGATTTTTGTAGAAAATGAATCTTCACATTTCCTTATATGCGATGCTCAAATCAATGTACATAACTTTTACCTCTATCTTAGTATATTATACCTCCACTCGACTTACTTATAACTGCTGGCCCGAGGTGGTGTACCCTCACTTGGCACCCTCACAATTATAAGATAGTCATTGATCGGGCTGGAAATCACCTTAACCCAACATTCCACATCGCTAAATGTATGTGTCAAGCGTATCCTTTATGGCCCAAAGTTCAATTGAGACCTTGCATAGTTCCTTCATAGATAAATCTACTTATCCAGTTGTGGAGTGCATAATAACCTTGATAGAGTTACTGATTTTGCCGGCCTTCTGATAGAACAATAGCTGACATGACTGATACAGACCATTTCACAAGTGAAGTTGGTATGCCCTTATATAATACCCTTTGTAGATGATCCAAGCTTGCCCCCTTTTTAATCCGGGGACCCTCCATCCACCTCATACTTATACGCGGGTCAACTGCTCCATCAATTGAAACTGCTATATTCTTTCCATTTCTTTTTTAGGCCATCAACCGATTTAAACATGATTTCGCTTTTTATGCAAGGTGATAATGTTTTAACAGGCAAATACTTATTTTACTGAAAATACTCTGATCATATATTCAAAGGTAAGCTTGCCTGAGTATCGGTCGAGAATCTAGGTTCCAAGATCACGCGGATAAAATTTTCCGTCCAGTTCTGATTCCCTTCCTACAATTTAATACATCTGCTATGATTTAATTCTCGAACACATATAATAAATTAAACTATACTAAAGCATTCTCATGATATTCCCAACTTTTATTTTGGTCAGTCACAGATTTTTACGACATGAATGATATTTATATCTTCGCTTACAATTTTATTCATCACTAACAAATTTAATCATCGTGTATAGTTTTAATTTACTTATCCTAATAATTCCTAAACAATATTTGAGGATTTCTACAATTTAAATACAATTAACAAAATTAATGGGATATTTAATTATGCGACAAAACAATCTATGCAATAGTACATGAATTTAATTGCTTGAGTTTAATCTATCTCTATATCTTCCTCTTCCAATCTCTATCTCTCTCCCCTTTTCTCTAACCAGTAGAATGGCCGTGCCATTCACTCTGGCTTCCTCATCCTATCCCAATTCTCTTCCCCTCTTCATATCTTGCTTCCTTCGATTGGATCCCCTTGGCTCCCTGGCGATGTCATGCCTCATGCGCCCCTGCCTCCATCTCCTTTCCATGCGGTTGCTCCCAGCCAGCCCTGGCCAATCTAGCCTAGCCTTCTGCCTCCCCTAGGTGCCACCTCTACCTGCTGCCCCAACCAGCCCTGGCCATGGCCATGGCTTCTTGAGCGCCGCCCGGGCTCCCTCTTGTGCCTCTCCTTCTCAACTCTGGTCACTGAACCTCAGGATCCAACGGCTGTGGCTGTGAATTGGCTCTCCCTTCACTCATATTTGATTTCCCCCTTTTCCCCTTCTGTTAATTTGGTTTCATGGCTTGAGCTTGTTTCATTTTCTGATTTAAGTTCATTTTTGCTAAAAGTTGGAGAGAGTGATGGTGGTGGGCTATATCAGCTAGCTACAACATGGCTCAAGGCCTCCCGCACACTGGGAAGTGCAATGACCATCAGGTATGTGTAGTTATGCTGATGGTGGTGTGCCATCATTTCTGGGTCTCACTTATGGTATACTTCTCTTCTCTACTTCACTCCTCTTCTACTCCTCCCCTCTGCTCTATGATGGATATGATAGTGCTATTATTGGATGCTTCATCTGTGCATGGTCATTCACATGGTGTGGTTCCTATAAAGTGATGGAAAAAAGTTTAGGGATGGATTGTGGCTATCTTGTCAGTTGTTTGTCGATTCAGTTTGGGAATGAATCGTATCTTGACTTCACCTATCATTGTCTTGGCTTGAGTGTGCTGGTGGTGGCTTGTCCCTTCTCCTCCTGGAGCTTGCGTCTTGGCTGGCTGGTTCCCTAGCCTTGCTCTCCCTCCTGGTGGTGGCTGATCCTCTAGCTTGATGCCTCACCCTTGACCTCGTTCGGCTAGTTGATGGATTTGGATTTGGGGATGGATCTGGAATGTTGGGGGAATGGTGATGGGGGTGTTGTTGGTCAGCCGCTGGCTAGTTTGGTCCTTGCTGGAATGTTGCCTCTCTCCTCTTGCCTAGCTGGCTAAGCCTTATTATCTTCCGCCCTTCTACTCCCTATGCTCTCTAGTGATCCTACTATGCACAGTGGGGTGAATCTAGATTTTCATTGCATATTGTAATTGGTATTAATTTACTTTGTCATCTTTTAATCAATTTAAATCGTTGTCTCATTTTGATGCTTGAAATGAATCCAATGATGAAGATAATTACATGGTTAAATACTACTATCAACACGCAATTAGCAATTAGGTTTAGTCAAAAAAATGCGAGGCGTTACATCCTCCTCAACTTAGAAAAGATTTCGTCCTCAAAATATAGAACTTACTTCAGGAGGTTTGGGTAGTTTGCATGTAGATCTTCTTTCTTCTATGTGGCTTCTCATACGAAGTGGTTCCTCTACTGCACCTTGCAAAAACAAATTGTCCAATTTCTTAACTTATGGTCCTCGGTCTCTAGTATCCTCAGTGGACATTCTTCATAGGTTAAATTTGTTTGCAAGGGAATGTCCAATTCAATAACTTGTTATGAAAGCTGGCTAAGGCATTTTCTGAGTTGAGACATGTGAAATGCCCATGAATTTTGGATAGTTGTTTGGGTTGCTCTAATTTATAAGTAGAACTACCTCTTTGTTCTAGGATTTTAAACAGTTCGACATATCTAGGGTTTAGCTTGCCTTTCAATCCAAACTGACAGATTCCTCGCATCGGTGATACCTTCAAGTACACATGGTTGCTGGGCATAAAGCTAAGGTCTCTTTTACGTCGGTTAGCATAACTTTTCTGTCGGCTTTGAGCAATCTGTAGCTGCTCTGTAATCACTTGGATCTTCTCATCATTTTCTTGTATGATGTCAGGGCCTAACAATGGTCGTTCCCTAACTTCATACTAGCAGATAGGTGATTAGCACTTCCTGCCATACAAGACCTCAAATGGTGCCATTTGTACGCTTGCCTAATGATTGTTGTTATAGACAAACTCCGCTAAGGGTAGATGCTTGTCCCATGACTCCCCGAAGTTCAATACACAGGCCCTTAGCATGTCTTCAAGGATTTGGTTCGATAGTTCAGTTTGGCCATCAGTTTATGGATATGTATTTGACTAGCGAAAATCAAGTAGTAACTATTCGAAGGTACTAAAATGAAATAAATTAGCATTAGTAACATAGCGTCAAATAGTGGGTATATGATAGCTTTTAATTATACATTCAGTAATCGGCTAACTTGACCTAGGGAATCACCACAAGGACACATTGGCCTAGTTTATCTTTTGTGTCTATAAATTAAACTGTAGCCTATGCAATGAATGCAGGCAATGAACTGGGTCTGGAGGAAGAGTTTCACCCAAACACACCTAAGATAGAGACTTGCTACCAACTCGTAGGCAGGCACACCTTTGATCATTTTGATTAGATTATCTTCAGTTAAAACAAATTATTTACCTACTAAAGTAATATCACCTTGCATCAAATGAAATTCTGTTTAACTCGGATGAATGATATATAAGAAATGGAAATGGAATAGTAGGCTCAACTGATGGAGCAGTTGACCTGCAGTATAAGTATCGGTGGGCAGATAGTGCCACTCGCAAGATGTTATGGGAAATGTTTGGGCTCTTTGCATATGGGTAAGATATAAGGACTTACAAACTTTCACTCATGTAATGGATTGTATTGGTCATATCAACCATTGTTCCATCTAGGATGGATAGAATAGTAACTCTATTAAAGTTGTTATACACTCCACAATAGCTAGGTAGATTTATCTAGGAAGGAAATCGGATGAAACCTCAATTGGACTTAGGACCGTAAAGTATAAGCCCATCACATATATTTAGTGATGTGGAGTGCCGGGTGAAGATAAGTCTGGCCCAACCAATGGCTAGCTTCTAGTCGGGTAGATATCAGGTGAGGGTGAGAGACCGCCCCAAGCCAACGACTATGAATAGCCGGGTGGGGCTATAGTATACGGAGATATAGGGAAAAGTTCTATGCTTTGATTTGAGTATCACATCCAAGGAAATGCAAATAACCATTCACTAAAAGAATCAGGGTAGCTATGAGTAAAATGATACAAGCCTATGCAACAATATGTAAACCGTTAATTCATGCATGTCTTCTGGATTGAAGGCTACGAAAACCAAATGAGGTTCTATTTTGTTATGCGGGTGATTAGTAGATTTCTAAATTAATAATATAAATTCTTTATCAACATAAAAATTATTTTCAAGATAATATGAGGAGAGATTGAGCCCATGGAGATGATGATTTATGATAATAAAAGTGCATTTTGCTATTAATGCTTACTGAGTACTCTATAGTCACCTTTTGTTATTATTCTATCTTGTTTAGAGATTAGCCAACCCGAGATTCCACTTGGTCTGTAGGATGTCTATCTAGAGAAATACTATTCCATGTGAGAGGGAGTTGATTCTGAGGATGACCTGTATGAGGTGGACATCATATATGAGACATGGAGTGAGTAGAGAGTTACTAACAACTCATGGACGACACTCAGGGTATAAAATTACAGTGTTATCTATTATTCCTAGCTTATATGTAGTTATTAGTTGGATCAGTACTATTTTAATAACGTTGTAATATTCAGACTACTGTCTAGCTTTATTAAAGACTTTAGCTCTATGTGGCAACGATGTTGTAATATTATGAATATGTCTCTAATTATTATTCTGCTGCAACACTCTAATGTGCTTATTATTTGGTGAAACAATGTTTTAACGAATAATAATATGTTGACTATTACCCCTTATTAATGACACATGTTGCAACAATCCAGATGCTACAGCACACTAAAATGATGATCTCGATGAAAAACGTCTATTCAACTCTTCCTTGATATCCTCTAGAGCTTCCATAAAATTGATCCTTAGTTTTCTCGCATGCATGGATGTGTGTTGATGTCGAGACCCGAATATGCAAATCCGGACTCTCCTATGTATTCCGCATCAGTCCAGGATCACGCTAGTGCACACAGTATAAACAAAGATGAAATATCGACCATATCACGATTTATTAAGAAAAGACTCAAATATTATTAATAATTATCAGAGTACGACCTTATAGCCAAGCTTACAATTAATAGTCTGAAAGGATTAAAGAGACTAGCAGCGGAAAAACAGAAATAAGCATGGTAGTCATTCGACATGCCCACAGGCAATCGACTGGGGAGCGAAGTCCTAATCCGCGAAGTCGTCGAAGTATCCTCCTTCTAGTAGCTCCTGCTGATCTGGTCCTTGTTCCTGAACTGAGCAAATATGGATGAAGCCGTGAGTACATAGAGTACTCAATAAGTCATTTGTAACAAAAAAAATGCAATATAATATGCAAGGCTTAGCAAAGGATGGCTAAAAGGTTAACTTTTGCAGAAAACAACAATTTAAAGTAAATACAATAAAAAGATTAAAAAATGAACTTTAAAAATGATAATAAGTAAGAAATCAAAGGAATTGAGACAAACCCCAAGTGAACCAACCATTCACCCCAATGAATCACCCATGAACCAAGATTCACAAAATGAACTACCAGTGAATCAACCATTCACCTCCCAACTTAACCCAACCAGGTTTTTATGAAAACTCTACCCCTCGTGTGAAATCACCGAGCATTGTCTATGACCGAGGACACGGCTATTCGAATAGTTTTACACTCTGCAGAGGTTGTACAACTTTACCCACAAGACATGATATTCTCATACTGCCACGCGATTGACACACTTTCTTTGGTGTGCGGTGGAGAAATCATGACAAGGCCTTTACAATGCTCAATGCCAACCCGAATCCGCCTGCTAGGGTTTCGCCTCACACCCCCCTTGCGCCTCATGGAAATCAGTGACCATGTTCATCCCAATGGCGGAATCAAAATTGAAACATCACAAATTAGTCAGCCAGGTCTATCCCATACTAGACATGTGTTTGTACAGTAAGGCTCAGATCAATGGCGCACAAAGTTAAGTCCTTAAGTACTACCCAGGCAAAACCTCCACATCTCATTGTGCCAATAGCACCTTTTTTACTGCACGATCATTCACCCAGGTGAAAACCAATTTTATATAACCAACACCAATGACGCAACCCATGTCATGCCACACAAATTTTATCATTGTGGTTACCACCACGTTCCAATATATCAGTAAGTCAAAATTAATTAATAGACCATATGTGATGATAACCCAACGTACTAGTAATAAGCATGGCTAAGAAAATTAAACGTACAACCCATGTGATACCTAATATTGCATCACTAAATAATTACCCATCCTATGTGACAATGGAATCATGGCACTCAAATTATCAAGGATGAATTAATCAATTTGGACAATAGCTACCAATACAAGGGTTTTATAATAAAGTAGTAATGCATGATAATTTAAAACAAATTAATACATAATAGATTTGAAAATTGGGTTCAACATGATCAAAGGATATGACTTGCCTTGGCCTTGCTCAGTTGATGCCTCTTGATCTTCGAATCCAGCTTTACCTCCTTCGAACGCGTGATCTAGCGAGAGAGAAAATGGGACGAAACACAAAAATAAATTCAAATAAAATTTAAATGAACTCCAAAAACTTCAAAACTAGAACCAAAAGATAGAGCTTAATTTTATATGAATTTAGGAAAAAAGAATCGGGCCAATTGGAGTTCGGACGAAGGAGAACTCGCTCTCAGAAAATCTAATCTCGAGAAAAAGGCTGAAAATCGAAAAAGTTATTGTGCTATGAACCTAGTGATGGAATGGCTAGTCCACGGTGAACCCGATGCATGAAACAGTGCTAGTGACTGGGCTTGCTGACGTGGAGGCTGACTGGGCAGACACGTGTGCACAGGTGCTGACGTGGCATGCTGATGTGGTGTGACATGTGGCTGATGACGTGGCACCTGGGATGGCTCTGTTGCTGACGTGGCACACACATGGACGACACGTGGCAGACATGTCAGACTAGGGCTGACGTGGCTTGCTGACTCGGCTTGACTGATGCGGCTCAGTTTACGGGTTCACGGCTGATATGTGGGCCCTGCATGTCAGTGGCTCGGTGCACATGAACCTAGTGAACGGGAAGGCGAAGCGGCACGGGCACGGTATGGCATCAGCGCTGACACATGCGGGCACAGGGCATGAGGCGGGCGTAGGGACCGAGGAGACGATGACGCGTGGACCGGGGCGACGCGGTGCAACCGAGGCGACACTGCGTCGGTGGCTGCGGCAGCGAGGTTGGGACGACGGCGCAAGACGGTGGCGAGGTTGACTGATGGTTAGACGGTGACGGACTAGACGGCAGCGGCTCGTCGACAAGAACTCACCGGCGACGATGAACGGCGATGAGCAACAGTAGGATAGCCGGCGACCGGAGCAGAAGACGGTGACGAGGGGACAGCCAGCTATTTATACCTGGACACCGAGGACTACCAGGCGGACACAGGCGCGGAGTTTGAGTCGGGCACGAACGCCGAGACGGAGACGATGCGGAAGGCGGCAATGGAGAAACCGCGAGGGAGACGATGAACAGTGCACAAGCACTTCGATGGACGACGCGTGGCATGTGGAACAATAAGGCAACTGTCGGAGAAAGCACAGTTGCACAGTGCGCACCGCCTTAGATAGCCGACGCGTGGCAATCGGACGGCTAAAGGAGGGAGCGGCTTGGACGGCCTGAATGCGGGTGGCGAGCGGCGGATGGTCGACATGTGGCCAGGGTGGGGTAGGCTGGGCTGCTTGGTGGAGTGGGCCAGCGGGAGATGGTGGGCTGGGCTTCAGCCCACCAAGCCTTTAGGGATTTTTGAGGTTTTTCCTTTTTCCAGAAATTCAAATAAACCTTTTAAGCTCTAGAAAATAGCAAATAAATCCAGAAAAATCTAAGAAAATTTCAGAAAATTTCTTGAGACTCAAGGAACTCAAATAAAATATTTTTGACACATGTTAATGTTTGATTTAATCATATTAAATATTTTTAATTAATGAAAATTCCAATTAAACTATAATTAATTCCAGAAAAAATTAAATGGTGAATTTTATTTTAAAAACTTCAAAAAGGCTCTAAAAATCAGGATATTACAGTTGAACAGTGGCTTCATATTGGACGTTTGGCTTCCATCCTCACGCATTGCGTGTATGCATACAGGGGAAGTATTCCGTCGCACAGCTCAGTAGCAGGTTGTTTTTCACGGTCTTTTATCAGCGTTGGTCGTAGTTGCACAAATTTTTTGTATGAATAATCTATTTTTATTCAAAAATATAAAAATATACTCGCGGCAACTTTTTTTTTACACAATTGGCTTCAACCGCCCAACGGAGGGGCGACTGGAGCCAATTGCCCAACGGCCAGGCGACATGCAGGCAATCCATTGGCCGTTAGGCAAATAATTGTTGTCGCCCGAGCGTTGGGCGACTGGAGCTTGAATTGCCCAACAGTTAGGCGACTAGAGCTCCAGTTGCCCAACATTCGGGGGACTGGGGGGGTTAAAAGGCCGAGCGCTCGACCGCTGCCGCCACTCTCACACAGAAGAAGAAATCGTTCGGCCGAGTAGAGGAGAAGAAGAAAAGAGAGAAGAAGGAAAGGAAGGGGAGAAGAGGAGAGGAGAGGGAGGAGAGGGAGGAGAGAAAAGGAGAGGGAGAGGAGGAGGAGAGGAGAGGAAGGAAGGGGGAGGAAGGAGGAGTGGGAGGGGAGAAGAGTAAAAACCAAATCTAGGTATTTTTTTGCAATATTGTATATGTAGTATATTTTTATTTAATGTTAGTGTTAGTAAAAAATGTAGATGTAGATATAAATAGTTCAATTTTTAGTATAGAAAATTTAGTTAACGTAGTTATAGGAAATTAGCAGGCGTAGGAGCGGAGAGGAGAGGAAGAAGCAACAGTAGATATTTTTTGTATTTGCAATATTGTATATGATTGTTAGTGTCAGTAGAAAATTATAGATTTAGATAGAAATAGTTAAAATTTTGGTATACAAAATTTAGTTAAAATGTAGTTTTAGAAGATTAGCAGCCGTAGGAGCGTGTAGTTGTGTATAAATAGGGGAACATATGTTTCCAAAATTAGCATCATTAGTAAATTGGCATGCGTACAAAATTGTTGTTGTAGAAAATTCAGTCACCGTAACGTACAAATTAATCGTCTGTAGAAATTTGTATGTATTACAAAATTCAATAAATATTTATGTTAGAATTTAACAATTTGGTATGTAAAAACGTTGGAAAAACCGATAGGAATTTAATAGTACGAGGTTATTATAGTGGGTTACGACATGCGAACGATCGACGAAATGTGAATTGTAGTACATCGGTACTTTGGTATTATGCGATGCGATTTGATATGTTGCAAACTTAAAACATATATGCAGGCCGACATCAGCAATGGTAATACCCACTACATTGAGAGTGCATTATGGTGCTGGAATCGTTCGTGAAGGTCCGAATGGTGTGGATTTGAGCGGTTTTCCGCAAGCCACTCTAGTACATCTAGATAGCGAGAATGTTTGAATCTCGATGTGATGCATTGGCTCACCCGAGGTTATTCATTGGACCCTGAGGTGTGCAGCATCATCGTACAACAGCTTTGGAGCCGGTGTACCACAGACATCAAATCGGAGTTGAGAACATTGCTGCATGTAGTTGCGTGGAAGGGGTTTGTGCAAGGGTGCCAGTGCGTTGGATACGAATGTGTGCTGCTTGTGCAACTGTGCGCATTAGAAGCTGTGCAAGGTCGTGCGTACGGCCTTTCTCTGGGAGGTGCTAGCAGCTCGGGCGGCCCGCATGTTGGCGAAGAGGATCAAGTTTCTCGTGATGAAGCCGATGCAGTACATAGAGGAGAGGTACAATGGTCAAGCCATGGAAAGGGAATAGGACAAGCAGATGAAGGGGAGAATATTGAGTACATCATGCAGCAGATGGATTGTCATGACCAGATGGCATGGGTTGAAGAGGAAGCTATACATAATGACGACGAGGACAGTTTAGATGAGGATGAAGCTCCCGTCCCGCAAGAATGGAACCGGTTTAATGCTGAGGGTATATTCCACACATGATGATCATAAGACAGAGGTTCGGTTGCATTCAATGTTTGCTGACAAGGCAGCACTGCAGGATGCTATCAAGCTGTGGGCCCTTTCAATGCAGCAGACTTTTCGAGTCATGAAATCTAGCTAGGTGCAGTACACCGTGAAGTGCGAGCAGGCCGGTTGTCCTTGGAGGGTGCACGCACGTAGACCCAAGTATGAGACTCACTAGATTGTGTCAAAGGTGGAGCTGCACTCTTGCAATCTCAGTAGTGTTTTGGCGAGGCATCGTAACCTAAGGTCTGCCTTTATAGCCAATTTGATATACAGAGAGATAATGGAGAAGAAAGACATGGAGGCCACATATATCGTGGTAGATATTGAGAAGAAATTCAAGTACAAGATTACCTGCATGAAGGTGTGGCGTGCTAAGCAGAAAGTGTTGGCAAAAATGTTTCGGGTCTTTCGAGGCGGCGTACGACAATCTTCCTCGTATGCTTAAGGTGTTGTAGGACAGGAATAAGGGTACGTATATCACTGTGTAAGACAAGCCATCTACAAGTCCACTAAGATATGCAGTGTTGCAGGGCCTTGTTAGCATTTGGTGCTTGCATCGAGGCATTCAGGCACATGCTGTCGGTTATCTCAGTTGACAGGACCTTTCTGACCGACAAATACAAGGGGCAGATCCTAACGCCCATAGCTATTGATGGTAACAACCAAATAGTGCCGATGGCCATCGCATTAGTGGAAAGTGAGAATTATAAAAACTAGTTATAGTTTCTCAAACATGTCAGGGTTGGAGTTGTCGACGCTCGTCCTGGTGTTTGCGTAATCCATGATCGCCACGCCGGGATTGTAAAGGCCATAAGAAAACATTAGGAAGACTCCAATGAGCCCTTTTCTTGGTCGGATATGAGGAACAGGTGGTGCATTCGTCACTTAGAGGTGAAAATTTTCAAGTAGTTCCTAGAACAACCGTTAATGAAGCTATTTAAGAAGCTTTTATGTAGAACCAGTGGAGAAATTTGATGCTTTGTGGGTGTTATTGGATGAGCACAATAGGGCACGTCGGCGAGAGGAGCAAGGGGCCGATCATTCCTGAGGCGGCACAACCGGAATGCTTGCCAGCACTCGATGAGCCTAACCTAGCTGGTCCAAGAAGGAGGAGCTCACGAAATATCAAGTGCTTCTCACAGTGGATCGAGGGAGAACCATTGGAGAAGTGATCCCTGTTGCACGATACGGACGGCGCATGGTACGGCATAATGACGACTAACCTTGCAAAGGTGTACAATTGGGTTCTCAGGGGCCTTCATCCTCACCCCCTTGTTGCCATTGTGGAAGGTGTTCTTCACAGCACAATCGGCTACTTCAGAGAGAGACACACGAATGCCGCACTTCATGTGGCCAATCCCTGAGCATTGTATTCGTCAAAAATTACGGCATATATAGAGACGAAGGCACAGAAGGGCCAATTGCACATAGTGTGCATCATGGGCAACAGGGAGTATCGTTTTGACATGGTACTCCATGATAGAGCCGGATTGGGATGGCTCGTTCCCTTGTTACCCACGAGATATGCCTTAGAGATCATACAAACGAACCTAACTACATGCGCAACAAGCTGATGTTGTTACACAAGCCATACTCTCATGTCCTCGTTGCATGCAGGACCATGGGCATGGATCCTTCAAACTTCATGTCGGAGTAATTTTTCAAGGAGAGTGTACTGCATACGTGGTGTGGGGAGCTCAGGGGGTTCAGGGTTGTGGAAAACTTCGCCACCTTGGACATTGCAGGGAGGACTTGGATTCTAGATGTTAACATGCTGAAGGGTGGGAAGGGTTGGTGACAGAGCTGGCGTATTAGAAATGATATGGACGAATCGCAAGCCGGAGTATCTGGTGCATGTTGCGGGCGATGCGGTCAGGAGGGGCACATAGCTAGATGATGCAACGCATGTGCTGATCAGTAGGCAGAGCGGCACGGTGTGTACAACTAGTTGTTGGAGACTACAAATAAATTTTCATTGTAAACTGTGTTTTGTTAGTATGCACTTTTGACGTGCGGAATGTCATACTAAATGTATTGCATATTTCATGTACCATATTGCCTTCCTACCGGAGGCCCTGGCTGAGTGGCACGCGAACCTGCTCAGCAGATTTGGGATCGGCCGTAGTTGTCGCGACCTACCATGGCTTGTGCGACGCGTGCTCGAGGACCAAGGCGAACTCGGTCCTCGCGGGCTGTCCGCTGCTACTGCAGCTGTGGTCGTTCGAGCACTTCTGCCTCGAACAACCTTTGCTAGAGGACATGCGTCAGTACGAGGCAGAGATGTACCCCGGGGGGGGGGGGACGTCGATCGGCCGATGATGGGTTCTCTTTGGTATTGTTGATGGATAAGTAATATGACAATCAGCTATTTCTTTCATATTAACAATGGTCGTACGTAACAGTTGTTCTTCCTTGCAGGTACAGTTCGCGCACGTCCAGGTCAAGTGGGTGTATCTGCCCTTTGTGGAGCAGTTCGACCGTCTCACAACTGACGACGTGTGCTAGGAGCCGTACTCACCTACGACACTGCAGGACCGTGCTCCCAACGGGTTCTCCACGCTCTGCTGGCGCGACCAGGCTTTCTGGCTGACGCACCAAAAGCTCGTGTATGACATCTTCGTAGAGGACTACACGCCACAGCGTGTGATGCGGCAGTTTGGCCTACGTCAGGCACTTCTGGTACCAGTTGGACCACCGCTATCGTAGAGCGTGCATGCATGAGTGACCACCTTTCATAAATCTCTGTGTACTTACTATTCCGTTTGCATGTATGAACGAAATGGTCCTATGAGCAGGTACTCTAGAAAGGGAGTGAAACGTGGCACGGACTGGATGGCAAAGATGCAGGGGTGGACTGCACAGGGATGGAGGAGGACCGCCCCTACGACAGCAGGGACTACGCGGAGTACCTGCGCTGGTACCAGGGGTGGACACATACGAGAATTGTACATGTCATTGACCAGCCCACCGCACACATCACCATTCTGACAGACACGCACCCCGCGTACCTCGCGCAGAATGCTCACATCGCGGTACGTTACATGTAATTTTTAAATATTCCCTAATGGCAATGTCATTGAGATGATTGACTATTTTATGTTTTTTCCTTCAGGCTGACGTCGGTGCTGCAATCTAGAGGGAGTCCCACACTATGGTGGATAGGCTCGCCACTGGTGCGGAGGTGACCCACGAGGAGAATATGAGCGCTTGGCGTCGCGTGGAGGCCTGGGGTAGATGTGTCATAGCCCTGCTATCCTGCATGAGGCTACTGGCAGTCTCCATGGCCACGCCCAGCGCACAGATGGTTCATCCACCGGTGCAGCCCAACCCGCATGGCACCACTCTGGAGGTTCGACTTGGGCACGTCCTACACCACCTACCCGGAAGAGGCTGGGGGTTGGCCTGGGGATGGCCTCGTACACCGCCAAGGGAGTTGTTCGCACGTCCTCTGTACATCCTCGGCTTCCTCACGCAGGGGGTGTACTCCGCGCCGTACGTTCCTCCTCCAGACGCGATGGTGCCAACTAAGGGTTCGCTTCACCTCTTCTCAGTTTTATCCCAATGCTTTATGTTACGAACTAACGATATTTGTATTGCAGGTCTTTTCTACCCCGAGCAGGGATAGGGCATCTCCCTGGGCCCAGATGATCTGGACCAGTACTTTGCGGACTGGCCTGGGCAGGCGTCTGGGTCTGCACCTCGAGGCACACCATTAGAGGTTCTCTCTAGGAGTGCCCTCACTGATGCACCGGAGGGCACACAGCCAGCGGTGCAGCCCACTCCACCAGCTCAGGAGCGGGTGCGACGGTCTCCTGATCGTCTTACGTTGTCAGGGCATCGTCACTCCTTGCAGCGGAGGACGGCCAAGCGGGGTCGTATGGGAGGACGCGGACGCGGAGACGGAGGGGGCCAGGGTGGCGACGGAGGGGGTGCTGGGGATGCTGTTGGGGGACGGTAGTGCTAACTATACACTATTTGTTCATGTATTGTTTACATTTGTTATTTACATAGTGAATTTTACAATACTGTGGCAAGCTTACTTCTACTTCTCCTTACCTTCTCAACGCTCGCACAGCTTTTTGCAGCGACAAGACCACATGGCCTAACTTTCCGCAGTGACATGACATGATGGCGCAGCTTTTTGTAGTGACATGATAGCATGGCCCAGCTTTGCGCAGTGAGAAGACTGAATACGCCAACTTTGCGCAGCAACATGACTGCATGTGCCAGCTTTCCGTAGTGACAAGACCACACGGCCCAACTTTACTAGCTTTGCACACTTGGTAGCTTTGCGTAGTGACGGGACCACACAGGGACCTTCATGTACCGACAGGGCAACAAGGGACCCTATAAAAGGAGGTCGAACAGATTTCTCAGAGAACACTTCGCAACCAAACCCCACACTATACTGACACTTCCTTTACCACACCAGGATGGACAAAAGGCGGAAGAAGTAATGGGACAAGATGATGAAGCAATGGGAGGAAACTCGCGTCCTAGCACGGTCAGCTATCGCCCGCGATGAGAAAGTAAGGGCTACTGTGGCCCTGACAGAACATTCCCAGTGTGCTATGAGGTTAGCTCCCCGCAATGATGCGCCCCGTACCAATAACCCCATCCCGAATGTTCCTACCGAGCGTTTGTTGTAACTCCTACTCGAAGGGGAGACGCCCCCCTTTGTTGGTGCCAGGACACGTGCAAGTTCTTCAAGTCTAAGCACCGCCTCAGCCTAGGTATGCGTTACTATGGTTGCGCAAACTACTCTAGTGACTACCCCGTAAGGACCAGGTGCACCGTCTAGACACCGTAACCTATCGGCAGCCGGTAAGGACCAGGTGCACCGTTTTTCCCTACCTTTTGTCCTTCACAGTACGCATTAACAACCTCTCCCCAGTATTCACAGTCCCCGGAACCCCTATGTGGCTACCGCAAATGGATCGATCTTGAGATCCACCTAGAGGACCCATGGGCCCTTGACTTGGAGGAGTGGAATGTCGCAAGGTCATCGGAGATCCGGGAGAAGGAGCGCCACAAGAACGAGCAAACCCTTCATATACAACACGAGACAAAAGCTCATCTCGAGGTGTGCACGCGTAGGGAGTGGGATGCTTGCGAGAGGAAGCACGAGAGAAAGAGAGATATGGTGACCAAGGCAAAAGAGGCCGCCGAGGAGTTCAACGCCGAGCTGGCAAGGAAGGGAAAATGGCCTTGGTCCACACAGTAGGTTCTACGAGCAGTTGGGTGAGTTCATTGAACATGATGCCATATGTTATGCATGTAATAAAAAAGTACGCGGCATATTACTCCCAACTATATTATGAAGTCTATTTAAATTTAGACAACCTTATTTCCTCGTCTTTTTGCATTCAATTAATCACATAGCAAGTCATCTAACAATATTAACATACTAGTTTTCCTCTGTATACGAATTCCTAGTAGCATCACAATATCACTTACCATCGTACTTACCGATCGCTCTAAGGTCAATCGTTCTTAAAAAATTTTTCACAATTTATTTTACGCACGTACAATATACAACGACCATAAACTTTTATTACAAACCCAGCAGATTATTTTCCAATTATAATCTACAAAATTCACAAAATCTAAAATTTTCATAGGGCAGTTTGTAGTTGCCCTCTGGCTGGGCAATTCCACATGCAGTCGCCCCTTGGCTGGGCGACTGGTTCCAGTCGGCGACTGGAAATCTGTCGCCTGGCAATTAGGCGATTGGCTCCAATCACACCCCTCGGTTGGGCGATTGGAGCCTATTTTTATATAAAATGTTACCGAGGGTATATTTCTATAATTTCAAATAAAAATAGATTATTCGTACAAAAGATTCTAGATGCACGACTCCAACTAACTCATACATCCATCGTCTGCTCTTTTTATTAGCCTTATCTTATGGTCTCACATGTCACTCTAAAATTATTAAATTTAAATAGCAACACCATGTATCTTGTCGCAGAAATTAACAGAAAAGCTACTAATTAACAAGAAAAAACAACCAGAAATTAACAGAAAAGCTACTAATTAACAGAGAAAAAACAACGGTTTTGCTAATGCACATGCGACTGAAATTTTTTTATCTCTCAGTCACATGAAGTTGCACTCTCAATCAACTGAAATTGCAACCCCCTCCAAAAAATCATCTGCAACTTTAGGTGAAGTTGCACTCTCAATCAACTGAAGCTGCAGTCCCCTTCAAAAAATCATATGTAACTTTAGGTGATTAAGAGTGTAACTTCAGGTGACTGAGAGATAAAAAGTTTTTAATCTCCTATGCAATAGCCACTCCCAAAAATTAAAATTACCAAGAAGTTATTCGCTAGCATCTCTCATTCTCATTCTCTCGCTCTCTGTTTCTCCCTCCATGGAATTAATAAAAACCAGTGTCGACCGACCATTTAGTTGTACTCTGAATATTCTTGATGGAATTAACTACGTACTACATAACTAGCTGTTATTGATTTCACAAGCACTTTAGTAGGGTTAGCTCTTTGGGCGCCGAGGACTCCACGCTGCGCTGTCGCTGCTGCTGCTGCTGCTGCTGGTCCATGATGCTGTTTTGCCACCCCTGCCTCCCTAGGCTGATCTCCAGGTTTGGTATCCTTGAGGGCACCTGCTGCTGCTTCATGCATGCTTGCTCTGCGGTGCCGGTGCTGCTCACCCTGCCGTTCATCATCTGCGGGGTCGACGCCGACGATGACGACGTCGACCAGCCCTTAGCAAAACCTGCTCTCCACGATCTAATCCTGACCGTCTCATCATGGCCTGCAGGCAGACGTTGTCCTTTGTCCTGCCCTACGCAATGGCCAGCCTCTTCCTGCTGTACAGTTCCTCCCCTCCATTCCTGTTCAAAACATGCATGCACAAGCGGTTATATGTTTTGGCCCTGAGAAAAAAAGTGGTTACATATTTTGCAGTTCAATAATTATGACTTATTAGTAGTTGATATCCAGCTGAAACCCTGGATGAAAGATGATACTCCGTTCAGAAAAAAAAAATGACACTTTGTACAGCGTCCAGCCAAACTTATTTAACTTTGACTAAGAATACATATAAAAACGCGTTTGGTCATATGAAAATAGCTCCAGTTAATTAGTTATGAGAAATATTTTCATAATACAATAATTTTATATTCTTTTATACACACTTCCATATAAAAAGTAATGGCTTATGTGTTGGAGACTGTGCCAGTTTCCAAAACATTATATAATCAGGCATCGAACAGATGGTATCGCATAAATATATAGAATCATGCATGCAAGTAAATGTACACTAGTATACAGTAGTATCATTATCCATTTGAAGGTACTATTTGGACATGCATCGACTCCTGAGAGAATGCAAGCCAACAAACAGGAGTTCCAAAGGCAAAGTGGCATACGAATATAGGGTATTAACAAATAAGGGTTAACGACGGTGAAAAACTTATGGTCGTTAACAAAAAATTAGGGGCAATCCTAAGTTGAAAACCGCACGTCAGTATTAGGGCCTGTTTGGATCCCTTCATCTAAAGTTTAGTCACTAAAGTTTAAATCTAAAGTCTCCAAACAGATGGTCTAAAGTTAGATCTAAACTTTAGCTAATCCCTAAAAAACACTTTAGACCATTAGACCACAAAACTGAGCTAAAGTGGTCTAAAGTTTTGGTTTCTCCCGGCTCCCGCACGCAAAAGACGTTTTTACCCCCGTGAAATATCTGTTCCTTCCGGCTCCCGCACGAAAAAACTTCGCGAAATCCATCGGGCGGCATCTTCCCCACCCGGACTCCCGACACCCCCGCCGAACCAGCCATTGCACCGCGGCCCCCGCCGCGACCCAGCCATCCCACCGCCGCCCGGCCTTTGCACCGCCGCCCCCGCCGTGCATTCCACCACCGCCGACCATCCCACCGCCGCCCCCGCCGCGCATCCCACCACCACCGACGATTGAAGAAGCAGCGCCGCCGCGTCGAGGATTGAAGAAGCCGCGCCGCGCCGAGGATTGAAGAAGCAGCTCCGCCGTGCCCTTCCCCGCCTTCCTCTCATGGATCCCGTCGACGATGCATCCATGCGCCCCTAAGATCCCCTCCCCTATGATTTCTTCTCCAAACCGTTCAACGGCTCAAATATCCCAGGGGTACAAAAGTCCGTTTATTGAACCAGAATTAAACTTTAGTCCATGATCCAAACAGTCCTGTGGTCTAAAGTTTAGTGGCTAAAGTTTAGTTGTCTAAAGTTTAGTCCTGAACTTTAGCTAACTAAACTTTAGACCTGAGAATCCAATCAGGGCCTTAATCAACAACCACGCAGCTCCCCGTCGCTAATCAACTCCCCTGAAACTTATCCTTTAAAATAGGGATCCTTAGCCAAAATCGATCTGTTCTATACATCTAGTATCTCACAAAAGCCATATGCGCCTGCATTGCTTGGATCTCGATCGTCTGCGCAGCGCAGCCCGTGCCCTGCACCTCGTCTCGGCAGTGCCCATCCCCTCCCCGCGCTGGTACTCACCAGCGCCGCCTCTCATCGCCCCTCCCTCGCGCCGCCGGGACCATCTCGGTGCCGTCCCGTCCAGGCGCGTCGTGCCTTCCTGGTCCGATTGAGTAGATTGTTACCCAGTATGTCCAAATTCCCTATTTCCCCTTGTTTTGATCATTTAATTTCTTTTGTAGCCGACTAGGATGGAAAACTTCTGTTGTTTATTGAATTCCAGACTAATGTCTAGCTGGATGTTGTTCCGATATATGTTCAGGTGATGGCAGAGTTAATATACAAATGCAACTTCTGAATTAATTGGTGCAGTTGATTTAGATCAAAACCACGGATAGTGGCCCCAATCCAATTATCCCATACTTTTCGTCTGATCCATCTCGCATTGTGTACATCCTTAATTTTCGTTCCAATCTTTCCCTTGATTTTCGTAGGCATAAGCCATAATGCCAAGGTAACACGTAGTAAACACAGTTATCTTGTGCTGTTAGATGAACACATGTCCATGTGAGGACCAGGGAAAACAAAACCGGTTTGAAAATTTTAACGGTGAGTCCGGTAGGACCAGTTTGACCGATTTTAAAAAAAAATCAGTTGTTTTAGGCTGAAATTTTCAAATAAAATGAGTTAAAATCGATCATAAATCAGAGTACATCTGTCATAACTCGGACTAAATCGGTGTAAAATAAAATATTTGAGACCGGTTTGTAGTTTAACCGGAGCTGACCGATAGAACCGATTTTCGGTGATTTTTGGGTGATTTCATAACCATGGTGAGGACCATCTCTCAATTCCATACTTGGCGACAGACATCATCTGCTCAATGAATTGATAGAGCGGCCGGTGTTGTGAATTTAATATTGTGCGCAAAGAATGAGTTCAAGTTGTTTGGTTTCAATGAATAAAAAGTGGTTGCTACTAGTATGTTATTAATTGTTTATGTTCTTATGTTGTTATAAATATACGGTTGTTAATCCCAAAAACGTACATATTGCAATGCTTTCTAGGGTAAAAAAAGTGGTCATAAATACAAATCATGTGGTTGTTAATATCATGAAAGTGTCTTACGTACAGTTTATAGCAATGAATTAAGTGGTCATTAATACTATAAAATAATCGTTGATGTCCAACAGTGACTCATGCATTGTTACTAATGACCAAAAGGTCATCAATACTAGAAATGTGGTTGTTAATATATTTCATAATTAACAATGACATACTATATATCCAGATGTTAAAAAAATTAACGGCTAGACATGTACGTGATCGTTAATACTTTTAACGACGGAGCTTTAATAATGACTAACAACTATAATTTTATAATCGTTAATGACTTTTAACAATCATATCTGAACTTTAAACGACCACATTTACGGTCGTTAATAATCGTTTAATTCCCCTGTAGCCCGTAGGTATGCACCGTGCTAGCTTGCCTGAATTAAGAGAGAGGAGAGGTACTGCCAGGAACATTAAAAGATATGCTGTTTGTCCCCAACACTGGAAATATTACTCCGCTAATTAAACCGCCTCTCAGAGTCCTCTCACAAAAATGAATGAGCAGGATGTGATCCATATAAATGCATGGCCATCCTGCAATTAATTTTAATCCTGTGGGGACATATCCAGCAAATAGATACTGGGTCATGATTATGGCGATATCATCCAAAAGCTTACGCTGTCAATGCCAAGGCGCCATCAAGTTTATTCTTGGCGCGACTAAACTTTTTTTGTTCTTTTTGACAGGAACATTATTAATTAAACCGCATATATAAAGCGTACTAGCTAGCTTGGATGAAGGACATATGAGTTTATTTATGATCACCTGGTTTTGTTTGATCAAGTAGTGGTGAGTGGGCATGAGGTAAGGGCATGGCAGCGGCAGCCCGCCGCCACTTTGCTGCGGGCCGGCGAACGGCGGCTGGCACCAGGCGCTCCCCTGCTCCCCTGGAGACCCTACAGGCTGCATTCTGCAAACGTACGTACACAAATATAATATATATTATGGAAATACCTACACGAAGAAATTGAGATTAATCAGTGCATGTGTACATGTATTAGTAATGCTCGGTGCACCGACTCTCAGTACACCATGAGTACGTACTCACAATGAGCTGTGAGATGAAGAGAGGTTAGCCTGTGGGACCCAGAATTTTGAGTGGATGGATTACTCTTCTCTGATTGGACAAACGTCACTGCTATGTGCTTAGGCGTGCATCATTTTGGTACATATAGCATTTCTCTGTAGGTATATGGATAAACAAAATTAGCTGGCTGCTAGTACGCCGTATATCTCCGCTGGTCATAGAGATCGAGAAAAGGGGCCGGGTCTCGTGACCTACATATGGGGATATATACAGGACCGCACGGCACAGCAGACACAATGAATACAACAGGCAGCAAAACAGTTAAAATCATCAGATTACACGAACAAAGATGCATGGAGCAGCAGCACGTACGTACATGGTACTGGAGGAATTAACTCCGTCTGGTCTGGCGAGGCCAGGTCGAGCCCAGAAGAGAGGATCTAGCCGGGTAGCTAGCTAGGTAGAGGACGCGTACACATCACAAGCAGAAGAGATAGCGGCAGCGGCGGCAGCGGCAGCGCATGCAGTCGCAGTGTTGTGGCCTGTGTGTGTTAATGCATTGTTGCAATGCTGCTGGCAAGTTGGCTTGTCCATGCTCGCCTCTCACGCTCTGTGTCGTGGATGTGTGGAGTATTTAAGCTAGCTAGACATCTAGGTGGTAGTAGTACTACTGCATGCGTTGCAGATGCAGGCTTTCACAGCCGGCCGCCCGGTCAAGGGAAATGGATGGAGGCAAGCTGCCCTTTGTCTTCTTCTACTTGTTTTATGCAAAGATTCCGGCCAGCACTTTGGCGCAATGACCCTGATGGGCGCAGGGGAACAATTGATATGGATCTGAATGGAAATCAATGAATGATCACAAGGGCTACTAAGGCATGGCATGCAGCAGCAGTGAGTCTGATAGCTGCTGCTGGCTGCTACTTCTGCTTTGCATGACACCTCTTGCACAATGTTGGGACCTCTCATCACTCTCTCTCTCTCTCTCTCTCTCTCTCTCTCTCTCTCTCTCTCTCTCTCTCTCTCTCTGAGCTGCAACTGCGTACTGCAAGTTAGGAGGAGGGAAAGAAAGTCTTGCCATGCATCATGATCTCCCCAACCAGTAGCTAGCAGTACTGACTGCTGTACAACGTTTTGCAATATTGCTAGCTAGACTTTAATTTTCCTTTAAAGACATGTCCCCCCCATGGTCACCCTCCCTGGGTGCTACGGCTATATAGTGATAGATGGCTCTATCCCTGTGCTAGCTGTGTTAGGGCAGTCCCAATGGAAGAAACTGACACGATTTCCATAGCACAAGAAATCATCTATAGAAACTATCTTCCACAGTGGAGGTGTCTTCGAGTAATAATTATTTTCTCTTTCTCTCTCCCAACTCTATCTTCTTCCTCCAATGATAGTGTGCCACGAGCCCCCTAGAAACTGGTGGTTTCTTCCCAATGGCGATTTCATAGTTTCTTGGTGCATTGGGTGGAGTGAAGACCTGATTTCTTCATGAGGAAACCGTTTCTAGGATTTGTGCTCTCTTTCATCATTAATTATGTTGCCATGTCAGCATTTTGCCTACGTGGCAAGTCATTTAATGAGGATAGAAACCATCATCAATACACCATTGAGACTGCCCTTATGGACTAGCATACACCATGCAGAGGGTAATTAATTGGAGCATAGCGTGGCGCCAAAGGTGCGTTTAAGTTAGTGCCTTTGCATGCATGGGAGTTTGGCATCACGACTCACGAGCCAAGGACGATATGGCTATGGTACACCAGACACGCAGAACTGTCACTTCTTACGTAGCTACCCACGGTTGTTTCTCTCCAGGAGATATGTCAAAGATCGAGGGAAGGTTTTACGCGGCGGGCGGGGCGTTGGGGGCGGGGAATATGACGGCCAACTGAAAATAGAATACTTATTTTCATTTTGTGGGAAAAGGAAATATAAGAAATTGTTCATAGTAAATCTCCGAATAAAAAATATAAAAATGTTTACTTATTTTATATGTATTTTTTGTGATAAATTTAGCATCAAATCAATTCAAACAATTAAGCTGAAAATAGTTATGCATATTTTCAAGTATCATCAACTAATTTCATATATTTTCCTTCATGGAAAAAGTGATGTTTTAGCAAGAGCAAGAATACTTGTTTTGTTACAAAAAAAACTATGGGCTTGTTTGGATAGGGGGTTTTGAATTTAAATCCTTAGATTTAGTTCAAATTTTAATTAAATCCTTAAAGTGGCCAAAGAATCATCCTCATTCAAACACGCCATCAGGAATTCTGTAGCATTAGGGGGTGTACAATGAGCTTGTTTATAACAAATTTGTTGTATTAATTATGTTGTTGTTTCTCTATATACGCGTATGCAGGTCATGTACTCACCGTTAACAACCCAACTACACAACTCAGACATTCATATATACTCCCCATTCGAGCTCCTTTCAGACCAAGAAACTAATTACGAGACAAAGTTATTAGGAGCACTTGAACAAGATAGATTGGTCATTTCGTCCAATATCTTAATCTGCATGATGTATAACGTACTAAAACATCCCTTTTTTTGTAACATTGGACTAAAGTTAATCCAAAGGAAGTTCATATGCAATTATCCCGTAAAAGCTAGGTTAATTAAACTATAAGGCGCATGTTAGGCACCAGAACTTTACACTAATTAATATTTCATTTTATATTGATGATAGTTATTTCCGATCATGGGAAAAGTATCATGTATATTACTGAAGCAAAAACTCTTTTGATAATTATTGAGAACAATTCTTTAGAAAATCAAGATATAAATAAAATAATATCTAAAGTTGTTATTTGAGATAAAAAAATATGTTAAGTTCTTACTACACTCTAATTGACACTATTTTTATATAATAAATCCTTCCAAAGACACGCATCTAAATGTGATATAACATACCTAGATGTTATACTTTCTTGTGATTTTTATATAATTATTACCATCTTTAAATAAAATACTTTTATAGTTTGCGAAATATTAAAAAATGTTATATAATATACAGAAATTTTACAGTCTTCCTATATATTTTTTTCATGTTCCTTTCTTAAAAGCCCCCTAGCTAGGATCCCTCCACCTCATCAACACTCTTAGACAATGATGATGCCCCCGTTCGCTTCATAAATACTAGAATCAATGTACAACAAATCGCATGCATGTTGTTTGGATTATGTTTTCGTATTTCTAGGATTCGATCTCATGATCCAGTTATTGTTCTTTTTCTTTCTAACGTGACCAACCCTAGCTTTCTGCTTATGTAATCTCAAGCAGTGGCATTCTCTGAGTCTTTTAAATGATATTTATTCATACATATATAGGACAGAACCAAATTTACAAATGTCTTCTTCTTGAATGATGTACTTGCTGTTGCTCTAGTTTCTAAATGCTAAAGACAGTTTTTGATAACAATCATATGGCAATAACAGTTTTGTGAGACAAACTGTTAGCAAAATTTAATTAATATTTCAGATGCATCCTGACAAGGTTTCATGTAAAGGAGGTCGTCTAATTTAATCTTCAACACTGGGCTTAAATACAGTAATGGCATCGTACAATTCAAACTACGTACTATAGTTACCACGTCTGGTATAAAACGAGTGCAACTATACATGGTCGGCTGTTGGCATTTAGTCCACATGAAAAACAAGATGTAAAGATTGAAAAATAATTTCATAATCATTTTTTAAAATTAGCTAAGTTTCATCTTGGAGATTGAAGTTCCTACTGAATATTATAAATTAATTATATGCAAATACACCAGAAATGAAAAACGTATGCATGCAAACCTTAACCTTTGGCATAGAGCTAATTACCATGCATTGTACTAATTAATTAATGGCTATAGACAAGCCTTGTACTAAAAGGAACAAATAGCTGGAGCATCCTATGTTCAAGTCTAATCTGGTCAGATCAATTAAATTATTGTAGTCAAATACCTCCAAAATTCTGCCATGCTATTTAACAGCCCCCATATACTTTTCAAACATGCATTCATGTATATAAAACATATCCGTTTAAATGCATGCACAGAATATACTCAAATTCAATAAAGAGAAAGACTAGAAAATGTTATATGGTATACCAAGAGAAAGACTAGAAAATGATATACGCTATACCATTCTTAGCTTCTTCTGGCGTTGCCGCTGTCAACGGGTTCACTGTGCCTCCAATTGTAAAGGGAGGCCAGGCCAGCGACGGGCGATGGACGGTGGTGGAGGGTGGTATATGGCTAGAGGATGACTCAGCAAGATGACGACTAAATGAATGTTAGGTTGGGCGGAGTAGCCAAGGGGACGGGGGAGCCGGTGGCGAGCTCGGCGCTAGCCATAGGGGGAGGCGAGGGTAGGGCGGAGGCATACGGACCTACAACCGGTGCGGTGGTGGCGGCGATGGAAGAGCGAGGCAGCAGAGGTGAGGGAGAGGAAGGACACGAAGGGGAGAGCTGCCTAAGGAGTAGGAGCTATACCATTAGACAGCATCCCGTAGTACTTCTCTTAAATATAACATTCAAAAGGAACAAAAAGAGGCTAGCTACAGACTCGCAGAGCCACGATGACAAAAAGACAATACAAAGCATAACATTCCACACAATTATGCAATATTAAGTACAGTATTAGAATTAATTAAAGAAATTAAATAATATGCACAAACCTAATATTGGCGGTAGCGTTGCAAGTGTTGTTGTTAAACACGTCAAAGCCATCCACTTCGCCGCCTCTCCTCAGAAAGCCCATCTCTCTCATCTGGCCATGGCCTGGAGCACACCATGTATGCATGTCGGACAAATTAATTTATAATATATATATATATATATATATATATATATATATATATATATATATATATATATATATAAAGAAATTTTCTGTGAATATATATATATATATATATATATATATATATATATATATATATATATATATACAGAAAATTTCTTTATATATATATATATATATATATATATATATATATATATATATATATATATATATATATATATATATATATATATATATATATATTCTCAGTGCAAAAGAGTCTTTGAGAAGGTTCAGTGAGTCTGAAGAGAGAGAAGATCATTACAACACTTCAGGGTCAGCTTTGGGATTTGCCTAATCGACCCTCAGTGTATTAATCTACAAAAATGAAGATTGACACTCGTATGTATAATTTACCCTCTACAAAATGGAAGGAAAAATGTGAAGACCAAAGATGTCAACTACACACACAAATATATATGGAATATTTTTTCTACTCCTAGGAGTAGTTACTCCATATGCTGTATCTTACAATGTAAAGAGTATCTCGCGTAACGAAAGGTATATGCGTGTAGTATATAAGTATATAAGATCACCTAGGTAGTATGTATACTTTTTAGATGTGGTATGTATATTTTTTAGACTTACTTTTTTTATAAGCAAATATGAAGGTATTTACAAAATACGATAGAAATCATATACTCCCTTGCATTTTGTTTATGTGTACCATGTTGAAATATCTTATAATTAGTATATAAGTGTATTCAAAGTGATAGATTATTTCAAATTCATTTATGTGGTATATTAGAGATTAGAGTAACTACACTCGAAGTAGAAGGTGTGTGTATGCATGGAACAATTCAGTATGTCTTTCGACAAACACCGCTATATATGGTACGAGCTCGATGGCAGTGCTAGCTAGCTAGCTTTATGGGACACACGGGCAAAACAACACATATCCCATACCAATAATTCAGCTTGCATTATGTGATTTGACCTTACTGAATGATCAACTCAGACAAGAAAAATATGCCTCTGAAAAGATGAAAACTAACATCTAGGCAATATTTTACCTGCAGCACATGATCTGTCTGTGGCAGTGCCCTTCACTGTTCTATACATCTGCATCATGTCAAGCAAAGAAGAAAAAGAAAGAAAGGGAAAGATTAGACTAGGCCTTCTGGTGCATTTGGTTTACTCTTGCAATGTTCTAATTACACTGGTTATAATAATATACATTATACTCAAAGGATTAGGTGAAAGCGACAAGACGTACTTGGCAACAGCAAACGACCAGTACCAAGACGAAACGAGTGAGAGGGGTTGATCAAGAAATCATCAAACAAGGCTACCTTTTTTTGTTCTTGAATGTTGAGAAACTAACACTGAAACAATACAGAGAGAGAGAGAGAGAGAGAGAGAGAGGACTTCTAGTAACTTGCCTGCAGGTGGCTCTTAACATGAGCCAGTGTGAGATCCTTCACGTTCATCAACTCCAAGACTGACTTCGGTGTTGCTCCTAGAAGATAGATAAAATAGCTTAATTTTACAACCAAAATAGACACGAAATTCACATGAGATTCAACAAATAAACCTATATTTGGTTAGATATAAAGCTATACACTTAGATCACGAGATCGAAAACTATTTTTAAGAAATGAGGTAAACAGGCTTGCAAGAGCTGGGTTATTAGCTAGAAGGTTTCAAGAAACCTTTTTTTTAAAGAATGTTTCTGGGAAATGAAATCAAGAAAGCAAACGGAAACTAAATATGGAGTGCACAAGATTTCAAAGAAGTCATGCACTCGAACATTTAGCGAAAGAAGATTATATAGCAAGATTACACCAAGTTAATTAACTTTTTAGAAATTGAACAGTCACCCCACAAATTGAATTGTTAGATATGAGCTAGACATTTGGCTCATGTGATTACGAACAAACGCCAAGCAAACCAAGAACGTTCCTTAATTGAAATAGCAAAAGGAACTACTGACGAAGCAGGCATTACATCCATGACTGTGCATATGCATGAACATACTTTCATGGCCGCCAAGTAGCTCGACGGCATTCACAAAGTGAGCATGGAGTGCCGTCGTCCACCGCATCCTTGGAGCCCTAGAACTCCTCTTTCCACCGCCGCCACCGTTCGCAGATCTCGCCGCACCACCAGAGAACACCGGGCTTTCGCCGGAGCTCTTCTTGAATTTCTGGATCTGGCTAGGTTGGTGCAGCCGCCGCGGCGGCTGCTGCTGCTGCTGGAGGTTGCAGTGGCCATCGTACACCCCGTCCCGCTGCGCCGTCGCCGTGTCAAACCCTAGACACAGTTCTGGCTCGGCCAAGAGACCCATTTCGTGGCACATCTCACTGCCACCACTGCTCCCGGCCATGTCGGGCGGCAACGGCGGGCTGATGCGGAGCGACAGATCCGGGCCAGTGGCAGTAGTTGCCATTGCAACACTGTTTGTAACAATAATGCTGTGCAAAGCAGTATGCAAAGTTGAGAAATGTGTTTGTGTGGGAAGCTTCTTCTTGTTAGTAGAGAAATGGAGTGAGAAGGAACTGAGTGATTAGGTCATGAGTGGCATATGATTCTTGTATAGGGTTTTGTGTTTGTGGGTGAGAAGGGGGTAGATGCATAGGGATGGGGGCTAGAGAGAGGGGGGAAGTTTGGTATGTTATGGTACAAACTCAGGGATAGCAATAGCTAGCGAGGTTGGTGGATGGTGAGAGGGAGACCCCAGAAGTGTCCCCTCAGGATGGAGAGAGAGAGAGAGAGAGAGAGAGAGAGAGAGAGAGATCAAAGGAGGGATGATGCCTAGTGGAGGGAGAATATGTGGGGGTAATACTTCTACTTCCGATATGATGAAACGTTTGGGGAGGTGGAGCAGGCACCAATATGTTTGTATGCCATTTTGAAGGGCTGTGGCAATGGGACATGGTCTAACCGGATGGGATGCAATGGCTGCAAACTGATTTGACATGATATGTGCATCTCTCTGTACATTTATGTGTCGTTTATATTGTATGGGCTAGCTCTAGTATATTCCTTTATCACGATGTATTTGGTCAAGTGTCACACGAAGAATGGTATGTTTATTTTGGATGTTATATAGTAAATTCTACCTTATACAAATTAAAGGATATTTTGTATGGAACAAAGGCAAATTTGTGGCTAGATTTGCTACTCCCTGTATAGTATATATGCTTGATATCTAAGGACAGAGTTTTATTCATTATATATGAAGTTCTAGTATTTATCTACATTTTCATTGATTTAATTTGGATTCCAACAATAACTCGTATATAATTTATTGCTGAATAATGTTGGTATTTGTACACTTTAGACCAAAAGTTGCTTCCAAATTTCCCTGTAGCAATTATATACTCCTTTTGCTTCACCCTAAGGGTCAGCTTTCTTAGTATAATATAGTGTTTCACAATATATATATGTCCATCAATGAACTGTTGAGAGCATAGTTATTGTGCTGTTTTTAGACACATAATTAGTATGCCTTTTCCATGTCTGTTGTTATTTTAGTGCTGAGAGGTTGAGTGGCGGAGCATATATTCCATTTGATAGGGGTATCTTTGGTTCATTTTTAATAGATTTTCTCTTGACTTTGTGTCTCCTTAGTCTATGCAAAATGTACTAGAACATACATATACTCCATATAGTGGAACTGCTGGAATTAAAGAATTACAAAAATATGAAAAAGTGTCACAAAACTGGAAAGTAAAATTAAAAGATATGTATAGAGTAGTTCAATAAATTTATTTTCTTTATTGCATTTTTCTGGTTTACCAATTTACTGACTATTCAACATATTTTTTTATTATTTTTAAATTATCAATATATGTGACTAACACTAATATTCAAAATCAGGTGATGGCATATTACATTAAAAAAACAGGATGATTGCATTACAAAAAAATAGCTTTGCGGTAATTAACAAGTTAATAAGGAAGTGGATAAATTTGGTGGCAAGTCATAAATATCCAAACTTTTATTGGTAAATAATGAAATTATATTTCAATAAAAATAATGTATAATTAAAAGAAAATAATGAAATTATATTTTCTTAGACTAAAATGCAGTAAAGCTACATATTTCAATTTTAATGAATAACTAGAGTGTGTAAAAATATAGATCAGTTTACCTATGAATGGTTGTTGATTATGAATTAGTTGGTGATCAAGATAAACCTATTCAAATTATTAATCTACCATCCAAAGAAATCATAATAGCAAAACCATCCTGTAGACTATGACATTTTTATTATACAGTATATACATATTTTTAGTCTCTATATGATTTTACAAACATCTTTCAAAATGCCACAATGGTGTCTCTACGTGCATTATCTCTATATATGGCTGAAGAGACACTTATAGAATGTATTTACATTCCATAAGACATTTTGTAAAGGCATTGTATTGTGTTTCTAGACTCTAGCACCCTCTATAAATATATTGTATTAGATTGTTGCTTGCTTAAGAAATGCAAGTCTATTTAAAGTTTATAGCGCCGAGGCAACTATTTCCAATCACTACCACACATGGGGCTATTATAGATGGTTCGTAACCCTCATCAGAGATGGTTTTTAAACAATCTAATTTATTGTGTCTATAATAATAGGTGATTATCATAGACATCTCCCAAACCGTCTGTGTTGAGTCATAATATAGATAGTTTTTCAAAAAGAATCATCTATGATAAGTCACAACATAGATGATTTTTATTACGAACCGTTTATGATATGTCAGATATCATAGACTGTTTTAGAAAATAATTGTCTGTATTGTTAATTATCATAGATGGCTAATACAAAAACCGTCTATAATGGTTCTTTGAATAGCTAAAAAGTTTCTATTTTTTAGCTAGCCTCAGGAGTTGCTAGCTATACCCTCTGAAAACAAGTAAGCAAATCACAGATAATTATAGATCTCACAAATGAATTGCAACTGAATGAGTTACAATTGAATAAATTATAATTGAATCAAATGTTTAAACATCTATTAATTGCTGTCGCCAGAGTTGAACTCTCCCTTGGGGTCAATGACCTTCATCATCAAGAAGGTGAAGAGCCATCCTCAAACGTTGGAGAGTTCGTTACAATCGAATGTACTTGAGTTGATTGTCATGCTCGGTCGTTAGAAAGTCATAAACTAGACAACATGAAGTCACAACTCACAACTTGTTTTTGATTTAGACGAATGATGCCTCATATTTTATAGTAACACTAATATAGTCTTGCACACCCCCACAATTTATATGAGCTAGAGACAAAATCAAATCCTATATCACACTTGGCAGCTAAAACTATGTCAGTTGGAGTAGTAGTTATTTTAAAACACCCTTACAATGAGATCTTTAAGGAATAATATATGCCAAAATGAGAAAAATATAACCAATTATCCACAAATTCTTTTGAAAAGTAGTCAATCTACTCATATTGGTATTTCTCAACAACTACAAGAGGAACATTAAAACACCATACACTTATGCTTCAAAGGGCATGAAGCAAATCACACATTCCATGTGATAGGTTCTATGAAGTATGTTATGGCTGATGTCTCTTTCTTTTCATCATGCTACATGTTAGGTTTGATTGTTGTCCTAGACATACTCGCCGCCTTCTTCGCGACTATCCATCGACTTCTTCGCACTCATTTTCTTCATCTCTAGTCCTAAGAAACTAGTGGATAATCGCAAAGAAGGCGGCAAAATACGCCTAAGATAGCAACCAAGCTCAATAGGCAGCATGATAAAAAGGAAGAGACAACAGGCATAACCTACTTCATAGACCTGATACACTAGAGTGTGTGATTTGCTTCATGCCCTTTGAAGCCCCAATGTACAGTGTTTTAATATTCCTCTTGTAGTTGTTGAGAATAACAACATGAGTAGCCCGACTACCTTCTAGAAGAATTTATGAACAATTGGTTCTCTTTTTCTCATCTTGGCATATATTATTGCTACAAAATCTCATTGAAATGGTGTTTTAAAATAACTACTACTCCGATTGACATTGTTTTAGCTGTCAAATATAATATGGGATCTGATTGTCTCTTGCTTATTTAAATTATGAGGTATGCAAGACTATGTTAGTGTTACAATGAAATATGCAGACATCATCCATGTAAATCAAGAACAAGTAAGTTGTGAGTTGTGACTTTATGTTGTGTAGTTTACTACCTCAATGTCAAAAGAGAAGCCGTTCTCCAATCTTGAAGGACCTCCTGATGGTCACCGGACACATTTGGTGATTACTGTGTGGATGCCATTTTCGGTGTCAGTTGCACTCTATTTTCAATGAACAACATTTTCCTTAGAAACTATAACACATACATGCATATATGCACATATATTTGCATTAACCGAGATATGACACTAATACTATAATCTGAGTATAGTAAATTGAATCACACTAGTATGCTTCTATACTTTGAATTGATTAATCAATCATGTAGAATTTTATAACTTCAAGGACATGCTTGACATAAAGAATACCCTATTCATACTATTGTTGGGCCAATCCTATGATTCCAATTTAGGAACAGTAGTAACATTCATGTAGAATTTTATTTTTCAAATTGTATTATCTATACATGTGAAATATTCTATTTTTACTTGCTTGTATTAGCAAAAGAATCCCAAATGAATTACCACATGACAGTTTATTAAATTGGATCACCTATGAAAATATAGCATCACACTCATGCAGATATCAACCATACATACATGTCATGGCACTTATAAGTACGTAAATGCATACCTTGAGCGACGACGATGGGGAGTCAGGAGGAGGAGCCACGCGACAGGGAGCCAAGGAAGAGGAGACGGTGATGGGGAGCTGGGGAGCCACAATGGGGAGCCGAGGAGGAGGTGACGGTGACGGGGAGCTGGAAGGAGGAGCCACACTCGGGGAGCTGAGGAGGAGGTGGCGGCATAGGATGTGGAGAAGAGGGGAGATGAGAAGGTGTGCGGGTTGTTGGAAAACCTTAGTGTGCGCAGGAGTACAGTGAGTTAGGTTTTCGCCCTGTATATATAGAA
Organism: Dendrocalamus sinicus; assembly: GCA_036346575.1. Classification (NCBI taxonomy): domain Eukaryota; kingdom Viridiplantae; phylum Streptophyta; class Magnoliopsida; order Poales; family Poaceae; genus Dendrocalamus; species Dendrocalamus sinicus. The sequence goes on from CM070648.1 coordinate 17,134,602, forward strand.
GATTATTATCATAGATGGTTTTTAAAAATAACTATATGTTATATGTAAGATATTACAGATAGTTTTTATTAAAAACTCTCTGTGATAATTGCAGACATCATAGACGGTTTTTACTATGAACTGTCTGTGATACATCACAAACCGTTCTAGCCATCGCTAGTAACAAAGACAGTCACGCTTGTAAAACCATCTGTGATAATTACAGCACTAACGGATTTTGAGAAACCATCTATGATGAGGCATCCAATATAACATTCTCTGTAGTAGTGATTGGAGGTCACACAGATCGAGCTTCAAGAAGGTCAAGCTACTGCAACAAAGATTGGTGTTCGTTGGAAACAAGGCAACCCCAACTTTAGTATCATCTCAGCAGGATTTCATGTACATTGTATGAAATAATATTTATAAGGAACTCAAAATGCTGCAACTTTACATATAGATCCTACGCTATACAATGATTCTGAGGTGCATATCTTTGTGGAGTGGTTGGTAAGTGCATGCACATAGTTTCTCTAACAATAGAACAAAAATTTATGTCCCTCCACCACAATTTTCACGAAACTAATAAAAACCTACCGTTTGCATATTCTATAGTATTTTCTTGTACTGTGTTCGTCAGACTATAGGCTGTTATAGTGATATATGTGACACTTTTAAAAGGAATAATAATGCACTTGCGGCACTCGCACTAGGAACAATAGATAGATGGGGTGTGGTAGAGGTTGAGCTTCTCTAGGGCCAAGGGGGGCATGGCCCCCTCCCCTAGTAGAATTGCTAAAGAAATGGTTAGTTTTACCACTTAATTAGTAAAATACTACTAAATTATACATCATCCTAATTTATCTAAGTACCGTCTGTGATAAGGTATACGAACCATCCATGATATTAATATCAGAGACGGTTTGGTATATGAACCGTTTGTGATAACGCTTAAATATGCGCACCCTAATCCAGCTCTTCTAAACTGTCCTCTCATCTTCTTCACCAAATTTCTCAATAATGGCATCTAATATTATTTTAATATCCTTTCTCTCATCTATCCATTATGAGTTGTTCGGCCGTAACCTTACACAGGCGGACAACAATTTACGTCTGGAGCAGCTCCTCCACTCTCGCACTGCTCTCCTTCCTCGACTCGCTTCCATCTGCCAGCTGGACCTCATCATCCGCCGTCGACGGAGGTGTCTCGTTGCCGCTTAGCAAAGGGAAACCGCCCTTAGCCTCGTTCTTCTCTGCAATGTGCACAAAGCGAAAGAAGCTATTGCGGCAGTGGAAAGACACATGGATAACATTGCCGATCAAGTAGAAGTGGCCGATTCTGATTATCATGGCATCTTCTATGAGATTATGGACCGTGCTAATGATTTGCAGAGGCTGGAGGAGGAAGTGCACATGGCAAGAGCAAACTTCATGACATTCGAGAACTCAGCGGCTGATCCTCCAACTCCAAAAGTCGAAGAAGAAGCATATGAAGCCCAGAAGATTAATATCTGGGAATATCTTTTTTGGGGACTTTTGTAATAAATTTGCCTTGAATTTGTCTCTCATCTCAGTAGCTTCTGTAGTTCATATTACAAACGACAAAACATAGACGGTTCTAAATAAAAACCGTCTATGTTAGTTTCATAGACATTTCTAGTTAAAAACTATCTGTGATAATTTGTATATCACAGACGGTTTTTAAACCTAACCATCTATAATAGTTTCATAGACGGTTCTAGTTAAAAACCGTCTGTGATAATTCGTATATTACAGACGGCTTTTAAACCTAACCGTCTGTGATAGTTTCAGAGACGAATTTAGCCATGGACCGTCTATAATAATCAAAGCACAGACGGCTCCACATGAACTGTCTGTGATAAGACGTCCAATATAGCTTGTTTTGTAGTAGTGCCATAATAGAAGCTTACACCTTAACTTTTGTATTCCGAAAGCTCTGAAACCTCATAGCAACCAGTCACATAAGACTGGATCCAACACTTTTGTCTTGTGAAAAATCTTTAGTCCATGGAAATAAGTGGCATACACATTCCCTTCTAGAAGGAGCAACTATGTGGTTAGTTTCATAGGTTTTGCAAAATTCTCGACCAAATTATAGATTTTAGCTTTAATATATGATTGTTTATGAAGGTGGTTCATTTTATTTATCATATTTACAGAAATGAACATATATATGGTACTGACAGAATTGTTAGAAATTGGCCCATTTAATTTGGCTTATTTCCTTAATTCCAAAGCATGTATGGTTTAGTACCATATTGCTAAGGCAAGGTGAGGAAGACCGATTTATAAGGTGGAGTCCTCCCCACTCCTTGAATATGGAAAGAGATAGTATGAGGATGGTTCTGTCTAGTCACACACGCGCGCATGCACACGCGAGCGTATTCGCGTATTTTCACGTGAAAATTGCGTGACTTGTGACTTGCGACGCGCGGCCGTGCCGTGACGTGGCGCACCACTTGGCAGACCAAGTCCATCTTTTATTTTTGTTGAACCATGCATCTCACTCTCTCTATTTAAATGAGATTTAAACATTTGAATGAGGCAGTTTCAAGTGAATTTACACTGCTTAATTTGTGATTTGATGAGGCAGTTACCAGTGCATAATTCTGTTTAAAACGCAGCAGTTACTAGTGAGTAGTAACTGCAGCGCCCATAAAAGCGCCTGGAGATGTCCAGGAAAATAGAGAGAATTTTGCACCTCCATTCTTCCCCTACTTTCTACTCTATTGTACTGTTGTGCTGTGCTGTCTGAATCTCGTCGACTTTTCTTCCCGGCGTGCACCTGGAAGGAGGGAGAGTGGATATCTCCGAACCGTTGCGCAGAGTACCGCACGGGGTGGCAATAAGGTTTCGGCAGCGCATCTCGCGACCGCTCATCGCATTTGCTACACCTCGTTCGCGCTGCGTCAAGCTGCGCGGCTTCCTGTTCTTCATCAGGCTAACAAGTAAGTCATTCGTGCGCACGTTCGACTTTCTTACTATATTGTTTTCCTTGTGTATGTTCTGAAGTATGATGAGTAGCTTGCTGTTAGTTATGAGTTTTGCATCATTAGTTTATTATTTCTGTCTCCTAATAAAACTTGGAATTAAAATATTGCCCACATTTGTAACAATCCAGAAACCTTATTGTGAATTTTGTTGCAATACAGCAATGGCTAGTGCTTCTGATGCGATGAAATCTGAGAGGTTTTCTAGTCAGAACTTTCGTAGATGGCAGACTAGAGCCAAGTTTTGGCTCATGTCTTTGGGGCTGTGGTGGGTTATCCACCCGCAGTATCCATTTACGATTGAGCAGTACATGCAGTTTGAAAATGCGAATATCTTGTTCTTGGCTGCATTACGATCGCTGCAGCGGATCAGCTCTATGATGTGTACATGGACTACAAGTCCGCCACAGAGTTGTGGGATGCATTAGAGCACAAATATGCAGAGGCAGAGGCAGGTCGCTGGCTCTAATATGTGAGCAATTTTTTGACTTTAGCATGGATGAGGCTAAGTCCATAGTGGGACAAGCTCATGACCTCCAGCTACTAGTCGGTGATATTGCGCACCTGGGCTGTGTGTTGCCTCCGAAGTTTGTGGCTGCGAGCATTGTTGCTAAACTCCCTGCCTCTTGGCGGGATTTTGCTACTAGCTTGAAACATAAGAGGGAAGAGATTTCTGTTGAGGATCTCATTGCAGCCCTCGATGTGGAAGAAAAAGCAAGAGTAAAAGATGCACCTAGCACATCTGGCCAGAACAATGCAATTGTCATACAGAAAAAGACTGTTGCTAAAAAGTACAAAACCAACAAACCGAACAAGACAACTAGCTTTAAGAAGAAAACTGAGAAAAAGGATTTGAAGGACATCACCTGCTTTGTGTGCGGAAAAGACGGTCATATGGCGAAGGAATGTCGTTTCCGTAAAATCAGAGATGGTGAACAGCCTAAGAAGAAGGGGTATACCCAAGAAGTGTAATGGCGTAATAATATCATTTATAGATAAATAATAATTTGAGGATTGTTATATGGGTTGCTCGCGCCCGATCCTACTCGTAAGGGAGGTCTCGCCGGCCAATTTGGCCGGAGTGTTGGCCGGCGACAACCGGGGGCGGCGGTGGAACAGGGTAAAGGCGGGCGCGATAGTACACAGTGTTAAAGTCCGATTGTGGGCTGGGGAAGCATCTCGGTGGAGTTAGGAGGCTACCTCGGGGGTCGGAGAAGCCTGGGGAAGGCGGTGGCGGGCTGGCGGTGTGCGATGGCGGGGGGCGGAAGGGGGCGCACGTTATGGGCGAAGCAGAGGAGACAGGAGGTCTTGCAGAGGTGGGGAACAGCATCGCAGTGCTCCGGGGGTGCTTCGGTGAGAAGGAATTGGACCACGGAGGTGTCAGGCGGTGGATTGCTCTCCGATCGGATTTGGGGAAGAAGACGATGCCGGTGAGCTACGATGCACAGGAGACCGATTACTCAGGGTGGGAGACAGAGCGGAGTGTGGTGGTGCGAATGGAGGCCCGTACGAGGTTTTATAGCCGGTGGGGGAGGGCTGGCGACAGGCGGGCAGCCGTCTGGTCATGTCTGTGTCAGGCGGCGGCGACATTGTAGCACTCGTGACGGGCGTGGCGCTGCTCTGTAGTGACGGCGGCCGCATCGCAGGCGACCGAGGCAAACACGGCACGGCGAGGGAACGATGGCGGCGGCGTGGATACTATGTGCGGTGGCGGAGAAGCTGCGAGCGGCGATGCGTTTCTCGGCGCTAACGAGGCAACGTGGCGATGCAAAGTGGTGGGCAGCGTTGGAGATTATGGGCGACGGCGACCGAGGCGGGGCTCGTTTGGCATGGCGAGGAGAGGCGAGTAGCGACAGAGCGGTGAGGCGAGTTGCGGCACTGCCGCACGAGCGGAGGGAGAAGAAAGGGGTGAGGTAGGCCGGCCTGGGCAGGCTCGGCCAGGCTGAAACTTTTCCTTTTTTATTTTATTTATATACATATACACATATACTCATGTATATATATATATATATATATATCTATTTTTATATTTTTGTTCATTTGATTGCTTACTTATTTACCTATTTTTATTTCTTTATTGCTAGCCTCATCATTGTATTTATTTGTTCATTTTGGTATAGTACATATATACATATATATCTTATTCATTTACCTTTGTTTATTGTTATTATTATTACTAATCCCAAGGTAAATTTTTAACTCATACCCCTCCCCTTTTGATGGATCATCTTTTTAGATTCAATTTTTTAATATTAATTTCTATTAATTTCTCATTTTCTCCTTGGCTTTCTATTGGTTTTATTTTTTTCATAAATTTTCTTCAATTATTGGAACCTCAACCAAAATTCAAGGTAAATCCATTAAAATCCAAATATAGAGAAAATATGTTCCAACATAATACCAGGACTATACATTTTCCAATATTCAAAATTTCGGGATGTTACATTAACTAACTCTTTAGTGTCATTAAGGGTTGTTGGCCAGTAAAAACCTTATCGAAAGGCTTTTCCAACTAATGTTTTGTAAGAAGTGTGTACTCCACAGATGTCCCCATGTATGTTGTGAAAGAGTTGTAATTCTTCTTTCTGCGATATGCATCGCATGAGAACACCTTGAGTACTCCTTTTATAGAGTACCTTGTCGACCAAAGCATACATTTTGGCCTTACGCCATAAATGATCTACCTTGATATCGTCCTCGGATACTATACCCTTCTGACGATACTCGTAGATGAGTCCCATATAGGTATCCTCGTATTCTAGAGACGATGACTCGTTAGGAGTTATTTTTGGTGTTTCAACTAGAGACAACTTCTGGAGTTGTTCCAAGAAGATTCCCATTGGTACTTGTGATCGGGAAGAAGCCATTTGAGCCAATTGATCAGTGAGAAAATTATCCTTTTGAGGGATATATTGTATCTCAAAACTGAAAAATGCTTCTTAATCTCTCTGACTTCCAATAAGTACTGACACATGGTCGAACTAGAGCATTTATATGCTTTTTCGACCTGATTCATGACTAGCTGAGAGTCTTCTCCATGAGTAGTCGATGAATGCCAAGTGCTTTTGTGGCTCTTATGTTAGCGAACAAACATTTGTATTCGTCCACATTATTAGTGGTTGGAAAGTTTAACTAAATGGTATACTTTAAGGTCTCTCCCATGGGAGATTCCAGGAGCACCCCAGCCCCCAAGCCACTAAGTGTAAGCGACCCATCAAAGTACATCGTCCACTCATCATGGAAAATGTACTGGGTATCCTGAACAGGTTCAGGATTTGTCCATTCGGTGATAGTCTGCCAAGATCTGGGATTTAATAGCCATTTGGGACACAAAATGGTGGTCAAATGCCCCAAGTTCTACCGAAGGACCTCTCCTAAGGGAAACTCAGATGGAATAATAATTTTATGTGCTTGAAAATAATACCTTAGTTTCCTTGAAGACATGAGGAGGGCATATAAAAGCTTTTGAACCTGAGGGTAGCACTCCTTAGTCCCGTGTAAGACTTCGCTGACATAGTAGACCGGTCATTGGACTCGCTGGTGTTCTACGACTAGTACTGCGCTTACTAACTATGGCGTGGCAGCTAGATATATGAAGAGCATCTCTTCTGATTCTAGAGAAATCAGAATAGGAGCACTCGTAAGATATCTCTTGACATCCTCGAAGGCGTCGTTTGCCTCCTTCGACCACTTAAATCCCTCATGCTTCCTTGGAAGTTTGAAGAAAGGAAGTCCCTTTTCCCCAGTCATGTGATGAAACGACTTAAAGCCTCCATGCACCCAGTGAGCTTCTGGACATCTTTCTTAGTGGTCAGAGAGTGTATTTGCTCAATAGCCTTTATTTTTTCAGAATTCGGTTCGATACCTTTTGCCAAAACAAGGAATCCGAGCAATTTCCCCGAAGAAACTTCAAACACCCACTTCTCAGGATTGAGTTTCAAGAGGTGTTTTCTGATATTGTCGAATGTTTTCTGTAGGCCTGAAATATGATTAAGTCATTTGACACTATTTATGACTAGGTCATCAACATAGGCTTCCAAATTTCGGCCTAGTTGAAGTAAAAAAAGTCAATTGCATCAAACGTTGAAAAGTTGGACCAGCATTTTTGAAACCAAATGGTATTTTGACATAGCAATATATCCCAAATGGTGTAATAAATGTGGTCTTCTCTTTATCTTCTGAACACATACTAATCTGATAATAACCAGAGTATGCATCTAGAAAACATAATACATCACAACCAGCAGTAGAATCAACTAATTGATTGATACGAGGAACAGGAAAATCATCTTTTGGACAAGCTTTATTAAGATCATATAGTCTATACACATATGCCACTTACCATTAGACTTCTTAACCATTACAAGGTTAGCCAACCACTCTAACTGATTGACTTCTCTTATAAAGCCTGCTTTCAGTAGCTTGTCTAATTCTGACTTGATAGCTTCTTGTTGATCAGGTGCAAATCTATGTAATTTTTGTTTTATGGGCTTCTTGTGAGGTCGTAGAGCTAGCCTGTGCTTGATCACCTCGCTGGGGACCCTGGGCATGTCGGATGGTTGCCAAGTGAATACATCTGTGTTTGCTCGGAGAAAGGTGATGAGGGCACCTTCCTATGTAGGGTCGGAAGTGAGGCTGATACGAACGGTCTTCGAAGGCTTCTCTGGATTTAGAGGGACTTCTTTGACTTGCTCGTTTGGCTTTGGCGCAGTTTTAGGCTTCGAGTGCTTGGTCGAAGGCTGTGCCTTGCTTGCTTATTGAGTCAGCAACTGGCCGACCATCTTGAGGGACTTACAGTCACATATAAGCACCATCTTTTTATTACAACATACTGTGATCACTCCTTTGGGACCTGGCATCTCAAGAAATTAATATGCATCATGAGTAACTATCAAGAAATGTGCCAAAGTTGGTCGTCCAAGTATGGCATTATACACCGTGTTGAAATCGACCATATCAAAAGAGATTTTCTTTGTTCTAAAGTTACCTGGAAAACCAAATGTAATAGACAGAGAGACTTGGCCAATTGACTTGACTGAAGATCCTGGTATGATCCCATGGAGTGAGTATCATACAAATTTTATTCTAGTTCAAGGAACTTGCATTCACAAACAAAATATTTAAAGATCTACTACCATTAATCAACACCCAATTGACCTGACAGTTGTTGATGGTTGGCTCAGCTACAATCAGAAATTGACCCGATCGAGTTGATGGGATTAGACAATCACTCTTCTCAAAGGAGATAGTGACTTCCGACCACTTAGAAAAATTGTTGACCAGAGGGTCAATGGAGTTTACCTCACGTTCAATAGCTTTATACTGTCGTTTTGACTCGTATGCCGAAGATCCTCCATCGATGTGCTCGATGGTGTGCTTTAGATCCTAAAATGGCATCTCCTCATCATCGTCTGACTACTTCCGACCACTCGTTTGTCCTGGTTCATCGATTGTAGGGAGTGGTCCTTTGCCGGAGTAGTAATCCTCAAGTTTTCATTGGAAAACTCGGCAATTATGAAGGTCATGTCCTTCCTTTTTTGTGGAGAGGGCACCACCCTGCCTTGTTATCCTTTCGAGCAGGGATTTTGCTCTTGCCCCAATCAGAGTACTTGATGGGATTGCATGTTTCCTTATCGCCCATGGCCAAGACTTCCTTTGAACTTCTGACTTTAGGCTTATGGCCATTTGCCTTGTTCTTGGAATTCCTGACCTTTTCCTTCCTCTTGCTACCATTGCCTTTCTCTTTGGAACTTTGGTTGGCTTGATTGATGGTTTTTCTCCATTCGATTGCTTTAGTAGTAGTTGCATAACGATCAGCCACCTTGAAGAGCTCAACAACTGTAGTTGGAGGGTTTAAGGCGATATCTTCTGTGAACCTTTTATTGCAAACTCCCTGCTTAAATGGCCTGATGACAGAAGCGTCAGAAACCTCTGGAATGGAATTATGAACCTGACTAAAATGTCTTATAAACTATCATAGGGTCTCATTGTTGTTCTGCCTCATCCGGTGCAAGTTGTCCTCCTTTCCAGGGTGATTGTAAGTGCCCAAAAAATTGGCTAGCAAAATATCACAGAGATGCTACCATGAATGTATCGATTCTAGTGGTTGATTCGATACAATGATCGAGTGAATCCCTCGAGCACAGTCGAAAAGTAGTTTGCTATGACATGCTTTCCTCCTCCTATTGCTCGAGCAGCGGTCATATAAATTTGAAGGAACTCGATGGGATTTTGGAACCCGTCAAACTTCTCCATATTTACTGGTTGAAACCACAGTGGACAGTGCACTGCTCGGAGTTCAGATGTGAACGCTTGATGTCAAGTAACAAGATAGTGACACCTCCTTTGTAGGAAAGGATGATTGGTATCTCCAGGCGACCGTACTCAACGATGCCCAGCAGTCGATGGACCCAACTTGTAATAGGTCTCATCCATATAAGGGTAATACTCTCCATATTCCAACCGCTGCTGTAGATTCATTGCTTGAAGTGGTGATCAATCACCTCCTCTATAAACTCCCCAATCCAGGGAGGTTCAAGGAACTCTTTTGCGATTGGAGTTACTATTTGGAGAACAACGTGACCTGTCATCATGTTGATTTCCACGAGGTGAGTTTTATGAATGACTAGACGCAGTTGTACTGTTCGACTCCCGAAGTTGTGTCGATGAGGTTGCTTGAGTCTGACCATCATGCTTTGGAGTCTTTGCGTGATCCCTTAAGTGAAGTGGTCGTAGCCTAGTGCTTGAGCAAGGTCTTGGGTTGGATTTTTGAGTTAGTTATTTATGCGTTTAAGCTCTCAAGCCTCTTGATATTTGTATGGACGCGCCTAGGCAAAGACCTCTGGACAGACAATCTTCTCCTTCAAATGGTCTTGGGATCCTCAATATGTGAGGTTGGTTGAGGCCGCCTTAAAGGAGAGCGATTATTTTGAGGATTTCTCCCACGCTCATCATAGTACTCACCTGGCTCATCACTGGAGACATCCTCGCCATCACCACGAGGGGTCACAGTGTGTGATCAGCAGAGAGAGTTGTCAGCCCTTCCTCTGAGAGAGTGATCAGTATCTGTGGGGAGGGCAAAGGCCTTATGTCTATAATCTCCACTTTCGTAAGAGGTCCCCTCGCTTGAAGAGTCGTCCAATGAGAGCGCATCGCGATCTGGAGTAAACCCTACCAGGAAGGGGGATTCTGAGTTATAACTGTTTCTTGTTGAGCTGAACCCTGCGAAAGTATGGGCGAACTCACAGGAAGCCCAACCACACTCTTTTCTGGGACAACCAGAGAGTTATGATCACCAGATGTCGATGGAGTCCTGGAATGTGGGATTCCAGGACTTGTTGAGCCTCATCAGATGGCCGCTGGGGGACTCGAACACTTAGGTGGAGGCCCCTTGCACTACTACAAAAGAGGCTAAACTAGACGCTTACATCATAGACGGTTCCTAGGAACCGTTTGTGCTGTAAGTATCACAAATGGCGGTTACTATCATAGAGAAGTTATACGCAGTTATTCCAAAGAATAAATATACATGCTAATCGCATCGTACGGACCCACAATGTAATGGGCTGTCGTAGACAGGTTGGTCAAAGTTTGGTCGCAGGATAACTTACAACTATGTCATGGTCACGGGATAAGTTACGACTATGAAGTGGTCATGAAAAAGGCTTACGACCAAGAGGTGGTCGTATAGGGATTACGATCATGAAACGGTCGTGGAAAGACTTACGACTAATGAGTGATCGTAGAAAGGTTTACAACCACTTGGCTAAATTTATCCTTTGCGCATAAGGAGTATAACCAAGAAGTGTAATGGCGAAATAATATTATTTATAGATAAATAATAATTTAAGAATTGTTATATCCTCGTTAGTAATATTTTACCATTTAAGTGGTAAAACTAACCACTTCTTTAGCAATTTTTTTTTGAGAAGCTAACCTATGCTAACCTTAGAGAAGCTAACCTATGCTGCGCCCCATCTATCTATTGTTCCTGGTGCCAGCTTTTCTATTGGGCCATGTACCCTTTTGGCCCTATAGAAGCTCCCCCTCTGCCCAGCTAACTGCCAAAACATTTGACAGGTATTCTTCTGTTCACTTATTTTCTAGTATGTAACTCTTTTAGATTTTTATCATCACAAATGTTCTGACATTTTATTGCTGTACGCAACGAAGCTTTTTGGGATTTTTTTTTTGTCAGTGTCTGGTCAATGAAGCACCCTAGGAACACGAAAAGATTTATTGATCATTAGTTTCCTGGCAAGGATGAATTTCGTATGTTTAGAACTTAGGTGTTGTGATGATCTTGTTTCTAAGACATAAGATGGGCCTATTTTAAAGAACTGTTAAGATGATTGTTGGTGCCGCGGAGACACGGTATACGTGTAATGTTGCTGATACCTATTTGAACTTATGTATATGCTCAAGTTGTTGAATGAAAGTGCAAACAAGAAAAATGTGGAATATACATAGCATCAGGTTAAGCGTTACGCGATAAAGCTAGCTAGCTCCATATATAAATAGTCCCATGAAGTTTCCAAACAGTTGCTTTGGCCTAAAAAAATTATCCCAACAATTCGTACCAATAAGTAAAGTGTCAAATGGCCGAAATAGTACCACAATTAATGAGAAACCTTGTACCCATTTGTGGGTACAATTGTTGGCCTATATTGATGACATAGTGTACATTACAGCTGTTTCCGTATGAGAAATATTTAAATTTCTCTGAGTTGGCGTTATAAATTACGGCTGTGCTAGTATACAATTGTATACGAATTAAATAACATAAACACATGTAGACAAGGAATAATATGGGAAACTTGCATTCTTTATTATTTATCGAGATTTTACAAGTCTCCTTTTTACATATATTCCCTGTACTACTCCTGGTTGTATCTGACGTGTAGATGATCATAGTTTCTGATTTCTAGAGCCTCGTGAGGATTCCAGTCAATTATATCTGTAGAGATCATGCCCATAGAAAACCCCCAATTAAGCTGTATCAAATGGTTGTCACCTTCAAAACTCTAATTCCTACCCTCCATGAATATACACTTTGCAGGTGCGAGAGGATAGTTCAAAGTGTTGTAACCTCGCGAAACTTGGCAATTGTTAGAAAATTTATGATAAAACAAATGAGATTCTAAAGCACACCAAAAACACACAATTTTACGTGGAAAACCCAAATCGAGAAAAACCACGGACACACAGCATCAAATATCCACTATGAAGAGTACTTTAAGCAGGGGATGTTACAATAATTCTCTATGCAAGCTATACACAACAGCAACTGTTTTGCTAATTAAATAGTAATGCCTTGGCTCTTCGGTCACGGCATGTAGAAGATTACTGTGTAGAGCCGCTAAACGCACGTATGTTGCCGTCACTGCGGCGACCCAGTATTTGTAGGCTACTGTGTAGAAAGCTAGGTGCGTATAGCTGAAAACTTTCTTTACCTTTATGTAATTAAATATTTCAAAAAAGTTAATAGTTATTACAGCATTGTTTCAACTAAAAACCAACTGTTATAGCTATTTAGAACAGGGCCATAATTTAAAGGTTTTATTCTTTTTAGCTTTTCTGTTCATAATATAATGTTTTTATTTTTTTTACCTTTTCAATCGGCTTTTAAATTTAACTCTTTATAGTAATTATTATTTATTAAACTAAAAACCCGTAGGAGAAAATTTGTTACCTAGGTGGGCTATAAGCTAGGTAATTAAGACGGGAGGACAGCGATAGATTACCGACCGAACCCAATGTTCTGACATTTGGCTGGGATGTCCGCCGGCATCGGACCTGCCAAGCCACGTGAGTTTGGGCCCTTCTCTCCTTAGCTAGCTGCTCTACGATGCAAAAGGAACAAATGTGATACATATGTCAGCTTAAACTGCAATCCAAAATTGTCAATCATGTAGAGTAGGATGACCAAAACTGAACGTGAGTCAGCGCCAACGAGGAGTCGAGAGGTAACAAAAAGAAAAATTAAGGCTCCGTTTGGAATTATTTCTTT